>CM057165.1:4534964-4649964 GCA_029962745.1 Echinometra lucunter
TAATTCACACATAAAATGCATCATTCAGTTACTTGCTGCATCACTGGGGGGGAAAAAAAGCGCCACATCATTACTTAGTGAAAAAAAGTTACATGCATCCAATTTGATTTCTTTTGCTCCAAAGCTGCGTCTCCAGCAAGACAATGCCACATACTAAGCTCAGATCGGCTCCAATACTAACATCGTAAGTGATGAACGGGCCTGCCACTGATGATGAGAGCGTAATGTACGTCTAGCATGGCAGACGCTTCGCAAGAAAATGTGCCCAGGCTCGTAAGCCAGGCTTTCATTGTCTCAAACATCTTCTTCACTCACCAAATCCTCGCTTATTCCACATTCCATGTTTCAAGAAACATATCTGGCTTGTACTCCATTTATTCCACATTCTCAGCTTGTGTCTTAGTCCCATGCCTTTCAAATACATTGCAGGTGTACCATCAAAGTTCTATATGCAGTCCCACATATTGATTTTAGCGCGTGCTAAGCAATCCTGATATATGCTCAGCCCGATGTATGGATGTAGATATCGTGTTACACTATCTCGATGTAAGATGTGGGTACGTAACCCTCTTCCTCACCACGACGAACCCTTGTCCAGCCATCCCCGCTGTCTTTCTCAATCAGATCCAACTCCTCCCCATTCTCCATGCATAATAGATTGTCATCATCAGCTAGAACACAACATGATAATAATTTGAATTTATTGCATGCTCTGAAAATTTATCAATTCATCACTGTCATCGTCACCGTTTCAAAGCATCCCACAAACACAGCATAAGACATGCCAACCTTCCCTAGCGCCACAACTGGGTGATGTGGCATGTGCCTGTAATCCAGCTAACTGTGGAAGTTATGTGCTGATTCAGCAGACCCAGATTCGAGTCTGAGTCACATCTTTTCGGACGGTGACATGAAAGGTAGGTCCCAGGCATAAATAATCATATCTGATTGATACTCGTCTGTAAAAACCAAATTCAACAACAACAACCTGGTGGAAAGTAGGAGCATCTCACAGCAAATTAAGGAACACAATATTCTGCGTGTTCTTCACATGCAGGTTTTTAAATAACGAGAGGAATCTCCGACAATATCCTAGATTCTATGTCAAAAAGGGTAAAGGTTTAAAATTCCTCTAAATAAGACTGGGTGGCAGCTATGTAACACCAGCCCCAGTGGCATGTACATATATATATTGCGCCTTGAGCATCTCTTATGAAATGGATATGGCACCTAATAAATTGCATATATTATTATTATTATTATATATATATATAGAGAGAGAGAGAGAGAGAGAGAGTCTGGCCAACTTGCTTGGCTTCAGTAGGTTACAACATAGCACTATTTCTTTTGTACTGTGTTTGCCTAACAAAGCAATACAGTTTGTAACCTACTGAATCTGAGTTGGCCAGACTCTCTCTACATACGGCACTGACTAGCCCTTCCCTACCACACCCCCTATCTCACTATGAACATGGCGGACAAAGCAAGCGGACAAAATAAACAACCTCTCATTCTACCCTTCACAATGGTTCTGGTAGTCAAAAGAACATCCCTTCACAGCTATGTTTAATCATGTAGTTCCAGGTGAATATGCATGTGACACATGTTCCACACATTTTAGACAATAGCAGTGAAGGGATGTTCTTTTGACTACCAGAACCATTGTGAAGGGTAGAATGAGGGGTTGTTTATTTGTCCGCCATGTTCATAGTGTCTGAATAACATTTTTCTCTCTTTATCTCATTGATCAAGGTGATCTTCAACATTTCGTACATCTATTCTTATACTTTCGTAATACTCACTTTTAAATTCATAGAGAGCCCGACATTTTCCAATTGCCTCTTCTTGATCATCAAAACTGTTCTGTCCTCCCCAACCGGGACTGCTAGGGGGAAAAAAAAATGATGTAAATATTGCAAAACTGGAAAACTAACACAAGCATGGAAATTTAGTGAATTTCACAAACCGGGACTGCTAGGGGGAAAAAAAATGAAGACGTAATGTATTCATGCAAATATTGCAAAACTGGAAAACTAACACAAGCATGGAAATTTTGTGAATTTCACAAATGTTGGGGTTTTGCCAAAGTGTCATACTGCGAAATTATTGACTTTCATGACAAGAAATATGAACAAGTGTACAGACACTAAAGCTGCCCTTGAAGCCATTTCAAAGAGGTCCAAAACAGCGTTTCAATTACAACTCTGGCACGGCAATCAAACAAACCCCATAAATGCAAACAAAATATTCATCTTTGTATGTTAGTACTGCCAACTGTATTCCATGTCTATCTATAGGTGCTTATTGTTCACTGCTCACTGCACGATGCTACAGAACTTGTATTTTTTTTTTCTGATTGAACATTTGAAGAAGTAAAATGGCGCGTTATGTGAGCCTACCCACATGGCACTGCAAGTTCTTTCCCACTGGAGTAGCTCTCATAATGACTTCTGTCTATTGTGCTGGTGAATGTAGGTAATGGTTAGGGTTAGGATTAGAGTTAGGGCCACTCTTGATTTATCTCTGATCACCATAGCAATCTACCACACAGCCAATCTTCCCAAAAGACAATGTAAGTCTTGATACCTGAGTGGTTCTCCTGCTGAGTTCTGTCCGTCGTGCTCTGTGATGTTCTGTGGTGTCTCGGCCCCGCTGGGTGGGAGCCTCTCCGACTCTGTCTGACCCTGATCGTGCGTCTTCGAGGGCTGCTGGGGAGTGCCGTGCGGTGTGCTCTGGGGTGTGGTCTGAGGGGTATGAGTGACGGGCTTTCCTTCAGCATGTGCTAAGTAGTTCTGTAAGATAGTCAGAAACTTGGAAAGTTAGCTTGAATTTCAGAATCATGCATAAGAGAATATGACCTGTTGATAACGATGCCTATGCTGCGGTGACAATTACTCCACATCATTTTTGTAAACCAACCCAATATTGATCTTTTACCATGGACCAAACACAAAACCAAACACTAACCCTAAACCTAAGACCCTAATGTAATCCAGACCCTTGCTGTGTATCTTTGACAAAATAACGCCTAAAAGCAATGGTCACCTGAACACATATATCGCGTTACTGCAAGAAATATCTCTGGATGGGGTCTCTAAAAATGAGTGCCAAACAAACTAGAATGCAAGAGTTTAAACTACATTTAGCTTAGCATCATTATGCTATCACTCAAAACATATTCCCTACATTCATATAAATAAAGATAATACCTCATACTGCAAACAAATAAATGTCTTTTGTACCCGACAGCAGTATTTCATAATACCAAATTAACAGTGTAGTGTTACAGATAGGAGTTAGGATAATTCAACAATGAAATCAAATCAAATCAAAATGATAGTAAAGGCAACAAGGCAACTTAGAAAAAGATTTGACAGGTAAGTTTTTCTTTTTATATGTGGAAAAATTTAAAGGACAATGAACTTCAGAATGAATTTTAGTGCAAGACTGAAAGAGCTTTCGTTTGCAGGAAACAAACAAAAGGCAAAGACCAAGAAAAAAAAAATCCTAAACAAAACAAAAAGCAAACAACAAAAACAACCCGAAAAAGAGAATTAAATCAAAACAACAAAATCATAAAAAATATTTTGCCTCGGTTGCAAAATTTTTCTCTTTTTTTTTTACCATTTTGGAACAGACTTACAACTTGGAATAATGCTATTAAAACAAAATGATCCAAAAAATGTCTGTTAAAGCTATCTATCCCACTCATCTCAGAAATCACAAAAGGAGAGATTATCAGAATTTTTATTTAATGAGAAATAGGCTCTCAACAAACATCAAAGAAATTGAAACACAGCAGGGGCAATAATAGATTTTAACAAAACACAATAAGTCTTTATACTCTTGATACAAACATGCAAAAACAATGCATGCCTTGAGATAAAAAGAACTAGTAGTTTTTATTTTAATCATAAGTGAAGGATGAATGAGAAGAAAATGGTGAAGATTCATGCAGAGAATGAGGAAAAAATTGAGAATAGAACACATTCACAGAAACAAAACAAAAATACTGAGAAAGCTGTTTAGGAGCTATTTCAGCTCTAAAGCAAAGTACACTGATTGAATAGTGAATCAATCACTAATTAATTTCATGAATTCTGTTCATTATCACCTCTGTAAAAATTAGACAGGGATACCATGCAAAAATAAATCCAATTGATATGAAATTACAATCAACTTCCTGAAAATCTAATGAGGAAAAAAAAAGTCTATATTATTATGAAAATTGCCTCTCATCATTACCATTAACAGCTCTAAGCTCCTATCATGTAAATTCAAATCTACAATGAAAAAAAAAAAAAATCATTTCCAATGTCTCTGTAGCTTTCCATGCACAAACTCTCTTTGGACCTTAATTTCAGCTAGAACGCTTTGCCGATGGCATCGTGGCTCGCTAGTTTCTTCGTTTTGCTCGCTTTGTTCTGCGGGTCTCAGCTCGCAACCCTGTAGAAGGAAGGGGGGGGGGTTGAGCATGTGAAGTTTGAAAGCGTTAGAAGCAGTGATGCTTGTCTTAGGTGGCCGTGAGGACATACCCAGCATGCTAGCCAGCCTGAGGCTCAGTGCAAATAAGTCTTGTGGTTGCAAGAGGTAAATCATGCTTGTGGTGTCTCGCATGCAACATCCAGTACATCTTCAGGTCTTCAGTACAAGCGCTTTGGAGGTCATCGCTGTCTCCACAATAACTCGCTTTGGTCATCATACAAAGCATGCACAAGACCAACTTTACAAACTTTAATTATTACAATCAAACTCCAAATATTTTATTTACAGTTTAAGCCCTAAGATTTAAAAATACTAGTATTCATTCACAGTTCAAAAGAAATGAAAGTACTTTGAGCATTTTATTTTATCAAACATTATTCTACAAGATAATATTGAGTGATTTTACATGCTACCTATAATAATTCTGAAAAGTCCTAAAAAACACAAAGCATCATTTCATGAACATTAATCCCTCTCTCCTTCTCTCTCTTGACCTATACTTTTTCTCTTTCTCTTCCTTCCTTCTCCCTCTCTCTGTTCAGTTCTTGTACATGCAAACATCTTACCACAATGTAGCACAAACACATGTCACAACATTAAAAAAAGAAAAAAATGAAAATAAAGGCATCTCGAAAGGAAGTCATGCTCTACAGTGACATGGAGATATATCCATTATCATATTTAGAAATTACTGATTTGTAATATACCTCATCCCCAATTCAATATACTTTTTCAGTGTCCAAATCATCTTTTAAAATCATGTTATTATGCAGTACTTTGAATTCACTACCTAACCTTCTTGTCTGGTTCTTGAAAATGTTTCAAAGATCTACCATAAATCAGGGGTCTACATTTACTTCTTCATATCAGAAGGGGGAGGGGGGGGGGTGTCAGTATTGAAAATATTGGTAAATATAGGGTCAGTACGCATTGAGCTATATGCTAAAATTTTCTCAAGGGGGGGGGGGGGGTGGCCAAATTGTTGGCGAAAAAGTGTCCCGGCGCCAATTAATGTCGAGCCCCCATAACTCTTGTTCAAGATGTTAAATTAGTAATAAATATAGGTTGAAATTAACAAGGAAAATCTAAAAAGGCTATAATGCTTAATGCTATGTACACTGTAGGGTAAATATTTCAGTTGAACAAAAATCTGAATCTAACAGAAAGAGTTTGGAGCAATGAATTTGTCTGCCTATATTAATTTTTCTAACAATATCAAATCCTTTCATATTTATTTCTACTATTACATGCCAATTTAACAGTCACAAAATATCAATATCCACTTTGATTCCACTAAATTTACAGTAGCAACAAGACATGCAGTGATTTTCAGGGCACAAGAATAAAATAAATAAAAAAAAAATACATAACTGAAAAAAAAAAGAAACAGGAATAATCTTTAAAATCCAATTCAATGCTGTTTGTCAAATAAGGGCTGCAAAAGAAAAGAATTTTACAAAGCGAAAGCAGGATCATATTCTTGCTTTAATCTTGCTTTAAGTCAATCTTGAAAGGGAAGCAAAGGAAATTCATGCTGGACTTAAATAGAGCTGAAAAGGCCATGCTCTAGAGCAAAATAGAATAAAGAAAGAAAGATAGCACTTTTGCTGATCTCTTGCAATTTCAAATGGGGGTAGAGGAATAACGGGGAGGAAATAAAAAGCTGGGGGAACAAAATGCATGGCATACAAGTATGACATATTGGTACTTACACTCGGTAGAGAGTTATTTTTGTATGGTGAATGGCCCATGTATTTCTACAGTCGAAAAGGACAGTGGGGGGAAAACAAATTATACAATACGGAAGAATAAAGTCTGCCAGTCTACTAGCCAGAGAAGCTTAGAGGTACTAGAGGAGAAGTATTAAACTCATGACACTCAATAGAAATTCAATAATCCTACTCTAAATTCAAAGTTAAAAGTTAAAATTCTCAGTTAAAAGTTGTTCTGATAAGATCTATTCCAAATGGTTAGAAACGAAAATAAGCTCCATTATTTTCTCACTTGTACCATAATTCATGTTGAAGTTAAGTTATTATTGAAAATTTAAGACAAGAACAAGTACTGGTATTCATTTATTCAAGGACATGATTTTTTTTTTTCAAAGGGTAAAGAAATTGTACAACTGAATGAAATATTACTTGATGAAATACACATCTCATAAAAAATTTAAAATAAAATCAAAACATATGTTCACGGTTTCATAAAATTCACAGTCAAATTCAAGCATTTTTTACAAAAAGAAAATCCAGGAATATAAAAAAAAAGACCTTTCATACGACCAAGAGTTAATTTATTTATTTTTCACAATAGAAATGTTTGTATCATTCAACAAAAGTCCTTGAATACATGTCATAAGGATAACGTCTTGAAACATAGAAATCATTGCCCAGAACAGGCACTTTAGAAAATGAAATATATCAATTGTTCACTGAGAAAAATTTTAAATCACGGTTTATGCACAATAATCATTGTGTGCATGCACAAATTCACTGACTTCACAAGTGTTAATTCCGTTTAGTTTGTTTTCCATTGAGATTTTTCTTAATGCCTCATGAGTTTTGCAAAGGTCAACAAGGTCACCATGAAGAAATGAAGGAAAACATGCTTTCTCTATGACAAGCATTAGTCTATGAATAAAATAAGTCAACAAGCACAAGGCACAATAAAAAGAAAACAGAACTCGGTAATCCATGCCATGCTTATTAGTAGCAAATCTCTACATAAACCAGTATCAACTAACAAATAAGTGAATAAATCAATCAATAAATAAAATAAAATATAAAATAAGAAATTCTACTATCTGCATCCTCCATCAGAAAAGAAAAAATATTGAGGAAAGAAAAGATTAAGAGATGCAAGAAAAAAGGGCAAAGTTCCAGGCATCCAGAACTGTGAACTATTAAAAAGAATAATAAAATCTTTGGGGGTTTTGAAAGCAAGATATCTTTTTGTCTGTAAGTGCAACATCATCATCATCAAAATCTTAAATTTTCACAAAATTCTTCTGAACATCAAAAACAGGCCTATAAGCTGACACATTTCCTACGGCTTCAATACCTGCAAATGTACACTTGGGCCCAAATGTGTACATAAGCCACGTTCGTACACATATTACCCACCTATCCGTAAGATAGGCGCAACTGTTATGCCTTCAGGTGTATTTCATGGATATGCTACTGACAACTAGTAATATGAATGGCTCCCACCAATTATTGCAGATTTTTCTGCCTATTTTCAGTTCTTAATCCAATCATGACAGAAAGACAAAAGTGCATGGTTTGGCCTGCTAACTTTTGATGCTGAGCCCTAAAAAACATACCACATACATGAGCAAAAAGAACAAAATATTTTACATTAAGGTGTTAATTTTGGTTGTTTAACGCTGATATTTTTGAAAGGAAACCAAGCACTAAAATCGTTTTAGGATAATGATAAAAATATTTTTCATTTAAGGTACCCCCTTACAGCTGACATATGATTAAAGGATGCAAGCATACTCGGATGTTTGAGGCAGAAGGGTCCTAGCAATGCTGATTTTTCTTCCTTTCTTTTTTTCTTTGAAAGGTATATAAAAAATAGAGAACATGGCAGCCCGAGGGATGCATTACATTCAGCCTAGAGCTGCCATATGATTAAAGGATGCAAGCATACTCGGATGTTTGAGGCAGAAGGGTCCTAGCAATGCTGATTTTTCTTCCTTTCTTTTTTTCATTGAAAGGTATATTGAAAATAGTGAACATGGCAGCCCGAGGGATGCATTACATTCAGCCTACAATAAATTCAAGTGGACACATAAGAGCTTAGCAAAATGGAGGGGTGTGAAAAGGCAGGTGATGTTCGTTGTTCCGAAACACGCAAATTGCGTATACCTAGATGTTCGTTAGTCCGAAAATGAAAAAGGGCTCGTTAATCTGAACATTTGTGGCATTATTCCGAAGGTTGGTTATTCCGAAGCTTCGTTAGTCCGAAAATAAAATAAGGTTCGTTAATCCGAAGATGAAATGAAGTTTGCTATTCCAAAGGTTCGATAGTCCAAAAATAAAATAGGTTCGTTTTTCCGAAGGTTCAATAGTCCGAAAATGAAATAAGGTTCATTAGTCCGAAAATAACTAACGAACCTCATTTCATTTTCGGACTAACGAACATTCGGAATAACGAACCTTATTTTGTTTTCGGATTAATGAACCTTCAGAATAAGGAACCTTTTTTCATTCTCGGACTAACGAACCTTATTTCCTTTTCGGACTAGCGAACCTTCAGAATAAACAAACCTTCGGAATAACGAACCTCGGAATAACGAACTGTAACCGAAAAGATGCGTCTAGGACACAAAATGCATAATGTTTTCTGTATTGTTTGCGTTTGGACATGTTTGGACGCAACCACTCCATTTCACTAGGCTACCTGACAAAGCCCTTACGTTCTCTATAGACAATGGGCTATTTTCAAATTTTCTATAAAAATTAAAAACAACTAAACACTGATCCCTGTCAAATTAACAGCAAATTGTGTGAAAATCTGTTCGCATTACTCTGTTTTGCCAAGCTACGTCAAAAAACCCTTTATAGTTCTCTATAAACAAAATGCAATATTGAAATTTTCTACAAAAATACAACCAAACACTGATCCATGTTAAGATTACTATGTTAAGATTACTATGTTAAGATTACCATGTTAAGATTACCATGTTAAGATTACTATGTTAAGATTACTATGTTAAGATTACCATGTTAAGATTACCATGTTAAGATTACCATGTTAAGATTACTATGTTAAGATTACTATGTTAAGATTACCATGTTAAGATTACCATGTTAAGATTACTATGTTAAGATTACTCTGTTAAGATTACCATGTTAAGATTACCATGTTAAGATTACTATGTTAAGATTACCATGTTAAGATTACCATGTTAAGATTACCATGTTAAGATTACCATGTTAAGATTACCATGTTAAGATTACCATGTTAAGATTACCATGTTAAGATTACCATGTTAAGATTACCGCTACCAACAAATAACATCAAAACACATTCTCTTTATTTTTCTCTTAATCTCCTCTATTTCTCTTGATACATACATTAAACTTTTATTTTCAATTTAAAAAGTAAAAAGAAAAGTAAACTAACTCAAAAGACAGGCATTAAAAAGCATTCTCTAAAATAAACCATGCCGATAAGATGCACATTCCTTATAGACATTCAGTCGTGGATCATAATTTGCTGACACAAGACTGTGAAAAGCAATGGAAATACATTTCTGGAGCACAGCAAAACAAGCTGTCCCTCTATAAATATTCTTCGGCCTGCTTTGGGCAATCTCGGGCCAGGGAAAGTGAGATAATGACTTTGCCATATGGGGCAAAGGGTGGAATATACAGAGCATTACATAAGGTCTGTTGGTCATAAAACTCGTAGTGATGGACAACACCTGTCACTGGGAAAGCACCCACGGTGTCTAATTCCCCATGAAAGCCCACGACTGAGTGTCTTTAAATTATCTTCACATTTAGGCTCAAAAGTAAATTGAAGTTGTAGATGAGGTTTATGGTTCACCATGTGGTAAGTGCAGAAAGGACTGAGAGTAGAGAGAGTAGAGAGAGTTGAGAGGGAGGAGAAATGGAAAGGTGAGACAGTGAGAGAGAGAGTATCTTTCTTGAGATTGGGTTTAGTCCTAAATTGAAGTCTTCAAATTAATGGACATTAATGGCTATTCACATCGATTAAAATTCCCCAAAGACCATTTTTTCATCTGTCATAAAATCAAAACACCAACAAGGCATTAAACAGAAGATCTACAGTGACAAAACAGAGAAAATGAAGGAATATAAAAGGGAGGCAGAAGGAGGAAACTAAATGTAGACAGAAGTCAGAAAAGCTGGAGGTGAAACCCAAACAGAGAAACACCTTCAACTAGTGTATTTGCAGCTTCCTTAATTCAGAGACTCCAACCCCAAGCACCTCTTAAAGTGATTACACAATGGTAATTTTTTTTTTGATATATGATCGAGAATAGAATTCTAAGAAGAATAACATTAAAAATTTGATGATTTTCAATCGAAATCAATGCATTTTGGATAATTTTCTCATGAAAAGTCAAGAGTTGACAAAAAAATTTGAGTATGAGGTATGACGTAAAAGTGGGTACCCAGCTGTGCGCATTGCAGTTGTGCTGCGCACTAGACTGTACAATTTGTATTATACCTTGCGTGCATTTTGCTAGAATTGCGCGACAAGGTACCCACTTTGACGTCATTTTGACGTCAAAGTGGGTACCCGGTTGGAACTGGGTCACAGCTGAGGGGTAAAAAATATCCTGAAATCTTACCACATTTGGGGGTTTCCTTGGCAACACGACTTTAAAAAAAAATTTTAGGCAGATGATTTCTGCTAATAAACTCATGCTGTTTTAAATGAACTAACATTGTTTCAGCATTGGGTAACCCCTTTAAGCGTGAGATTCTCCCGCCGAGACCTCCTAGCAAACGGGAGACTCTGACTCAATGTGCGCGTAGCCCACATCACCAGCGCAAAGCACGTAATTACTTGCTGCCTGAGGCCACTTTTAGGCTTATAGAAGCTCTCTGATGCTATCTTAGGCTTATTTTTGAACATATGACAACACTGAATGAGGTAAAATCCGATGATTCAGATTCATTTTTTTCAAAAAGGTGATTGGGCGGGAGAAAAAAAGGAGAAACACAGCGGGAGAAATTCAAACTCAAGCGGGAGAATGGGAGATTTTGTGAAAATGGACTCTAAGCGGGAGATCTCCCGCCAAAAACGGGAGAGTTGGAGTCTCTGTTAATTACTTAATAATCAGCTTCGTCTTCTCAAAAGTTAAATAAAGATGTCACCTCTCCCCAGTCATCCCTTACAAAAAAGTAAGATATCGAAGCTTTGTCTCATTCACTTTTCTCTCATTTTCCTCTCTTAAGTTTCATAAGGCTTATTCTCTCTACATTACAAATGCCCTAGGCCTGCCCTTCTCTCCTGAACGTGTATCTTCAATGGTGCATGCAATTCAAGTAAAATGTTAGGAACATCTTATGTGCAAGCATCCTTCTGAATTGAGTTAAAGGCATGTACTGTGCTTTTGAATAACTTAACATGGAAGTCTGAAATATGTGAACTTAATGACTGAAAAATCAAGCAGCATTTGATTTTTTTTTATTTTTTTTACTTGTGTTTAAAGACATTATTATGGGGCATCCTTGTCTAACACAAGATTTAAAATCAATAACCAAACAATACTCCAACAATCAGAAGCCATATCAGCAGTATCCTTGTTTCTGGTTGGTCAATGGCTGATGGCTTACTAATGAAATGTATATGTAACCTTCAAAATGGTGAAGATGAAGCCCTGCTCTTCTTCATCAACCAATCAGAATTCACATCAGCAGTATTCTTGACTCTGATTGGTCAATGGCTGATGGCTTTGCAATGTTACCACAAGAATGGTTTCAACTCAGACATCATCAGCAAGTAGGAGCTAAATTCAATCACTGAGAGTTTAGACTTAAAGTAATCAAGAGTGATGAAATTGGGGTACACTTTCTACTTAGTAATATCTCTTAAAGGGAAAGTCCACCTGAAAAGTTTCACTGTTTCAATACAAGGAGATAAATTTGAACAGCATTTCACATTTTCTCAATTTTCTTGGAAGTTACACATTTTCTAACCCCCATAGTCAATGTATGTTCAGAAGAATTGCTTTTTACATAACATACTTTGACTATGGGGTGAGAAAATGTGTAACTTCCAAGAAAATTGAGAAAATGTGAAATTTTATGTACAAAGTGAATGAAGAGCAGCTCGCATATGATGTCATCAGTATTGCCAATTTGCAGAGCCGAGAGTAATTTACTTGAAAATGTAAATGAGTGTAATTTTCTTATTTTTTGACCGATTTTGCTCATTTTTTTTTTAAAATGCTGTTCAAATTAATCTCCTTTTATTAAAACAGTCAAACTTTTCAGGTGGACTTTCCTATGACAGCTTACTGAGATGCACATGGTCATGAAAATGTTGTGCAAATGAAGAGATATGTAAGCAAACATATAGTAAAACATACATGACGGAAGAAAAAGGGAACAGAAACAGGCAAAAATGCTACTACATTTCATAAGGCAAAGAAAAGGAAATGGTTGATACATGAATATGGTGACATGTTGATATAGAACTGAATGATCACATTGGCATGCTTGAATGATCCCATGGCAACTGATTCAAGTAACATGCATTCCCAATAATTCAAACCTGAATATTTCAGACCCATTCCCCCTTTCAGGATGAATGACGGTACGCTCTCTTTCAGTAACTACACAGCCTGCACATGCAGTAATTTTACAGTCTAAACCCATCTTAATCCCACTTTAGTTAGTGGTATTCATCTTTAAGGACCCAAGATACCGATTTCCAGAAAAGTATAACAGAAAGTCGCCTTCGATAAAAAGCACCTCCTTCTTTCTCTTGCAATACAAGTTGTACGGTCTTTTTTTTTTAAAGTATGGAATGTACTTTGCAGCTTTATGGTAAATTTGTATATAAAAGTACTTGTAAACGGCATTTTACATTTAATACTGATCATTACCGAGAACATTTGTTCAAAGATCTTCTGTTGTTGCTGGAATTATCTGTCTGAAAGAATTTTCTTAGATTATTTTTATCTTCAAACATCCTCCAAAGCTATTTGCTCGTACCCATGCCTTACTTAGATCCTTACAGAACTGTAATAACATGAATGGAAGATTAACCGGTCATGCCATCACTGTAACAAGGTCTCGATCCAGCATAGCAATGAACGTGTGAATGCAGCTGGTTTCTGCATGGAAGATGACTTACCTCATGCATGTCTATACATGAAGCTGATGAAAGCAGCATTCATACCTGCATGATAACCCTACAGGTGGGTGTTCATTCTCACCTGATATTTAGCAAGTTCCATCCTCAGATTGTCCATCTTCTTGCCGATCTCTGCCAGCTGTCTGTCTACGCTGGCTGGATCACCCAAGGTTGGATTTTTTGTGTATACTTCCCTCATTCTCTGCAGCCCCTCTCTGCGAGTAGAAAGACAAGATGAATTTGCTTGGAGAGGGATGTTTGATAAACAGGAGTGTATTGCAAGAGACTCTATTTTCATTATTTTCTTCCTTTTCCAACTGTACCAACAATTATAGGAATCCATATTTAGCAGCAACCCACAATCTCGTGGATACTATGTGTGTACCCCTCCTCCTCCTCCTCCTCATCAACATCACCACCACCACCACTACCACCACCATCACCACCATCATCCTCATCCTATCATCATCACCACCACTCCCACCACCACCATCACCATCATCACCATCATCTTCCTTTTATGTCCCTCCTAACAGTTCTAGAAATCCACATTTGGCAGCAAATCAAAATCTGGTGGATACTATGCGGGTACCCCTCATGATCATCATCCCATCATCATTACCATCACCACCATCACAACAATCACCATATCATCACATCATCATCACCACCACTACAACAACCATCATCATTCTGCCATCATCACCACCATTATAACACTTTTTTCTGTCCCCTCCTCCCAGCATCGTCTTTATCACTATTGTCATCATCATCATCCTCACCACTACCACCCTCATTCCAATCCCAACAACCATCAATGACACCAGCAACACCATCAACGTTATCAATCATCTGGGACCACCATTGTTATCTCCTCCTCCTGCATCACTTACTTCGATTTGACCTCCGATTCTATGAGATTGTTCAGCTCATCCAGTTTCTCCTTCAACTTCTTCGACTGCTGGTTTGGTGGCAAGTGACTAAAATCTTCCTTAGGCTCCTCCTGTTTATTCAGATGGAAACATCCAAGAACAATGGAAATAAAAGGAAACGTGAAGGTTTCAATCGCATCAGCAAAGGCATAATAGACAAATCTTGATGTGTGCAGCATGCTGGCGAGCAGTGTATACAATCCAGTCACAGGCCATACGACAACTGCCAAAACTTCCAGTCCAAATAACTAAACACGTATGCATACAGATTGCTGCAACACCTTCAACAAAATCATAAATATGCCAGCATTCAACAAAACCAAGGGCACGTTTGCAGCTCTCAATTTAGAGACAGATTTGATTCAATACTTACCTCAGTCTGCTTAAAACGTAATAAAGTTTTTTTTTTTTCAAGATATTGTTTGTAATAATGCATTTTCCAGTGTGAGCAAAAGCCTTTTTTAAAATTGTCATTTTGTGTAATCTTTCTAAATAATGTGTCTGTGTTTGGCATGTGGCTTGCCAATAATGTATTTTATTTGTAACTAGCATCATTTCCTTGAAGTATGTAATACAATGAAGAGAGATATTTGGATCTTAAATCATACCTTAAACACTGCTGAAAGTACATGTATGTTTATGTACAGTGCACAAATTTTGTATTTTGGTATACTTGGTATTCATTCTGGTATTCAAATTAATAAAGTGTCAAGTTCTGCAAGTTTTCTAATGCTTTTTCCAGAAAAAAAAGGGGGACTATGAAAATATAACTGCTAATTTAGGAAATTGTGGAGTGCTTAAATCAACAGTTAAATTTATACTGACTTATCTCACTGAATACATTTTGCACTAAGACATTTTCAAATACATAATCATATGCTGTCTATTCATAATGGTATTTGGTGAGCTACATGTATATCATTCAGCTATCTGCAGTGCACATTTCTATTTGCTATTATAGAAAATAGAGGGTTAAACAGACATCCCAAAAGGGTTAATGTCTTCCTTTTGACCCCTTGCAAGAAACCTTAATTAATGGGCACTGAGATATATAAAGTCAGTGCCCATCAATATAAGGTATAGCACCAACATCACCTGCACTAGGCTCATGATGATTTCTTGCAAAGGGCCTCTTGTCCTCATTGTGTGTAAAAATTACAGTCACACCTGTCTTAGTGGTCACCTATCTATAAAGGCCACATGCCAATAATGGCTGCTTAAAATTGTCTCCCTTGAAAAAGAAATGTGGGATATGAAACCTTCCTTAAACAGCCACCCTTCTAAAATGGTCACATTTTGCTGTTTCACTTAAGTGGCCTTTGTAGCCAGGTTTGAGTCTAGTGGTATGATTCTTGCTTAGGGTGCGAAAGGCACCGGGTTCAATTCCCGGACAAGCCCCCAGATTTGTTACAATATCAGATCAAAGGATGATTCAATAGGCAATGAATTATTAATTAATTTAAAAAAAAAGTTTTATCTCTGTTATGTACAATGCAATAGAAAATACAACCCCCCCCCCCCCCAAAAAAAAAAAGGAATAAAGAAATTAAATGTCAAGACTTATAGTAAAGAAGACTGGGAGATAAACAGTCCACATTGTTGTGGACTTTTAATACAACTGGAATTGCCCTGGAAGTAAATTGGATATATCATCGCCAGCACAGTGGGCTTTCTATCTCTCAGTCTTCTTCATTTAAGTCTTGACATTTAATTTCTTTCTTGCATTTCCAACTGCATTGTGAATAACAGAAATAAAACTGTTTCTTATTGAATTAACAATTCGTTTGTTGCCCACTGTGTCATACCTTGATCTGTTACCATAACAATCATACTCATAATGCAGAGTAGTGCTAGTATCCAGTAAGCATTTGTCTACAAGATTTCTCAAGATGCACATGCTGTATATACAAAAGGAGTACTCCCAAATTACATCATAATACCAAACGATGACAATCCAATCACTGTAACAAGTTGTATACATAGAGTATTACAGGTATATGTATGCAGTATTTCACTTACAAGTTCACCACACCTTTTCTAAGAATAATGAGCCCCACAAATAAAAAAAAAAATACAAATTACAGATAGGTATGTTCATAATCTGAAATTCTTACAATACAGACATGCAATTACAGGGTCATGCGAAATATATGGGTGGGATGCATACACAATACGTTGCTCAACAATGGCAAGATAACAAACAAACAAAAAAAAACAAAACACTAACAACCTTCATTACATACAGAGAAGAGCGAGTTACAGGCAGAGCTCTAGTTTAAGGCAAGAAAGGAACTTTGGGGAGAGGCTGCGAGGTGACAAAGATATATCTTAGGCCAATACAAAAGGTCGTAATTCCATAAATTAACACCTATATATGTAAAAAAAAAAAAAAAGTTTTTCTGGTCGAAGCTGCCAAATGTTTTAGTCTCTTCCTAATTTTTCCAAAAGTTATACAATCCCCCCCCCCAAAAAAAAGGAGATGAACTGGAGCTATCCTCTTAAAAATGCTCTCACAACCTTTGGGCAAATATATAGCAGGCGATGTTTAGGTCTTAGGAAAGGGGTGGGAATGGGAGTGTGGAGGGGGTTGGGTGGAAGGTTAAGTGTGATTGGTATGATATATCCATCCCTATCACTCAGCCCTTTGTTTCGACGGTACTATGAAAATTTAGATCTGGCACAAAACATCGGGGATAATTCACTAATTCACAGCTGGTAAAGCCACACAAAAACATGATATATCGATCTTTTCACTTAACACAAACTAAAAAATAGACAAATCATTGGAACTACAGATAGCGGTACTGACTGCTTTCCCATTAATTGGTAATGCAAGAGCATCTCTTTCAAAACAATTGACCATTAAATAAGAAAGTACTTCTATATTTTAAGTGACAAAATTTTTGCATGTATCTTTGAAGGTTCAAACCAAGTGGAGACTAGGATATTCCATTTTAGCTCCGTGATCATGAAAATAATTTTGAAAATTAGAGGAAATATACATTTCCCCTTAAAATGCTTAAAAAGCAAATCTATACCAATGAAAAAAAAAAAATTATAAGGGATTTCCACATGTCTGGAGGAAAAGTAAATAAGAGAAACTGCTCCATTTGTTATAGGGGCGGACTTTTTCTATTCAACATTATCTGCCAGGGAATATACAAGTAAATTCATACATACAACAACAAATTACACAATATATCAGAAAAATACAGCTGAAAAAATGTATACAACTTAAATTTTGTGGTTAAATTACAGTACATAATAAGATTCAATCTGTGAGAAAATCAGGCAGGGCTGATTAGTAAAGAAATTCACACTACACCGATTTCAAAATCACATCGATGTATAATAGATTAGTTTGTCTATTGTTTTGTATATGTCACATGTGTAATAATTCACCAGCACTTTCATATAAAATATGAAAATCAGCATTCCTGTCCAGCCATCCCCACCTAAAATAGCTCTATAATGTTAAGATCTTGATATCAATGAATGTATAGAAAGTAAAAGCAAACTGCAATGGCAAAATAAAACCAAGTCTTGATGCATGACAATCATGCAAACGCATTTTCCTTGAACTTGGAATGAGGGATGACAATGGATCTTAATGGACATTTCAATTTCTACAGAGCTGAGTTTACAATTTCAATCCTTAAAAAAATAAAAAATCAAATGAACCTCAATTAATTATGTAGAATTGTACCAAAAGTGATCTATTTGCCTCAGAACTAAAACAATATTAGGATAAAAGGAGAACAAGTGGACTGCAATGTTTCTTTGGACCTACTAGAAAAATTAAGGTACATCCGAAAGCAACAAATTTGGATTTTTCTGAGCAACATCTACCACTGGCTAAGCAGCCCTGCAAAATTCAAATATGAATCTTATTTTTTTCACTCATCATTCAGTTGTGTTTTCTTTTCCTTCTATTTTTTTTTAAAGTTTTCCTCATCTTGTTGCTAAAACAAAAATGAATTGAATGAATGTTGGGAAGGCACAAGCACAAAACAGGAAAATATGACAGAATGGCCCTCAAATATGCAGAACTCGATGAAAACTCAAATGCACAGACTCAATTTCAATAACTCTAAAAAATCACTACTTGAAAGAAGTAACAACAACTTGCAAGACTTTCAAACGCAATGTATCAACCAAACCAAGAAAACTGGATTTCTTTCTGCAAACTGTCTTTAAGATTTGTGATCAGACGTACCTGGAAAAAGGAGAGTGGTCTCTGAAAGAGTTTGGAAAAAAAAGTGACAAAATGTCAGCAATGATAAATTTGGAAAGACTGCATGTACAAGCTATTGCTTTTAAACGCTTTTCATGCTCTCGAGATTCACATTAGGCCAATGCTCTGCACATGCCTTATGATTTTGCACAATATTTGAAAGAAGAAAATAGAGCTAACAGATTTTTTTTCAAACTTATAGACTAAAACCAGAATATCTTTTAATAATACACGGAACTATATTCTTTCAAGTTAATGTTTATATTAGAGTCTGATCTTGCTCAATGAATAAAATAGGGAATTTTATATTTCATCATTGCTGAGAATTTCTAATTCTATATCATTCTCAAGAAATTAAAAAAAAAAAAATCAATTGAATGAATAGAATTTGTCTATAACTTACAATGTTGTATAATGAAATGGCAATTACAACAAAAAATATTGACCCAAATCCTATCGGATGACTACATTTACTAAGAAAATGGATGTCGACACAGTGAAAGAGTGAGAGGGGATGAGAAGAGAACAAATAATAATTCAAGAGGAATGAAAGAGAAAGGGGGAAAAGGAGAGAGAGAGATGGGGGGGGGGTAAGAGAAGGGGAAGAAAAAGAAAGAATAGCTGAAGTAGATGAGGTGAACAGAAGAACAGGAAAAAGAAAGGTGAAGAAAAGAGGAGGAAGAAGAGGAGACTTCATTTTAAATCAGAAACATGGTTACATTCTACAGATTGAAATCATACTCTACCAACATTTCTCATTTTTTCTTTTTATACTTCCGAATTCAACATTACAAACGACTGTCCAAATAACCTTCATTCTATCTTGCTCACAACTAAACCTGAATGTTCCTTATGGAAGTAAGTTACAATAGCCTCACTAACAGGGTTGAAGAGAAGACATGTTCGAGAGCTTTCATTTGGTGACATCAGCAATTGCTGAACAATACTTATCTTTTTTTTAACAAACTCCCTAGTTTTGATGTAACAATACATTTCATGACTTGCACAATCTGTACCTACTAATGACATACCGGTATTAATGTAACTACTAACTTATTAATGAGTTCCACCACTTTGAAAACCAATTTGAAAACATCCCATGACTTTCAATGATTTTCCATGGCCTATTTTTGCCTTTTTCCATGACTAGATAAGCACCATTTTAGTATCGGTTGCAGCATCCAAGTGGTATACAAATAGCACGCAGTTATGCACTTGTATATTTCATGTTTGCGATGGTTTCCGCCTCTCCTTACAGTACACAGGGCCCACACCCATGATCCATTTCCATGACTTTTCATGACCTTTCTTCATTTTTCATGACTTTCCAGCTTTTTTCCATGACTGTGGGAACCATGTGCTGTGTATTAAATGTGGGGTTATAAGTATCGCAGTATAATTTTCAGAACATGAAAAAAGCAGCAGTGAGAGAGTGCTCTAGAGTAAGAAGACCAAAGCATCCCTCTACTACAAGTGTACTACTACTCCTACTACTACTCCGAAGAGGAAAGATGTTGACATATATTCAACTGAGCTGTAAGCTTCTAACAAGGAGGAGAGGTGTTGCTGGGCTTAATACCTTCAAGGACAGATATTATGACTGATTTGTTTTCCAACTTTAACAGTTTTATTTCAATTTTTAAGTCTGCCGTTACAGGGTTTCATCTCGACCACTATTGAGTAAGAATAGCTAATAATAACAGCTTAGTGAAGAAATTGTAGGTTAGCATTGAGGAATATGACAAAACGCAGTTTTTCATTTGTTTGGTAACAAAACTCAGAAATTCCATATTTTGTGGCCAACATGAGGTCATGAAAGCTCACATGATTCGGTAATAGTGTGACCGATTTTTGTACAAATGGTGTCAAAAGATATGCAGGACTTGAAATAAATAAGTTAGAAAGTGAAGTGGTTCGGAGTGCAACAGTTCGAACTGAACAGAGAAAATCGTCTAGGGAGGTCATCATGGCCCCTCCCAGTCCTTTTAGGGTTGAAGAATCTGTCCCAAACAATAAGATACAGAATTTCATGAAGGGGTGCAGATTTGAAGATCAATTTCTGGATGGTCATTTCCAGATTTTTTCATAAACTAAATAAATTTTGTCTCTTACAAAGAGAATAGTTTAAAAGGCAGCTTTTGATTGGCTATTTGGGGAATATGATGCAATCAAGCAGAGGACAAATGGGACATAAAAAAGCCACAGGGAGAGTGTTATAGACAAATTAAGAAGTTAAATCTTAAAGAGAAATTATTTGCCCTACTCTTGCAAGTTGTGAAATAAGAATGATATAAAAAATGAAAGAAAGATGATCTAACACACCTTTTTTCTCAGGGAAACCTGTACCACAGACAAAAATAAACCATAAAACACAGATACAAAAATTAAATGTCAACAGTTTTAAATGACATGTAAATGAAACACATGACTGAATGAAATCGTACAGTAGTAATACAATATAAAAGCAAAATGAAATAAATAATAATAATTCTTCAAAAATTGTAGCACTGGACAGGTGCAAAGTTTAACATCACAAAAACAAAGAGAACATTACATACAGATAAGACATAGAACATGAAATTAAAAAATAAAAAAAATAAAAAACATATTAAAAAAAATATACATAGCGTTTCTGGGAAACTACTGTTCAAGTAAATGAAACACTGAGGCATGTTTTTTACACACATAAAGGAATTTTCAAAGTGCTCTGAGGAATATATGTTGCAAGATTAGGAATATAACAAACTTTGAACCAAACACCAATTCTGCATTATGCCAGGTGCACAAACTTACTAATGTATTCCATTTTTGTGTTTGTTTTGATCTAATCTACTAGAAAACTGTGACAAGGTGTTGGTAGATAAAAGATTTGTGCATTATCTATGCATTGTATATAAATCTTCAAAGTTATATGTATATATTTATTTATAAACTAAAATATTTTAGTCTTGGCATATATGGTTTCTGCTACAGTGGAGCAAAGATAAGCATGCACTGTACATTACTCAACAACTGCACCGAGCAGAACATTTTTTTTATTTTTTTATTTGCAACATGTAAGGGGTAAAACTGTATTGCTTGTTCTGTAATATGAGCTTTTATAATACCTAACTTCATATCAATGCAGTAGGTTGATAAAATGTATTTAGTAGAGGTTACAGTATAAACTGTTATTTTATCAAGGCAAAACCCAAAGAGGGATTTCCAAACATGTAAATCTGTTTCATTTGTATGTATGGTTTTTTGTTTTTTTTATAGTGAAATATATATACACTGCGCTGCTACATGGAATTTTCAGTAAAGCAATGCACATGTACTGTACAGATATATGTAGCGCACGCCAGGATATAATCACAGCTAAAGCCGAGGAAAACATTGACATAAATATATTTGAATGATTTACAATGTGTAATTTAGTGAATATTCTTCATCTTTCCCAAGTTCAAAAAAAAAAAATTTACAACAAGAACTCAAAAAGCTGCTGAACTAAAAGTAACATGCACCAATGCACTGTAGCAAAATTGCC
This sequence comes from Echinometra lucunter, assembly GCA_029962745.1. Lineage (NCBI taxonomy): Eukaryota > Metazoa > Echinodermata > Echinoidea > Camarodonta > Echinometridae > Echinometra > Echinometra lucunter. The sequence continues at coordinate 4,556,989 of CM057165.1, forward strand.
ATGCTGAAAACAAATGGGAAAAAATACAGACAAAAAAGTGCTTCTACACTATAACCACAAACTTAACATTAAAACAAAATGTAAAAGTGGCTGCAGCTATGGAAATAGCTTTCAAATAATATCTTTCTGAGCAACAACAAAAAAATGGAATCAAGGTAAAACTTTCCTGGCTTGTTTTTACCTATTATGACACTGAATTTCAAAGACTGAATAACACATGCCCTGATGCTGACTGTTCTTAGTCAGTCCTTCACACTAAACAAATCACTTCAACGGTGGTCCAAGCCGTGTAAATGAAGCTTACCCTTAACCTAAACTGAAACAGAATTACAACCCAAGCAAAAGCCATGTATATCTGATAAATTAATGCCGGAGCAAATACCTCCAGATCAAATAATGTAATACTTTGTGTTTATATTGATCAGATGAAACCCTCGAATAAATTATAACTCCATGACAAATCCAAATGGATAATTATTAGCATACTATCTGCATGAACTCTACACTACCCAGTATAAATAGTTTTAGGAAACATATATATTATATATATATATATATATATATATATATATATATATATATATATATATATACACACACACACATGTAGCTCTGCTAGCAGTTTTGCAAGAGCTGATCAAATGATTTCCTTATTCATAAATTGCAAACTCACAAACCAAATGGACACTTTAATAGGCTAAATTGCTTGTGATTTCCATCAGAATAACAGCATGAAAAGAGAGATTTGTAATCATTTTTTTTTGGGGGGGGCCAGATATAAATTCCTAAAAACTAATCAAGATGACTAAATGGTTTTCAAATCCCTTCTAATATAAAAATCTGTTAGCTCTTAAATCTGTCTTACTTAATGTGCTTCCCACCTTCTCCTAACAGTTTGGATTTCAGCAAAGTCTCCTTTTGTAAATAATCAATTATCGATCACTGTTTCCATAGATAAAATGACTGACAGGCAACATCACCGAAATCAAAATGTTGAGAAATCCATGCATGGACATGCAAATTAATAATGTGGCATAGTCCAAATAGCAAGACGCATAAGCGGGGATTCCAGCGAGATGTTCATTAGTTCTTCATTTCAAGACAGGCACAGCATTAATTCAAATAATCAAGATTTTTAAATATTGGAAGGGAATTACATGTATCTTTAAAACTGATTAAAATCTACAGACTTAATAAAATTTCTAATTATACTTGATCAATGGATTCAGGATTAGAAAGTTTCAAAACAGGCTGTATAATTTTCTCAAATTTAAAATTATCTTGAATTATTTCATGGAATTTGCTTTTGCATATCTTACACAGACATTAGAATAATTGCCTTATTGCTCTTTCATATAATCATTCATGCCACAAATCAAAGTCCTTGACAACACCTATCCAAAAATAGTAATCACCTAATTCATTTCATTTCATTTTTAAAACTACCTATGCCATATGCATTAGTGTAGCTAGCTTTTTCATATCAGAGGGGGGCAGCCCAAGCAAATGTGCCTACAAATTGTTGAAAAAAAATGTTTCATGTATGTAAGTGTGCCTATCTTATCTTTAAAATACATAACACCAATGGGGAAGGGGCAACAGCCCCTCTTGCCCCTTTCAAAGGGCTATGCCAGTGGCTACGCCAATTGCTACATCTATGTGGTGGGGCAGCTGTGCCTGTTGAACTGGATCTCTATCTAATGTGCACCAATGGCGTGCTGTCTTTTAGTTAATCTCTGCATGCAGAGAGAGGAAATCCATTCTTTTAAGAGTCATATCGGTGCAGATCACTCTGTATTTTAGTCCAATCCACCCCAAAGGAGTGGTTTGCATAAACGCTTCGAGAGTGGATTTCAATCATTTAGGAGTCAAATTCACTGTAAACAACGGTTTAAACAACTCTCTTTGAGGGTGGGTTCAACTACTCATGAGCATGGATTTCCACTATTCCCAAAGGGATTTCACAATTTTTGAGAATGGATTTGACTATTTCAAATGTGAATTTCGCTATATGAGCATAGATTACTATAATTTTGAGAGTGGATTTGACTATGCCGAGACTGGATTCACTGTTTTAAGCACAGATTTCTTTCCACTCCAAAAGAGAGTGATCCCTAATACATATCACTCTTTTAAGATTGGATTTCCACTCTCCATATTCAGAGAGTCCACAGGGTTAGAGTTCACAACCATGGTACCTTGCGTCTAAATGACGGTGTGTGAGGGATTTTCACCTTCATGCTGCTCGAAGGGCGCGAGGCGTCCTTTTCCTCCTGGTGGGAGGGGGGTGGAGTGGGTAACGAGGCAGGCGGGCGGGGCATTGAATAGGGTGGAGGGGGAAGGTAGAATATAGGTTAGTGTCAACAGCAATTAATGCAAAAAAACAGTGGGGGAGGGTGGGGGAAGGGTCAAGACACATACAAACAGGAAAAGACAAAGAAATACACAAAAGAGAGAGGAGAAATCACAGAGACAGGTAACCAGAAATACAAACAGAAAGACAAAAAGACAATGAGTTAGAAGGAGAAAAAGAGAGTGGAAAAAAAGAAGGGCAGGATTAAACAAGAGAGGCAAAGAGGAAGAGACAGAGAAAATTGGAAAATGGAAGTGTTAAGAAAAGATCATGGAAGAAAACAGAGCAAAACACAGAATGAAGGAAGAAGGTGTGAGATGAGATTGAAAGAAATAAGACAAGGGGGGTACATAAGCAATGAATAGAGTAATAAAAAAGAAAGAAAGAATGAAAGATGGAAAGTGATACAGAAAGAAAGAGGATTAAAAATAGCCAGCGAGAGACACAGACATGAGAAGAAATAGGACGATCGATGAAAAAGGGACCGAAAGAGAAACATGAAAATGTTTGTTTCAAAGAAACATACATGAAAAGAAAGAAAGATCAAAACAAACAAAACAAACATGAAAAACATTCCAAGACAGAATAACAGACAGAATGTGGATAGGCCAGAAATAGTGGCATTTCCACAAAGGAAGAAATAAAGAGTTGAGAGTGGGAGGACAGAGGCAGATGTGGAAAGGAAAAATTGAGAAGTGTAGAGAGAGATTAGTTGTGATGAGGTGGAGATGGAAAAAGTTCAAAATTTGTTTATGATGCAACACCCAACATTCAAGAAATTCGAGTAAGATTTTATGTAGTTAAGTTTTTATCAAAGTGAAATTGATACATTAAAGAGATTTATAGGTGAAGGAGTAATAGCACTAAGGAGAGAGAGAGAGAGAAAAGGAAAAAGAAAGAGAAAATGAGAAAGAGAAAGAGAGAGAAAGAAAGAGAGAGAGAGAGAGAGAGAGAGAAGGGGTGAAAAACCTAGACAGACTGATAAATGAAATAATGAAAAGATAGAGAGAGGAAAAGTGATCAGAAAATGAGCGAAATACAACATATGAAAAATGATGAAAGGAATTAGCAACGATAACATTTTGATTGAGATATCAGATTAAATTGGACTAATTCAAGGAGGAAAGTAAAGGACTGCAGAAAAGAAAACAATAAAAGTTCTCAAGAAATATTGACAAGTTAATTAAACCACCACACACAAGAGGAATTAGAGAACATGAGGGGAGGTATTTAGGACATAATGCTTTCAATATGAACATTCTAATTAAGACAAAGCTAGTGGGACTTAGTAACATTTGACTTAAAAGGATTGACTGGCTAATTCATCCATCCATGGAACATTTGGCATAATGCTTATTTACTATTCTACATCAGCCAAAGAATCTTTCAAATTATGCTTTGGAAAGCCATTTCCAGTGCATTATTTATAAAAACTTGCATCTTTTAATAGATTATCTTTAAGCATATGAAAAATTATCCTATACATCATTCAAGTAATTTACTATTTTTAAGATATAACATGGTTACTTGCAATATTATAAATCTACATTTATTAGGCTAAAGAAAATATTTTAGTTTAAAAATGTATGTAATATATGAACATGCTCATAATTACACAACACTAATGCTATATCTCACTAAAATCAACAGTACACTACATCAATTATCACATATCAATTACTCTCAGTCATATACAATACTTATGACACTTATCAGGTGAAAAGATAACACAGTGATATAAAACTATCTTAAAACAATACCAATAATGAAAAAAAAAAAAGATATGCAAAACATAATCTTAAACAAAGGGAAAGAAGAAAAAAGTGCAATAATACTACAGTAATACATGTATGTTGATTTATTTTTGCCATTTCCTTCTTCCTTTGATTTACTGTTAGGAAGAAATTTTATCCAATATATTTTGCTGATGTGTTCATTGTGCTGCTTTATATATGCCCTGAGTTACATGTACATGTATGTGCACATTAATATGTATGGTTTGTTTCATCGCTGATGATGCAGATTGAGCATATATGAACATTTTTTGCCATTTTACATTTTTTGTGTACATATCAGCAATGTGAAAAATAAGGTGATGGTTGCACACGTGTATTTGTTATTCTTGTGAATAATACATTTTTGTTGGTTGAATCTGCATGCATTGTATAATGATAATGAAAGTTTTTTGTAAGGTTTATTCATTCATCTTTTAATCAATTTATCTATTCATCAATAATTTTTTTCAATAATTTATTCACTTATTTATTATTTATTTATTCATTCCTTCTTTCATTCAATACTGCATGTTGTGCGAGTCAAAGTCAAGCATCATGCTTTCACTGACTCACCCTTGCTTTACTGACCAAGAAAAACACACGTACACTGGATGTTTAAAAAAGGGGGAAACCCAACTTTGAAAAATTCCTGTAAATGGATTATGTCTTTTACTTCGAAATCAGTGATGTGTGGCTCCAGAAACCGAAACAAGTTACCACTGGCAAGCAAATGAGTTTCTCTCTCACACAATATGAAATTCATTACTTGTCAATACATAATCCCTTTATATGATTTTTTTCAAAGTTGGGTTTCCTTTTTTTTTCATAACACCCAATTTACATGTATATACATCTATATATCAAATAACTCAGTCCTCTATAAACTTTACAGGGATATTATAGTGCTGAGTCTACAGGATTTAGCGTGGTCCACATTCGATTGGCCGTATAGTGCACTGGCGAAGTGTTATACACAGTCAATATGGAACACACACACACACAGCACCGAGAATTGCTGACAATATTTTTCACTCGCGCAAAAGTTGAGAAAGTTTGCCCTAATGTAAAACTCAATACCAAGAGATACACTTTCAAAGTAGAAGCAAGAGGAGCGAGCGAACATCTCAGAGCCCCATATATTGTGACTATAATATCCCTTTAATTTGGTACTGAGAATGTGCACCAAAGCCAATATATTTTCTGAATATATGGTTCTTGCATAACGTGCAGCTCAGTTACTGAGGCTCCAAAATACATCTAAACTTCTCCTGTATCTCATAACACAGATATTATGTGAGTACGCACCTAGCACATTTCTTGCATCACTTGCCTTTACTTTTACCCCAAAAGATTCTGTGACTTTTCAAGCGGTTTACATCTACATATCTGAGCCAGCCTAAAGAGTGCAAATTTTCGTGTGATTTACTTCTGAGATAGGAATTTCTTCTTCTACTCCTTGTACTGTTTTTGTGCCTAATGCATTCAAACACAGATCATACGGAAATCTTTTTCTCTTCGTTCCAGTGAACGATTCACGTTCCAAGAGGGCGGTATAGCTTGCTTCTGAGCAGAGCCCTTTATTACAGAGTTTGGCCAACTCAGTTTCAGTAGGTTACAACATGGCGCAATTTCTTTTGTATTGTACTTGCCTAACAAAACAAAAACGCCATCTTGTGCGCTACTGGATCCGAGTTGGCCAAACTCTGTTATAAAGGGCTCTGCTTTTGAGGAGGTAGAAATTATTTATTAAAGACTATTGCAGAGAAATGTAGATACAAAGATAGGACACAGTGTGAAAAGGGGAAATTAAATGAACATTCAAGATACAGTTTACTGAGAGTGAGAAGAACGTTAGATATATCTTACCACTCTTTTCAGGGGGTATCACAGTGAGCGGCGAACGCTTGGGAACGTAGCAACTTTTGGGTTTCATCAGGGTTTGTAAAAGGTCGTAAAAGGTTGCAAAAAAGTTTGCGAACAGTTTTAACTGTCATCAATGGTTTTTCTTGTCGCAAAGAAATTTTGAACATGTTCAAAATTCCTTCGCGAATTTTTGCTAATTTAGGCTCACAGAGTTGGCAAATGGTCACAAACGGTGACAAAGAATTTGTAAATGGTTGCTAATCTTCGTAAAAGCTGTCGCTAACATTTGCTTACAGTTACTAATGGTAGTCAACTGTCTTTTGCTAACATTTGTGTGGATGTTGCTAAAAACAGAGGCGAACCCTGAATTTGATCGACATTTGTCAAAAAGTTGACGCATCAAAAATCGCAACGTTCGCAAGCGTTCGTCGCTCAGCGTGATACCCATTTTGCTCTCAGCAAAGGAAATTGTTTGCTGAGAACTGGAATCTATCAAGGTAGGTTTTCAAGGGCGTGCGAACGATTTGTAAAGAATGGGCATGTCCAAAAAATGGCAGTGTCCAACATTCCTACATGTCGTTTAGGCTCCACAAGTGCACCAAACATGCAAAGGGGTTCAAAAGGGTAATCAATTGTTCGTGGGATGCTGAAACATTCACAACAAATTTCAAACTTTTTTTGAAACTCCCACCGAACAAAAAGCAAACAACTGACAATGCTTCCAAACAACCATGCAAGTTTGGTGAACTACTGGAGCCTAAAATATAAATGTTTGACTTAGCCATTTCTTGGACATTTGCATCCTTCGCGAATTGTACGCGTGCCTGTGAAAAACCGGGCCTTCATCTCATTCTAATAATTCAAATAACAATATAGCTATGAGCATCCAGAAGGGCAGTTATGTCATTTAGTGCATAGAGCAGCTTAAGCAAAACACAGAGGCATCAAAAAATCCATTCAGAATGCTAACAAATACAAACAATATGCATTTTTAGTTCCGGATACATCTTTTCATGCCACTAGATTCTGCTATAAAGCTTCAGGTACCTGATTACTTCAAGTCATCAAGTGATCACATTGTTGCCTTACACGACAGTTCATGCATTTTAGACCCTAAATTTCCAAAAGGTAGCGAAGGCTGTATGCATTTGTAAAGTACGCCCCTCTTATATACAGAGTGTTGTGTTTGAGACATGAAAATTTGTAGGTTTGCTAGAGCTTTTTGATGAAGTGTCGTGTAACCTGGAAGTGCTACTTCATAGAGCAAGGACCTACCATTCACGAAAGATCATTTAACCCATTCATGACAGAGGTCCACATTTTGTGGTTTGGCCTAATATCTTTTGATGCAAAGCCCTATAAATCATACCAAATACATGAGCAGGAAGAGCAAAAAATTCTACGCAAACTGTGCCCATTTTGGTTGCGTCAATATTCGTTGTTTGATGCTGAAAATTTTTAAAGGAAAATAAGCATTAATATCCTTAAATTGGCAATGTGATAGGGTCTAAAATCATGTTTTCCCCTGCAAATTGGCAACTTTTTTTTACTTCTCATCATAATTTCTGTCAATTTATATTAATTTTAGATAGATGTTTTATAAGAAAATGTAGCAATAAAATAAGAATGTTGGTGTTGCCAACTTGAAGAATAAAAGCTGATCAAATTAGGCTTTAAATAATTCCTGTCACGAATGGGTTAACACGACTATGTGACGTGAACGTGATCGACCGATGGTTTGAAGTAAGCCACATGTATCTACATGTAGTGGTAAGTGCTCTTTTCCAGTTTTCAATCTGTGCACTTCTCATAAAAAAGCATTAAAAAATCTACAATCATGTAAATTTTACATTCCATACCCCCCCCCAAAAAAAAATAATACTGCCCCTCTAGTTCTCTGCAAATGAAGGAATGTTAATCACTCATTACATTTATACTGATATTTGACATATATGTATAAAAGTAATCAGGACAGAATGAAAGGAGAATAATTACAGATAACTGGTTTGTGCAAGTGTACAGGTTATCCTGAAAGTGTCTCACGAAACCTTCAAATATACAAGTTAAAAGAGTTACCACTGAAAGACATGTTGATATTACAACACAAATTTCAATGGTATGTCCAAGAATTTAGACTACTTGATGGTCTAGTGAAACAATGTTGTGCAGTAGTATAAAAGTGCACATGTAGTTAGGCAAGTACTGTATCAAATAATAGTTAGGCAAGTGCTATATGATTTAGGCATGTGCTCTATCTATAAAGTTAGGCATATTGGTTATTGTTGGTAGTGTATTGGTTAGCAGTGATTAGTACAGTTAGGTCAAAAGAGGAGGTCATAACAAGTGATATACATGTACATATACATGTATATGTACATGTATACTGGATATATTCCCTGTCATTAAAAATCTCTATTTCTTTCTTAAAAATCACAAAAGGTTAATCTATTTGGAATTCTCAGAGATGCCAACCTTTCGTCAAGTTTTGCAGTATTCTCATATCCAAAAAGAAGTGAAAGTGGAAAAATAAATGAATTGAATGAATGAATGAATGCATGCAGTATTATGCATGGAAAACAGTATACCCTACTTTACAGCCATAGAACTGTACAGTAACGAAAGTTCAGGAAAAGCAGTATTTTGCTTGAAACCAGCAATATTTTCCCTAAAAAAACGGTAACAAAATACTGCAAAAAAGGGAATGGTTGGCATCACTGAATAAGGAAATAATTGCATTATAGGAACACATAAAAGACTGTATGTTCCCAAGTCTGGTCATAGTATTCACAATTAAGACAGTTACAACTTTTCCACAGATTGAATGCCATTTCTTTTTCTGAATAACTACGAAAAAAGGTGATTAACAAATACTACAAAGTTCCTCCTTGTTGCTGTTGTTCAATTTTTCAAGTTGTCTTTCTAGTGAACAGCATATATTGAGAAGATTCAATACATTTACTGAAAATGTCTTGAAGAACAAACATGTGAACGATGCTATGTAAATATCTCAGTGCATGATGTCTACGTGTTAATGTCAACAAGCCCACTTCCTGCAAAGGATATCTTATACTTCAGTTTTGTAACTTTCTTATATGTAGCTTTTAATTCCAATTATTGTGAAAAATGAGAGTTAGTAGGTGGACCAATCCCCTACAATCAAACTGCTAGAATAAACATGCCCCAGTCTTGTGGATAAGTAACCATTATATGAATTATTCATCCCCAATCATCAAAGAAATGGAAAAGAAATAACCAAAGTATGACAAATTTAGATAGTATATCATATATCCAATACGAACCAGGACAAATTCATACATGTACATTGTGCTGTTTGCGATCAACTTTCTAGTGCAAAAAATACTACATTCAGACATTTTTCATTACTACCAGTGCTTTCATTTAATAATTCACGATACTATTATTTCCTTCTATTTCTAAAAAAATTCTTTTTTTTTATCATTGTTGCAATATTGTCTATTAACACTGCGCTTGCTCTGTTCGCTGGCTTTATTTTCGTGCAGATACTATAAATTTCGCAGACCATTTGTATTTTCTAAATTGGATTTTAGACCCTGAAACAGCTCTTTTATTTCTGCTCAATGAAATTCAAAGTATCGTACCGAGCTTTTTCCTGCCCCGAAAGGCACATTCTCCTGAAATAACAATCAGATTTGTGAGAAATATAAGCTTTGGTTAGAGATTGAAAGGAAAGATTAAGGGCGGGGGGGGGGGGGGGGGGGGAGATAGTATAAGAGAGAAAGACAGAGAAGTGTGTTTAATAGGGGAATAAAGTTACTTATTACATGCAAGAAAAGAAGAATACATGCACATCAAATAGACTTACACAGGGATAGTATAAGAGAGAAAGACAGAGAAGTGTGTTTAATAGGGGAATAAAGTTACTTATTACATGCAAGAAAAGAAGAATACATGCACATCAAATAGAGTTACACAGGGATGGTAATAGGTACATGGTTACTGGGATAAAAATACGTACGAAACAAAGAGAGAGAGAAAGAGAGAGATGAGAAATATGAGAGATAGAAAGTTGTTAAGATACCAAAAAAAAAGGAACTCAAACAGGAAATTAATGACAGTTAGTGAAATATATTGGTATCAGCAAATATTCCTTCACAGAATCTTCAGTCCCTTTCAGAAAACCTTATAGAAAACCAAAACTTTTCAACTCCTACCAGAAGACCCTTTTCTCCGCTTATATTTGGTTAAGATATTAGAATTTGCTTTGATCCCTCTGCATAAAAAAGGAGCTGGACGTCCCTGTTCTTCCGATGACTATATAAATGAGACTTTAACGTAAATTGAAAAATGAGAGTACAGTGTTAAATAGAAACTTGATCGCCATTGAAAAGCCTGTGAAAGGTTACTTGTTTTGCCAGCTTCCTGGATGTACGTGAACGTATTGTGAACAGAAACCGAGAGCAGACCAGTGTGACAAGTCATATAAATTAACAACAGCACTATATCAGAGTGGGACTATTGTTTCAAGGAAATTAGGCAATCTCAGCTTTGGCAGTCAAACTACAGGGTACTACATCCATGCATACAATGCATGCATGGGAAAGAATGAGTGCTGCAAAAGGGATGGGACTTCCGCAATTAACATGTTCCCTGAACGATGCCAATGTGTGCTTTTACATGACATTTTCCAGTTTGCAACTACATTACATTTCAGTGTCAAGCAGTTATCAAGTGAATTGATAATATAAATTATATATGGAACAACAAATGCAATCAAAATTACATTCAAAAAGTCTGTCTAGATATATTCTCAAATTTTTGTGCATCATTTACTTAAGATGACAAGTTTTTCAGTGGTATTACCAATTATAGCCCCACAAATTATTTACTACCAATTCAAAATATCCATTTTGTCCATCACATAATACATGTAGACTTTATTGAATAAAAAGGTTAGACTTGTACATGAAATGTTATTTTCTCATCCTTATACTATACTTTTTTTCTCTTAGATTTGGAACCTTGTCCACAGCTCACTTATATCTGACAGTATGAAAACAGTACTACTTCTACAGGCAAAGTTTTGTGTGATAAAGTATCAAGTCTTGAAAGTGTACTGCACAGAGCACATTTGCTTTTAGGATATCATAAAGAGAAATTAAATATGCTTATCTCTAGTATCTATGAAAAAAAAACAAATACTACAGCAGCAGTATTTTTTTTTTTTGTACATGATCTTGCAGTTATTCCAAAGTGATAATATAAGTGCAGTCTGCCCCTTAATTGATCCAAAGCTTATGTTACGTCTTCCACCGCCCTTGACGCCGACTGATTAATACACCCGCAAATGACTGGATACTATTGCATATGTTGAGTATAAATGTAGTGGTGTTTAGCACCTGGAGTGCATATGGAAACTGTCATCTACATGTACTTTGTTAAACATGTATCTTGTGCCTAATGTTGAGGAAATATATGTTTGATAGATCACACAACATTGGTCCGATGTGCCATTAGTTCCATGCCAACGTAACTAGTTCTGCAGTGTGCACCGTTCAGGTGGTATGAAGTACAGTAATTGACCTGTTGCCTATGAGAACATGGGGTCCTTGCATTAAATCTATGGGAACTTGAGATTCAAGTAGCCGATGGGTTAACTTAGTATAACAGTATAATCTAACTTTAGTCCTAAAGTGAAAGTATTGCGGCATAGTGGTTTATTCACTTGACTGTCAACTGGAAAGTTTAGGGTTCAAATCCCCGTCCAGCATTAATCTTCCAGCAAGACATTAATTCACAGGAGCCACTCCCCATCCAGGAGTAGATGGGTATTCAATATGATCATGCAATACCTACTGCATCGCTTGTCAGTCACCAAGGCAATAGTACTCTGATATGCACTTTAAGCATTCACTGCAACTAGAAAATATGATATAATCATTCATTTACTATCACGATCAATCATTATTAGTTTATAGCTACTTGGCATGAGACTAATAGCACAGAGGAACAGTGGCGTGTCACCGATTGAACGACAATGACGTGGAATAAAGAACATTGAATACAAAACACAAAACGATCCATTTCCTCACCTCACGTCCTAGGCCCTGGTAAAGGATAAATAAAGAGAAGAAACGGCTTAATTTCAGCACTTTACCAGTAAAGTATTATAGGCATGCCACGTTAATGCTGCTGGTCTTCCGGATGTGTGGGCTTCATGTCATCAGGCATTCAAAGTGCCCTCTCTCTCTGCCGACTTTAAATGTGTAAATGGAAAGTATTGCACATATCTATGAAATATCCCACAATGTGTTTATCAATTTTTAAGTCCCTACTGCATTTCAAACAAGCTCTGGAGGGAGCTGGGAATCAACTGCGAAACCAATCAATTTCACAAATCATAAATGACAAAAACCTTCTTGGCATAAATAAGCTCTTGTAAATTTGAAAGAAGATGAAAAAAAAAGAATGTTCCAGTTAGCATTTTGAAGCAAGGAACTTTCGGTAATTCATACAACAAAAAGGTTCAGATAGTTTTGTGTACAGGAACTTTTGTAGAGAATGTTTAAACCGGGTATACTTCTAAGATTATGCTGAAATCAATCCAAGGATGAAATCTGTGAGTTAATAGTAAAAGTTGAAGGAAATGGGCATAATGTAAAGCCAGCTGGTCACAAAAATTTAGAAGGCACTAAATTTTGAGGTGCTTGATGACATGTCTCCCACAGAAACGGACAATTCCCAAGCTTTGTAAATGGACCAAAGAAGTTATGCCTCTTCACGATCCATCCGCTGGATACGCCATTTGTTATATGAACTGTGGTTAGAAGTGGAGATCTAGACTGAAGTCATTATATAAACAGTTGTAGTATCATCATGCAATGGATGTACCAGTTTCTAAGGAGTGTTATCAGTATAAAAATCATCATGCACTATTACATAAACAGAAAAGAATAACTCTCTCTGATTATGCCTCGCTTTTCCTCTGGAAATAGCCATTCTGCATTTCCCGAGTTCAATTAACATACTGCGGCAGAATTCGAGTTAAACTGCGACAACAGAAAATGTGAAGTTATGAGATTAATGTGTATTCATACATAATTATGTCGTGCTATTAATTGTCATAAAAATACATCTATTTCTGGTACTTTATTAGTAGCTTTATATATATTTGAGGTTTAAACATGGTATATGATTATATTGAGTCAACTGAAATTATTCAAAGTTTAGACATATTGTGTTTGTTATATCAGTGTTTAACAGAAAGGAAATCATAGAACATGCTTTATCTTAATAGTTTCTTGCTATGTTAGATGCTTATACATGTAACTTTGCATACACTTACTGATAATCTGAAGTACTACGCAGAGTATGCAAAAGTCAAGAGTTAGTTTTGACATTTTCATGCATGGAAATATATGTAAGCCATTTTTTCGTTTCATGTCTATATGAAAAAATCAAACAGGATCCAATCATGAATGCAGGTCAATAACTATCTTACATATTCTTTAAAAACTCGAGTAACTATATTTGTTCTATCATTCTAACAAAAATGAGTATTTCACCGTAAAAGTGCATACGCATTCAAAACCATACCATCAAATTTTTATGTATTTCTCCTCTTTTTCTGAAAAAGCAAAGCTGCCCTTCCAATTGAAGGAAAAAGGTTACTCTTCAAATTTCTTTCTTTAATTAATTTTCAAATTGCAAAAGTGGTGCCTGTTATAGCGAGCAGACAGCTTTAATTTGGAATCAAATTTTGATTTTGTTCTTCCTTTTTTGTTTATGATTGGTGAAAAAAAGGTCCAATATATGACGAGGGTTAGTAGTGATAGGTGGTGATGAATGGTCATACTACAATGAATACAGGGGACGGTTTCACGAAATGGTCACATGTCTAAGTTTGTGGAAATTGAAAGGGATGTCTACAGACTTGGTCTCAGTACAGTTTTGTGAAACAGGGCACCTGGATGGTGAATTACATTAAACCAATGGAGGGCTTCATAAACACAATAATGTGAATTGGACGGGAGGGGACGCTTGTTGAAAGGTTCTACGGAACTTGATGACATGGTCATGAAAATATTCTTTAATGTGTCAATTTGAACTTAATATCTAACAAGAGGGACGGGGAGGGGAAATTCCTGAAAGCTTTAAAAAATACATTCATTTAGGAAGGGATTTTATCCAACAATTTCAAATAAGAAGACAAACTTTATTTGAATAGTAGTACAAATAATCCTAAATCAAGTACTATATCACCATGAGAAGGAAAATTTCAGATGAATTCATACCAACATCACCACCCACAAAACAGTTCTTTTCATCACCTTTTGAAATGGCTTTTCACCATATACATTTTCATATGTTTAACACTATAGTACCTATAGAAATGTGCCTTAGGGCAATTCCACATGGGAAGCACAATCAGCTAACTTCAGATATATATATATAAAAAAAAACCCAGTCATTTTAATAGTCTTGAATAGCCAAATCTTTGAATTCAAAGAAGCTAAAACAAAAATGAATTCCATCATCTTAGTCAGTATTGCTATAATGCATGTTTGATTTTACTAGATATTTTTGTTATTTGAAAGCAGCACCATTTTTTTTGTAATTCTGTTACCAAGGTACATATACCACAATATCTTGAATGTAAGTAGAAATTTGTTGGAATGAAAGAGTTTGCAGGAAAGAATGGGCATATTTCAGAGTATTAAATGGTAAGAAGGAAGGCAGGGTACCAAATAGGCACACAAACTCTAAAAATGTGAGTAACGGAATTACATATCGTAATTCTGTTAACGTGGAATTGCCCCTTACTTGTTTTCGTTACGCAGCTTGTTCTGTTATCCCACTGCAATGCTACAAGTAATTATATCCATTCATAATCCCGGTGTTGGTAATATTTCAAAGTTTTAAGATTTCAGAATCTAAGTGAAACTACACTAAAGCTTTCCATTCGTAAACAAAGACTCTATAAAACTTTGCGCAAGAACTTAACACAAAAAGTGCACAATATAATTAAAACTTCCTCAAAATATTTCAACTAATAAATCATGATTTGGACACATTGTCCAGCAGGTAAATTGATAAACACGAAAATGAAGTAATTCATCTTCATGCTAATATGGTTATCAAAACAGTAATTACCAAGTTGCACATATTTTCACTTTCCTTAGCTTTCTTTCCTATCGTTCATCTTTATAAAACAAGTTCGAAGGATGGCCTTGAAAGACAGATTTTACCAAAACCTTTACTGTACCAGATCATTTATCGTTCTAAATGACTTTCGTGTGATAACTATCCGTTACAAAACATCTATCAATAACATTGTTTAATCCCACATAAGACAGCTTTACAGCTTGTACAAATCCATTACATCCATTAGTGCATGTTAACCCATTCGTGACAGGAATTATTTAAAGCCTAATTTGATCAGCTTTTATTCTTCAAATTGGCAACACCAACATTTTTATTTTATTGCTACATTTTTCTTATAAAATGTCATGTATCTGCAATAAATATAAATTGACAGAAATTATGATGAAAAGTCAAAAAGTTGCCAATTTGCAGGGGAAAATGGTGATTTTAAACTTTCTATCACATTGCCAATTTAAGGATTTTAATGCTTATTTTCCTTTAAAAAAATTTCAGCATCAAACAACAAATACTGATGCAACGAAAATGGACACAGTATGTGTAGAATTTTTTGCTCTTTCTGCTCATGTATTTGGTATGATTTTTAGGGCTCTGCATCAAAAGTTATTAGACCAAACCACATAATGTGGACCTCTGTCACGAATGGGTTAAAGCTGATATAAATCATAACAACAACAAATAACAAGAATATTTATAACATATGGAGTTTAAAAATTTCATAATTTTTCATGGCAGAAAATACTCTACTGCTTGTCTATTGTAGATGATTTATGATAATAAAATGGAGTTGGGTTATACCCTCTTCCATAAATACATGTTTCATTTTCAATATTGTGATAATATTGAAAACTACTGATTACCTTCTGGGGTATTTCACCTACTTCATGGGATATTTCATATAATATTTTATGAATGATCATGATATGTTAGTAGCGTGTTGGTGTGTGCAGAGTATTGAGGGTGCACTGGTTGATCTGGTGCAAAGATAATGGGTGTGATGTCTTTGACGATTTGAACAGTCATCTCACTTAAAGGCATTGGCTAACTTTGTGAGCAGCTGATTTAAAAAATTCTCAAACTAAGATGAAACATGTGTATGAGTACTTGTATTTGTACTCAAAAACCCTGAAATCAACCATAATTTGGAATGAAAAAGTTTAAGTTAGACGCAAACGGCAATTTTATTATCCTTCGTCTCACGTGACACTCACTAAGAGGACCGCTTTGCTTGAATTTGAAAATGCCGTTATGTGCCTCCCGCCGCGTGATACGCCAATGCACACAGTACGGTAAGGTCAGTCATACGCGCATGCGCACTCCTTATGTCTATTCTGTGCAACCGACTCTCGTATATTTTTCAAACATTGGTTCACATTTTTTATATTTAAACATACTTCCTGTGGATATTATCCTTTGAAACTTTCAGATTGGTATTTTTACACTATAACCCTTATGTTAATCCCATTTTCAAGTAACAAAACGAGATTTTTAAAAATCATAACAATGTTAACCAATGCCTTTAAAGGTCATCCATGTTGCATTTAAGAAGTGTGAGTACAGTACTGCCAATACCTTTCATGTCACATTTTTATGTACCAATATTACTGGAAATTTAGGATTTGATTAACGACTTTTGAAAGTGATATTTTGTGCACTGGATATACGACATGAACCTTTCACCAATATCTATACAAGTCATTGGACTTCAATATCCCACAAAAGACAGAGACCAAAAAAAAACCTGAGTATAATACCATCACAACAGTGAAAATACATTTATATTGGCAGGGGGAGGGGTAGTGATCAAATATGCCCATGGAGCTTTAAAAAAACACCTCTGAAATCATTTAAATGCAACAAGAATACCTTTTTGTGAAATTTAAAAGATATTGTGATGAGATTATTGTAGTGATGTTACAATGTTAACATTGTTATAAGAATGAAAACACAACAACAATAACAAACAAACAAAAATGGAAATGAACATCAAACAGAACTCGGTGGGAAACGGAAATCATAAAACTGAAGAGAATGGAGTAAAAAGAAAAAGAAAAATGAGAACACAATGCAAAGAAAAAATAATCATCCCATTTGATGATGGAGCATTCGCATCATGAGTGTAGTACAAGGCATGGTTAGCCCATGGAAGTAAATCATAACTCAAAGAAATGCACTTCTGAAGCCGTGTCATGATATCAATGGATGAGTTGCATTATATGCATCAATAAAAGAGCGAAAAGAAAGAACCAAAATAAAAATCTTTCAGGCGTCTCTCCGGTAGTGCTTACCGGAGAGACTGCTCTGTTTAATAAGTGGCAGCCGTTTCTTTCTGAATGGTGCTAAATTATCGGAGTAATTGAAGCAGGAGAGGGTTTTAGAGTGTTTTTGGCATCCTCTCTCCCAGAGACACAAGCTTTCAAAAGTACTTACTTTCGATTTTGGAAAGAAGCCTCTCCTCTTATTCTTATTTTTCTTATCAATGCCCTTGGTGGAGACCCCATTGGCACTGCTGACGCTATTAATTGACACAGTGTCAGGGTCCGGCCCGTTTGAATTCGGGTTGTCCAAATCCTGCATGGGAAAGTCATCGGGCGGGATCAAGCCCGACTTGTACTTATCAATAGTCTTCTGCGTGTCCTGGGGTGTAGGTGGGGGGGTGCAACGTTGAGAGGGCGGGAGAAGAGAGAAAGGAGAGATAAACACAAACAAGCATGAGCAATCTAATACAAAACATTCAAAGAAATTAACAAGAAGTAAGTACCTTCTTCCCAAACATGCCAAATATCGTTCCCTTGGCTTTGCGCTTGCGCATGGCCATGGAGTTGAGCGTGCCGTTTTTCTCCAAGTCTTTGAGGCTGTGCACGGAGATGTTATCTACATCAGATTCTTTGCGCTGTAGCTCGTCGTAGTCGAGTAATTGGATATCATCCGGCGGGACAAGCCCTGTTTTGTACCTGTCTATCACCTGTCTGGCATCCTAAGAAGAAGAAGGAGGCTGTGTTAGTGGCAATATCATCTGGACTTTAACCCTCTCTAACCCTGTGTTTGCAAGGCATACGCAACACAGGTTTAAAGGGAAAGTCCAGTCAATATTTCATAGTTCTGCCTACATACAGAAGGGCGTTAACACACTGCAATATTAATTGAGTTAATGCCCTTTAGATCTTAAACAATTTATGTTTCCTTTTTCTGGGATGTGAAGTTTGTATGAGAAATTTGTATAGTGTACATGCACCATGGGGTGGTTTTAAAGGGAAAGTTCACCCGGAAGTTTCACTGTTTCAATAAAAGGAGATAAATTTGAACAGCATTTTAAAAAAGAAATGAGCAAAATCGGTCAAAAAATAAGAAAATTACACTCATATACATTTTCTAGTAAATTACTCTCGGCTCTGCAAATTGGCAACATTGATGACATCATATGCGAGCAGGTCTCCATTCACTTCGTACATGAAATTTCACATTTTCTCAATTTTCTTGGAAATTACACATTTTCTTACCCATAGTCAAAGTATGTTATGTAAAAAGCAATTCTTCTGAACATACATTGATTATGGGTGTGAGAAAATGTGTAACTTACAAGAAAATTGAGAAAATGTGAAATTTCATGTACAAAGTGAATGGAGACCTGCTCGCATATGATGTCATCAGTGTTGCCAATTTGCAGAGCCAAGAGTAGTTTACTAGAATGAGTGCAATTTTCTTATTCTTTGACCGATTTTGCTCATTTCTTTATCAAAATGCTGTTCAAATTTATCTCCTTTTATTTAAACAGTGAAACTTCTAGGGTGGACTTGCCCCTTAAAAGCGATACCAATTTTCCTACTTTACAAAGACAAAAGACATGAAGCCTTACTGAAAGATCTATTTCTTATAAGTTATCAAATTTGGAAAAGAATATAGAGATAGAGAGAGAGAAAGAGAGAAAAAGAGAGATAAATGGAAACCCCTTGAATTTAACTTTTAAATGAACAATTAGCCTTTCCTGATATAAGACAATGGATAAGAATATCATTTTCATATGGAGATAAACGAAGAGATGATTTGGCTAAGGACAGAAAATGCATTAAGTGTTTTTTAACAATATTAAATGCTGAACAGCATTTCTCTATATTGCTCCTAACATTATTACATGTGTCAAAGAAGATTGTGTTTCAGAGGGAGATTACCAACTTAGGTGTAAAATAGTTCACTTCAAACCATGTACTACATATTTGCTGAAAGAGAAAGATAAGAGAAAGATAAACTATAACACAAAACATGAATGTAAAAGATATCAGATAAAGAAATCATGATATGAACTCAACTTATACCGAGCATTTTTCATAGAGGATGCCTAAAAATGAAACATAACAATTGGTATTTTCTGTAAAATAAGGCATTAAAAACAACAACTAATACTCAGAATTACTTACCACACAAGGAGTTTGCATGTAATATAAATCTGCATCAGATGCTTAAAAGGTAATTAATATTTACAGTACACAATCTTAATCTTTCACTTTCAAGACTGCTTCTACATTTCACCATCAACTAATACTAAGGAATCCTAATGGTTATAAACCTGGGCCAGTATTCAATTCAATGCTTGGATTAAGTACAACTTTTACTAAGTATTTTACTTGGCTAAGAAATTTGCTCAAATCATATTCAATTCAATACTTTGAATTTTACTTCAGTAAGCCAACTTTAAGCCAAAATCCATACTGGTAGGCATTGTGACGTGATATTTTCAACGCACAAATAACATGTTGCATCAAATACGCTTGAATATGCTATGATATAATTCTGCGCAGCTCATGATGATTGCGTATAAAAACCTATGCCTGTCAGTCAAGGCCTCCAAAATAATTGGATTAAGTCTCCTAGGTAGGTGTCTTAAATCTAGAGTAAAATACTTAGCCAAAATACTGAAATGAATACCAAATTTTGCTAAGTATTTTATCTAAGTAAAAAACTAAGACAAATACTCATATTTCTGACTTAAGTATTGAATTGAATACGAGCCCTGACCTTCATGTAAAAGGAACAATCGGTCCTATAGAGGTTATCCAAGACACTATTGGTCTTTAAAAACAGATTAAAACTCCACACAGATTTAGATTTAGATAGGCTTTCAGGACACAAGGGCCTTTGAATAGAGAGATTAAAACAACAAAAAGAGATAAAGGGATTCTCCCTCTGATTCAATGGAACCACAAAGACAATACAAGGGATAATCCCACATATCTAATCCCTCTATAATCCCTTCAGAGCATTTTACAACAGATTATTTCTATTGAAGACTCTCATCAAGAGGCTTTTCAGTTTTGTATTTGACCTGACTGAGTCATCTTGCTCTTATACAAGTATATTTTGGCAAGAACAAATAGGAATTTGTATGGTCATAACACTGCTCTGTCCTCCAGTTGGCATTTACAGTACTGTCTTGCGGAAACCTCTCGCAAGGAACTGTTTTTGTATTTGTTTTTCTGAAGAGATAAAGATATGGATGAAAGGAACATCAAACAAAAACTGCCATTAGATTTCTCACATGCTATTTTTCCCCCTGCAGATTTTGAATTCTTATTTCAACCCCCCAAAGTTCTTCAGTGCATAGCATGCCAAATTTTTCTTCAGGTCTGAACTTTCAAATATATTACAGGCATTCAGATGAATGTCACCTTTACATACATGCAAACATAGCTCAAATATTTGTTAAGGCAGGTGGCAATGCTGCTTGAAGTATACGTCATGTCAAGAACTCTGCTACAGGGTCACCTAGGTCAAAGCTATCTACATCAAGGGTCATTCTCAGGAGATGACCCTTGGGGGTCAAATGTCACTTACTTTTGCTGAGTCGACCTTCTCTGCCTCACTGGTCATTGTGTCCAGACAGTTCTTTATCAGGGGGATGACCTGCCGATGACCTTCCGCGTAAGCAATGTAGAACTCTCCCATGCGCTGGCTCCTCCTCTCATCCATTTCTTGGATTTTCTGAAGATGGTGAAAATGGGAGAGAATCACAAGGAGAGAGAAAGAGGGAGAGAGAAAAGAAAATAGAGAGAGAAAGAGAGAACAGGAGAGTGGATACAGAGTTAGTGGTATGTCTCAAAGAGGTATGTCTTATGGAGGCCTGTACATCATCTGTGTAAATGAAGATGTGCAAAGCATTAGGCACGCAACACACATTACACATTTAGGGTATCTAAAACAGCAACAATAACAAAAAAACAACAACAATAAAACGGGTTAATCAAATTCAGAAGTGATGATGCAATCCTTGAATAAAATCCTTCTTCAGGGTATAAAAATCAGAGATGTTAGACGAGTTTCCACTCCTACTTCAATCTTCGTTTTGGGTGCTTTTCAGAAAGTGATAAAAGCGGATGATGCACAGGCCATGATGAGACATCCCCCCACAACCCCGGGCCTATATTGTTATAATTAAAAAAAACTCATTTTGCTACTTGAAAATGGGATAAACATAAGGGTTACAGTGTAAAAATACCAGTCTACCAAAAGTTTCAAAGTGTAATATCCACATGAAGTAATTTTAATTATTAGAAATGTGAACAAATGTTTGAAAAATATATCGGGCCAGTTGCACAGACTAGACGTAAGGAGTGCGCATGCGCACATGGCTCACTGGACCGTACTGTGTGTATTGGCGTATCACGCAGATAACAGTATTTTTTAACTCGAGCATTAACAGTCCTATTATTTATTGTCTCTGAGACCAAAAACAATAAAATAGCGGTTTGCATCTTACTGACAATTTTTCATTCCAAATTATGGTTGGTTTCAGGGTTTTTAAGTACAAATACAAGTACTCATACACATGTTTCATCTTAGTTTGAGAATTTATAATTGGCTGCTCACAAAGTTAGCCAATGCCTTCAAACCCAACTTTTATGGTAAACCTAACCTTGCATCTTGGAAACAATAAGGCAAAGAGCAAATATCACTGGAGCTAATGCTGGAGCACAAAAAAGGGACCCCCAACCCCCAATCCTCCCCCCCCCCTCCCCCCCAAAACCCCACCCCAACAACTCCAGAATCAGAATCTTACATTGAAGATTTGTGGTATTTTTGTGTAGTAGAATTCCCTCTGTTCTTTGTTTGTGTTGTCCAGCTGAAGGATGTAGTTGTCTTTGCAATCACACTTCACTGAGTTCTTGTGGCTCATCGTTTGACGATACTGTCGAAGAAAAACAATAAAAGTCAACGCAATACTATTTCTTGCTACTTACTACTTGACCTATTAATAATGAAATTCAATGCACAAATTATAGAACAGCATGCAATATTTGCATATACTCCCATGATATATAATAATGGGTGATTCTTGATAATTTCTCTTGAAATATATTTTGGTAGCTGGTTTTTCCACTAAAAAATAAAGAATACACACTGGCAAACAAAATTTATAGAAAATCTATTGGGCTTGATGATGAATGGAGAAGAATTTAACAAAGAAGTCAGCCTCATGTATCGACTAAACATAAGGCTGTAGTGGAACCATTGATCGAACAGAATTTTGCACAAAGCCCTGAATGTGCCATTTGGCTAAGAAAGCAATCAAAGTGTTAATAGTCTACAGAATGCAGTAAACTTTTGCAAAAGAACCATGACTGCGTCGCCTTACCTTCTCCACTTGTGCCTTGGTTTGGTTCATATCGTCGTTGGCTCTCTCAAAATTTGTTTTAGCCGTCATCCATGCCTCATGGCTGTGTTTGTAGGTGCTCTTGGTCTGCAAAAGAAAGTAAGCAACAATAAACCAATAAATTATTATCTCGTTTTTCACCTGAGCCTCAATCAAGGGACCTAAAACATACCAGATACCTGTTTATTTTCTTCTTAGTGGAGAGGGGCACTGTAGATGGTAATGCATCGCCAGAGGACGTTAAGGGATTACTTACATATGAAGCAGTGAACCCCTGCAGTAAACTCCAACAGGGTTTTTTTTTTCTTTGTTTGTTTGTAAATGAATGGTATATGAGGCAGCAAAATAGAAAAGGCAAGGCAAAAACATTTTTTTTTGCCTCCTGGTGGCAAAAGCTGTATACCAATCAAATTCTGATAAAATTGACACACACTATGACATCACTGGTTTGTCTGCGCATCTTTTTTCACATCTCTCTTTTATATGAGTGTGAGCTGCTGATCACACCTTAATGGGCATTTCATCTTGGTATTAGGTGTGGTAAAGAGAAATTGCAGGAGTTTGGCACTGGATTACCTGAACAAGCCCTTATTCCTTACTTTCATTTTAGGTTTATAATCATGAATGTGTGAAACAAACATTTGTGACCATCCACCACAAAACAACCAATAAGTCGCAACGGGAGTTTGAGAGTAAAGAGCTAACATAGAGAGCTTGGAGTTGAAAAGCTGATTTTAGGTTTTTAAAAATATTTTCTGATAGTTCATTTACTGATCTGCTATTTCACTAAATTTGGGAGCCATCTGCAATGTAGAAATGTGTTTTTTCTTTGATGCAAATTAACCATTTCGGGGGGAATTTTGAAATAAAAGTGTGCCAGCGTGCTAGGTAAAACCTTCACATTAACAAGTGTACATAACTCAGAAGTTATTCATTCTGTGGATTTGATATCTAAACAAGGAGAGATGTATATCTCCTTTGAAATTATTCCCAGCATTCGCCTAATCTGGGGAGCGTTTCATGAAGAGTCTTGCCGGTGACTTTCACTGACTAATTTGCCCTCAGCCAATCACATGCGAGGATTTTTAGTAGCTTATAACAGTTGTCAGTGAAAAGCACTGACAAAACTCTCCATGAAACGCTCCCCAGATAATCCCTTCACTGTTAATATCAGGGAATTTTCATTCAACGTTTCAGTGAGAAAGACAATAGGATATCAGTAAGGCACTCCTGGGGAGCATTTCATCAACATTTGTTGTCTGACAAGTTGTCAGATCTGACATCTTTCCTTGATTTTGATTGGCTGAGAAGCATCGTTACTATGACATCTGTTGGATAAAACAGACTTTGTCGGATGAAACATCCGACAAGCCCTTTCATGAAACGCTCCCCAGAATGGTCACTCCTCTTTACATCCTGTTTTCTCTATTATTCTGGTGATTGGCCTGTCTGACAAGCTCTCATTCTCATTGTAATTTTAAGGGGTTGCATGGTGTTGACAAGGCAAGCTATGTACATGTATCATTCAAAAGCTTCCAAGAGTCCAAGCTTTCAAACTATGTGAAAATGTGTAAAAATGCTAAATTTCCGACTTATTGATTCTTTTGTGGTGAAGGGTCACATTTATCCTATATATATATATCCAAAATTAACAAAAGGAAGCATGTGAAATGCCAACTAAATCTTAGTTATCAATGTCTCCATATTTTATCTAACTTTTATCAAAATTT
Source organism: Echinometra lucunter (assembly GCA_029962745.1). Classification (NCBI taxonomy): domain Eukaryota; kingdom Metazoa; phylum Echinodermata; class Echinoidea; order Camarodonta; family Echinometridae; genus Echinometra; species Echinometra lucunter. The sequence goes on from CM057165.1 coordinate 4,581,496, forward strand.
ATGAGCAAACACTCATCCTGCTGAGAGATACATATATGTTAGGTACTGAATGTAAGACATGACGATATTCCTTTGACATCAGTACAGATGACTTGCAAAATTTTGCTTTTACAGAAAACATCGCCTTTGCCACTTGCTTCCTCTTTTCATCAGTATGGCAGTATTGTCCTCCACACTTGCAAGTAAAAAGAAAGTGATATCAAGATGTATCATTTATAGAAATCAATAGGCTTTCAACAACTGAAACCACCATGCTTTTCAGGGCTATTTTCATGCTAATTATTCATCAGAGGCTTGAAAACAAACAGAAAGCATTAATTAATGATCTTGTCTGCAACCGCTAATTTCATCAAGGATCGAACACGAGTTTCTGCCTATACCAGCAGTCATTTCAATCTCTAGTTACCCCAGTCATAGAGTATCGCTGCCTTTTGTAAATTCACTTGGGATACAATATTGAAAGTGTTAAAGGGAAAATGATTAACAACAGGAAAATGGATTAATATCTATGGATTCCATGAGCAGCATGAGTAAGGAAGGAATTAATTTCCTTTTAGAGTAGAAAAAGTCTGTCACAGCTCTATGTTATTAATGATATGAAGCAGCTGTGCTTCAGAAGTCATGGTAGGACAAGTATGTACTTTTTCAAAGGTAATGTGTCACACTAGTCCTCTATGAGACCGATGCACAAGACACACACACACACATACAAACACAGACACAGAAAACAAGACGATAGCAATAATGTGTCTTGCCCATGTTCGTGTGCAATCATTCTTGCAGGTAAGTGCCGTGGTCTGGTGGTTCTTTCAATCGGAGGGTCATGGGTTCAAATCCCAGCCATGGCGTTAATTTCCTTCAGCAAGAAATTCATCTGCAATGTGCTGCACTCTACCCAGGGGAGGTGAATGGGTACCTGGCAGGATTTATTCTTTGAAATGCCTGCGCGTTGTTACAGTCTGCCTGGCTAAAGCTCGGGTAATAATATCCAAGTCTTTTGGAAGCGCATGGAGATGGTATAACATGTGATATGCACTATACAAGAATTGTATATTATCATTATTATCAAATTGTAACCTTTGACCTCATTTGACCTTTGACCTACACACATGACCTTTGAACCCCAAATATCATTGACGTCCCTGTAAGGCATCTTCCATCCAAGTTTAGTTACAAATGGGCTAGTGGTTCAAAAGTTACTAGCCCCAGTAGAAACTCGGAGACATGTAAATATGAACATTTGACCGAAATCCATGACCTTTTATCCCAAAATAACATTGAGGTCCCTATACAGCATCTACCATCCAAGTTTGGTATCTAAACCATAAATGGTTGCAAAGTTATTCTAGCTTCATAAGCGTCATGGACAGACAGATGGACGGATGGACCCTGCGAAGGATCCTTTAGTCTTGCTCCACCTCGGTGGCTCGACAAAAATGGCTAAATTAGGCTCGATCAGACTTGCAGCAGCAAACACCTGCAGTAAACCAACAAAATTTTCTTGGATGACTATTAAAATGAACAGTATTCGAGAAGGTAAAACAAAAGAATGTTGAGGCAAAAATTATTTTTTGTGCCCCCAGGTGAAGATTTGCTATCATGGCGACTAGACTTTAGGGGCCTATTTGTCCCAGGTACCTGTTAGTTTCAAACCAAGCGTCCCATTTGCAAGGGAGGGGCAACATGCATGGAAATACAATGCCTCCACCTGCTCTACTCATGTTCTTTCACTGCTTCCATTATGCACATGGACTTCTCTAGATTGTTGTCCTCTTGTTTACACTTCTGCCTAACTCTATTCCAATTCCATTTCATTTTTCCTACAAAGCTGTAAAAAAAAAAAACAGTTCCAACCTTCCCACATGTTCTCTTACTGCTTCCATCTTGCGGATGGACTTCTCCAAACTGTTGTCCTCCTGCTCGATTGTTGCAATGTCTCTTCATCCCTACCTCACTCCTGGTTACATACAATTTTTGTTTTGGTCGGTTATAGGGCTTCTGAGCCTCTTGTTAAAATGTGAAATTTGAGGGGGTGGGGGAAGTCAGGAATTTGACTGCAGGCACCAATGTGTCCAGGGCACCTGGAGGTGTTGAGCACTAGTTTTATACCTCATTCCATTTCTTTCCTATTTCCACAGCTGCAGTGTGTAGAACCATAAAACTCTTTCTTACCGATTCCATCTTGCGGATGGACTTCTCCAGGTTGTTGTCCTCTTGTTTGAACTCTTGCAGGTGTTTCTTCCGCTCCGCCCTCAGCTCAGCAATGAGTGCTTGAACCTCCTTGAGGACATTGGTCACCAGGTACTCTCCGATCAGCTCATGCTGGTTGGCAATGCTGTTCACTTCAGATAGAATCTGTCTGAAAGCATGCAGTGCTGTGTACCTTTTTGGAGATAAGAGAGAGGAAAGAGAGAGAGAGAGAGAAAAAAAGGAGATTGAATTCACCTTGTTCTATACAGTCAAACCTGCCTGCAAAGGCCACCCAACGGAAACAGAAAATGTGGCCAATGCAGACAGGGGCTGCTGAATACAGGTTCTATAACACAGATTTCTTTAGGAAATAAAAGTGACCACTCTACAGAGTTAGCCTTTATATAGAGATGGCCACTAAGACAGGTTCGACTGTATTTCTCTGAAACATTATATTTCCTCTTTCACAGCAATACATAAACCAGAGTGTACATTTATTGGTAACCAGGTACTGTTTGATCTGCTCATGTTGGTTTGGAATGCTATTCACTTCAAATAGGATCCTTCTGAATGTGTGTAGAGTGTTATGTACCATCTGAAATAGGAGGGAAAAGAAGTAACAATTCATTTTTTTTTTGCTATTAAAAGTTAGATTTAAAAGGAACACTGAAGTCAAGTAGAATTATATCACATGAACTTAGATCTTGATGAATGTGTCTACAATAAAAATATCCAAAATGTAGGTTTCTGTTTTCCTTCAGGAAAAATATAATAATATCTTGACCTGAAGACCCTCTGGTCTACTCATGTCATCTCTACAGTATATGCAGGGAGGCGGAAGGAGAGACTTCCACCTCCTTGAAGTTTTGAGCCAAGTTTTGCTGTACTCCTAACCATTCATTGCACTCCTAACATTTTTCTCACGATTCCATCATTGAAAAAGGATCTTCAAACAATGTGATGATGGTGTTCTGATACTCCTATCTCAAAATCTCAAAATCCAACCAGGTCATTGGGCTTGTGTGATATCTCATTTGGACGTCTCAAAGTCTACATTTCTAGTACAGAACAAATGGACAACTATATGGGGCCCGGAAAGAAGAGTTACCACTTCCTGTTTGATTGATCACTCTCAAAACTCTAAACATTCATGACTGTCTTAATCTTTCTCCGATTCTCCTTAAAGTGCATGATCTTTCTCTCTTGCTTTTACTATAACAAATACATGTATCATACCAAGGAGGACTTTTCCCGTAACATGTAGTTTAACATAAACATCACAAAGGGCTTTCACATTCTAGGGAAGACTTTCCCTTTGACAAAACATGCAGCAAATCCCATAAAGCCTTTTATGTATTATGTGTATAAAGACGTCAGTCATGTGACTAAAACCAAAACTTAGACCACCATGAGCTACAGACTTACTTGTAATCGTCCTCTTCTTTCTTCTTCGGTAAGTAATTCTTGTGTAGTTTCCTGCAAGGATAAAGAAGGGAAGAACAAACATGTATATGAAAGTCATACACACTCCATACAATATGACTATCATTGGAATTTTAAACACAATGCAATATCTAGCATCAACCCATAAATCATCTGTTTGGAGCCAGAAGGGCGTTAACTCATATGCTTTAACAACTAGCTACTGGTAATGCCCTTCTGGCTATGAACAGACAAACTGTACTTGTCAGGTTTGGGGGTTTATTCCATACTACATTTTAGCTGTACACAAAATAGTCTTTTAGGTGACTGAACATTTAAAAAGCTTACAATTTTTGCAACCTATCAAAAACTTTCTGTCAGATTTCTGTACAGGGAGCTGTGAGTGGAAGAGTACTGGGCCTGTATTCAATTCCATATTTCATCCATAATTTTAAGTAATTTACTCAGATTTTGGCTGAAGTAAAGTTAATGAAAGTAACAAGCCCTTCTTCCCCATCCTTCTATTCCCTGCAAAACTTTCGTAATTCTTCACCCTAAAGGATTGATACAAAATATTGGAGGATAAAATAATTTATATCCTTGGAGGCCGTTGCATAAAACTTGCTATTATAGTAACTTTGCCATCAATGGTAACTTTCATGGAATACTAGATTATGATTGGCTGTTGGCAGTACCATTGATGGCAAAATTACTATAACAGCAAGTTTTTATGCAAACGCACCCTGGTCATTACCTTTAAATTACCTACATAATGGCTTTCATGTGTTTCAGAACTCCTTTCAAATCTTTGTGCATTTCCAGTTAACAGGGTTTTGGGTTTTGGAATCGGTTCTTAGATCCAAATGAAGAATAGGATAATTTCCTTATTATGATAATACAGACCAAAGCTTTTCAGACATTATGGCATTGTGGCACTTATCACGCCTACATATTCATGCAAAGTACAACACATTATGATAATAATAGCATGAAATGACAACATTTTCCTTATATCCTCCTTTGTATGCCAATACCCTAGCTATCAAATTACACTGTACCTTCTTTGAGCTACATACATGTATTATGATTACGAATGGAATGAGAGGTTTCTTTTTTTTTTTCATTTGTATCAATGATTTATGTGATCATTTTTGTATTGTGGAATGACAGGTTCCTTCAGATCCCAAACAAAACTTACTCAAATGTGAACTATTTACGACTTGTATACAACATCTTTACTTTTCTCTCTTGTTTTCCTATCCTAAAAAGGGTTTAAAAAAATACCATTTTTCAACTATATGTACAATGGATTTAAAAGTTTAACTGTTTTTGTTTTTTTCAAATTTACATTGACATCAGTTTGGCTTGGAATATCTAATCATTTTACTCAAAAACTAGAATTAAGACAAGAATTCTAATTCAACTTGAATACAAATTGGGTTCCCTGTAAGTCTGACACTTACGACCTTTTACCACTCAAACATACATGTACATGTAAATGGAAAGGGTATCGTTTTTCACAGATACAAACTTTCTCATGAACCTTGACCCAACAAGCTCCTATGTTGACGATACAGAAACCAAGTAACAACAACACTGATTAAGATATTGGTATCTGTGAATCCAGTATATCAAAAGTCCGGAAGTTACATGGGTGTCACTTTACAGTGTTGACAATTGATGTGATATATATGGGTGCTACTTGGATCTAAACTAGATATTGAGAGCATCAAGGACATAAAGGCCTGAATTCACAAAGGAGGTTGAAACTATTGTTAAGATTTAAACCTTCATGTACCATCATAAGATTACACTGCCCATGCGCACACTTCAAGAAAACATGTGATTTGACCGGATTTCGTCGCATGTACATGTATGCTTAAAAATGTTTTTTGTATGTCATGTATTTTTGTATTTTGTAATATTCTGTATATTTTGGGTAATCATCACAGACAAGCCTATGGCTTTTTATGATTTTCCCACATCCTTTTGTAATCATTTTGAATGATGAAATGTTAAATTCTGATGTTTTTAAAGGAGTGAAATAAATGAAATGAATTGAATTGAAAAAAACCCAGGAGGGGTTTAAAGGCAAAGTCCACCCCAAAAGTTTCACTGTTTCAATAAAAGGAGTTGAATTTGAACAGCGTTTAAAAAAACAAATGAGCAAATTGGTCAAAGAATAAGAAAATTACATTCATTTACATTTTCTAGAAAATTACTTTCGGCTCTGCAAATTGGCAACACTGATGACATCATATGCGAGCAGCTCTCCATTCACTTTGTACATGAAATTTCACATTTTCTAAATTTTCTTGGAAGTTACACAACTTCTAGGGTGAACTTTCCCTTTAAAACCACCCCATGGTGCATGTACACTATACAAATTTCTCATACAAACTTCACATCCCAGAAAAAGGAAACAGAAATTGAGCTAAAGGACATTAACTCAATTAATATTACGGTGTGTTAACGCCTTTCTGTATGAAGGAAGAACTATGAAATATTGACTGACAACATGCATTCATATTTTTCATGTAAGCTATAAGGAAAAGCACAACACAAGTCTCGTTAAGGTACTTTCACATATGATGCAACAGTGTGGTACCACGCTGTGTCACCACACTTTTTTGTGTACAAGCCTATGGGGTATAGGGTGACAAAAAAATGTCGCCGAGGCAGGAAACACTTTTTTTGCTGCATAGATACACAAAAAATGTGCACCAATTTCTTAGAAGTTAGCGCAAAAATTGTTGCCATGAGATTGCTTGCGCAAGTTTTGGCAATATGCTCTCTTATTGAGAGTTGACACATTAATGCGCATTCATTAGCATATGTAGTGACACAAAGTCCCACCATGTGTGAAGACGAAACAGTGTGGCGCCACAGTGTGGTACCACACTGTCGCATCAAGTGTGAAAGCACCTTTAATCTCACACTACTGTATTCAAGTTGCACAGCCAGTTTAACAACCTCGGCATTGTACATGTATAAAAATCCACACAGGTATCTACATGTAGTCTAAATTCCAACACATGTCAATCCTGATATTTTGGGGTTCTTTTTTCCCCTTACTTCACAATCTGTACTATTTCTGTGTTATTTACAATGATCTACTTCCTCTACTTTCACAACTGTTTTTTTTTTTTTTTTTTACCTTTAATACTTGCTGTAGTTTTTCTTCAAACATTGCTTTACACACTGTATAAATACATTTTGTGTACTATTTGAGGTTTTTTTTCATTACTGACACACATTCCTTGTTATTATTAGACTGAGCAGCCACATAAATCTGTCATACACAGCTCGATGATTCATAAGATGACTGACTCCAAAAAGCTGAGGAATCAAGCTAGGTTCACCGCACAGATTCTTAACAATAGGGGTTGTTTAAAAGAGACGTAGGCTTGTTGGATTTGCAATCTACAATACTTGGATCACTGCTACACAGCAATCAGTGAGCTGTAAAATGAGTGTCTCTCATTTTGTGCGAAATCAGCACTTTCATGTACAACTTAACCCATTCATGACAGAGGTCCACATTTTGTGGTTTGGCCTAATATCTTTTGATGCAAAGCCCTAAAAATCATACCAAATACATGAGCAGAAAGAGCAAAAAATTCTACACAAACTGTGCCCATTTTGGCTCGTCAATATTCGTTGCTTGATGCTGAAAATCTTTTAAAGGAAAATAAGCATTAAAATCCTTAAATTGGCAATGTGATAGAAGGTTTAAAATCACCATTTTCCCCTGCAAATTGGCAACTTTTTGACTTCTCATCACAATTTCTGTCAATTTATATTCATTTCAGATACATGATGTTTTATAAGAAAAATGTAGCAATAAGATAAGAATGTTGGTGTTGCCAATTTGAAGAATAAAAGTTAATCAAATTAGGCTTTAAATAATTCCTGTCACAAATGGGTTAAAGAAGTAAACTTTAAATGTACTTCTCTGAAGTACCGTATGCTAATATTGGTATATATGAGCACTTTTATACTCATTTTATAATTTTCTTCATACTTACTTGAGTTGGCTGGCATATTCGATCTCTATCTTCTGTCTCTCCTTGACAAAACTGCCAAACTTTTCAACATAATCTATCCCTTTCTCTGTGTGCTTCTCTAAATTACTGATCTGATCCTGTAAAATGATAAAGAAAAATGGAAAAAAAGGAAAACTTATGGTTAATTTTCTAATTATAGGAATACATTTTAACCTAATGCTTGCTTTCGTCAACCTCCAGAACCATCGCCAGCTTGCTTAAATTGCCAATCTATTGGCACATGCACATAAACAGGCCATGCTTATATGTATGTATTATGTAATACATATACTCACACACACAAACACAAAAATAAACAAATGAATAAAAATACAGACTTCTGTCCCCTTAAATGTTCATTCTCGTAATAAAAAGAAAGCCTACGAATTTTGGTTTTCAATCAAATTTTGGAAGTAAATGAAAGGGATTATTGAGGTACAACATCCCCCCCTCCCCCCCCCCCCCCCGGCATCATGTTGTTCAAAGAAAACAGTTTCATAATTTGTGAGGTAATGAACCATATCTAATTATCTCTGGTGTTTATCACCAGCACACTCATACTGTCCTTGATTATACAATTAGAGTAATTTCCAGGACATAATAATAAATAATAAAAAATTAAAAAATAAAATAAAAAATTAAAATAAAAAAACCCAAAGAGAAAAATGTACAATAACCATTTCTGGGCCCATTCACTCTAATTTCTAATAGAAATGCAAGCAAATGAATAATAATGAAAAATAATACATGTAATGACCACATGTATTTTCTACACTCTGCATTATTAGGTGAAGAATTCTGTTCTCCTCTTCATAACTATGCTTCATAAAGTCATGTGGTCAAAGATCCGGCACCCACATGAATGTATGTATGATAAGCGTTCTCGCCAGAAAAAAATTCACCCATGTCGGGGACTTGTGCTGCCACTCCTGGGGGGTGGGTGCGGGAGGGGGGGGTTCACCCCTCCCGCGCGGAGCGCGGAGCTTTATTTTTTATGATCGTTATTCGTTATAGTAGTTTGGTTTTCACAGTAATTTTATCTCCTTTTGCACTCACTAAACTCGTGCGATCATCTATATACTTGCGCCCTTATCTTCTGATTCTGAAAAGCAAAAAAGGAGAACGGACTACAACTGAAGTAGGCCTGAATACTCGAATAACCTTAAACCGTGATTTCTTCACAAGAGGCGATTTAATGTTTATATTGAATTGCAAAGGCCACTTTGAGGATTACACAATATTAACGATATTTGCACGAACAAAACTGCCACCTATCATACCCCGCTCCCACTTTTCTTTTTCTCCATTACTACTCACTTATTTCTTTTATTTTTCACTCTTTTCGTTAACACTTCTACAACCCACTGTACTCAATATCTTTTTTCTATAAAAACGTTATGAAACATAATGTCAGCATTCAATTAATCAATACTAAATACTTCATACAAGTCATACTGTTCATTAAGCAAAGATTTTAATGACTGGTTTATAGTAAAAAAAAAAAAAAAATAAAGTTAAAAAAAAAGAAAGGTTGGACACAACTCGCACAAGACACAATTGAGGAACAACCGTTATGATAATCCACATTCATAAATCAATGCAAGTTTGGTAAGTATATCAACTGCATGTGTATTTAAAGTTTACCGATGAAGAGAATTCAATTTTCTCAAACTCTTTAACTGTCCACGTAATTAAGTGAACCATATTTTTGCAGTGCACCTTTGACGAGAGCTTATGAATTAATAAAAAAAAAAAACCTTCGTTCTTCGTTGGTTGTAGCCATTTCTGACAGAATTTGACTAATTGAAGAATATTAAAGCTTTCAGTTCAGATTTACGAGAACCTATGCACAAAGTTAATATGCCACAAACGGTGAATCATATTTTTTTAAGATTAAGACAAGGAACGTAAATTAATCGAATGATTTGAAGTGTTACGACTCTCTTTTCCTTTCTTTTCGTTTTCCGCGCTTTTTTAAAAATAGAAATATCCAAAACTACCAAGTTCGCATCTTTTATATCTAGAAAGTAAATAACTAATGAAATATTTTCTTGTTTACTGGGGGGAAAAACACTTGGGATTGACTTTACGGCCACAAAGTAATTTACATAATAGGTTGATTCATTGTTGAAGACAATCCCGTTCGCGCTCATGATGTGGTTCATTCGATAAAGTCTGAGAGAGAATAGTAGGAGCAGTCCTGGTATAAGTTAATGGCAAAACAAAAACAGTTACGAGATGGTAAGTCTGCGGTGGGCAGCAAGTGCCCAGTTATCAGCCACCGCTTCGAAAAAGGAATCCGGCAATTCGTTGTACACCTTCCCGTCTAAGGACAGCCAGAGGAGTGGCTCAAGCATCCGGCTCATTCTGTTTCGGCTTTTTGTCTTGACGCGGTTCAAACAGGAGAACCCACGTTCGCAATCCTGGGCAGACCATTCCTTTTTTTTTCTTCTTCTTCTTTTTCTTTGCACATAATATCTCTTCCGTCTCTCTTTCACTCTTCTTGCTGTCATCTAGCTTTTTCTCACTTTCCCCTCCACCAACAAGGCTGCCCGTCCCAAGGGTACGATAGGGCGTTGAGCTATTATGGTAATAAAACACTTAAACTAATTCGTTCATTGACCAGTTTCGTTATCAGGCTACTCTAAATCCCAACATAAACAATTCTTGGTTTTATGGCTCTTGCTTCAAGCTCCAGTGATAAGGTGGAGGATTCAGAGGATTTCAGGGAGTGTGATGAACTGATGATACTAGTATAAGAAGTGAAGGAAGTGAAGGAAGACAACAAAGCCCATTCCGCGGTGAATTGTAAAATATTGATATTAATATCCATCGTTTGATTTCAATGCAGAACCTATACAGCAATATTCGTTTGTATGCATAAGACCCGGAGATATGATTTTCAACCTCCCTCTCACTTTTTTTTCTCTCTCTCTCTCTCACCCGACGATTAAAAAAAGTCTTCTTCCAAACTTGGTGATTTGTCTGCTTTTCTTTAATTTCCAATCCTGAGCACTTCTCCCTTTCTCCTTATGTAAATCATAGCATTAACTAAAAATTTTAAAGAATGTGATTATAATTGCCTCTTTCCCTAAAATACTCAACGACTGAATGACTATTTGCTTTCCTTTATTTTTTTTCCTTCTTGAGCACATCCAAACTACAATTAAGATTATTTGATGGTCAAGTCATGCCGCAAAATAATCGATCACATTGTTCTGATGTTTTTGAAATAAATCAGACGAATGTAGTTGATCTAAGATATATAAAAAATAAACATTAATTCAAGACACGTAACATCGGTTGCGCTTGCACTATTTAAGAGTAATCTTTGATATATTTTTTTCATTGCAGCATGAAATACATTTATGTCGAAAGAGAATCAGCCACTTTCCCTTCACCTCCTCAAACAGCTTTGCAAATATTAAAACTCGGCCAGCACTTTCCCATATCTCATCATTCCCTCACAAATTACAATTTCACATGGATACGGAATTAAAAACGAACCCCATGCATGTATCTTAATTCAATAAAACACATCATTTACAAAGAAATCTTCCACTGGTCAATTCCCATGCACTGCTCTCCCCCCCCCTCCTCTCATCATCTCATATTCCCCATTCCCTGTTTTTTTTTTAAAAAAGCCTATGCTTGTGAAGATAGCAAGGCAAATTTTGTGGGAAGAGTCAGTTTTCTTCTTTTTTTAATGTTTATAAAGTTTGAATTCCAAAAATCATCGTCGATACACAAATATGGGCATTCAACTTCGGAACAAAACGGCGTTCATGATTGAGGGTCATGCGATATGTAATGGAGTTGGTCAATAGAGTCGAGTCGAGTCGCGTCATCCAACTTAATTCGCTGAGCTAGCTGAGCGCATGCGTGTGGCTTTCGTGCACATACACAAATACAAAATATGCGAAAGGTGAAAACATTATCGATATCACAGACACTTCCTAGAGATTTACGACTGTGGTTTCCAACACCAAACAACGTAATGGCGTGTAGATCGACGTAAGTTTTGTGTGAGTCTGCACATGATCTAACGTTTCACCATGGAGCATAGCCGGTGTGATGTGCGGGGCAAACGGGGGAATAGGCAACGGAGCGACCGTACCATGCCGTCATATGCCCGCAATAGCAGCCGCGAGCTAGCTGGGCGCCTTGATACTTTCCTAGCCGTAGTAGGCCTGTAAGTGGTCTTAAGTTGGTGGGACTTCGGCGCAACCCGATAAATGAAGTTGATATCGTTAAGATGAGTTCATGGAGTGTATTATTTTTTTCTAAATATTTCCATTTAATTTTTCCACGCATGTCGCCACGCATGTCGCTGAAATTTTACGCATGGTTCCACTTGGTCTCCATTTCCGCACGCATGGTGTTTGAACCATGCGTATTATACACTGGCGAGAACGCTGAAAGATCTATTTTTTTTTTCTTTTCAAGCTGCAATATGTGCACAGTGTCAATGTGCATTACTTCCAATGCTACATAATGCAACACTTCCTTCTCTAACATCGCCCACATACAAACATAGAATTCCATGGAAATCTTAACCAATCTTGTGGCCACAAATTTTACCACAAAATTTCACCTTTTATTTGTTCATCCCACGTAGCAGAGAGGTCTGAAAAATCAAGTTCATTCACACCACAGGTATGGACATTATGAGGAAGAAGAAGAAGAAGAAGAAGAAGAAGAAGAAGAAGAAGAAGAAGAAGAAGAAGAAGGAGGAGAAGGAAAGGAGAAGGAGAAGGAGAAGAAGGAGAAGGAGAAGGAGAAGGAGAAGGAGGAGAAGGAGAAGGAGAAGGAGAAGGAGAAGAAGGAGAAGGAGAAGGAGAAGGAGAAGAAGGAGAAGAAGGAGAAGGAGGAGAAGAAGAAGAAGAAGAAGGAGGAGGAGGAGGAGGAGGAGGAGGACAACCATGTCCTTTTTAGATGCTACAGTTTGGACTAATTTATCCAAGTTAACAATGTAGGGATACAAAAACAGTACACTATGTATAGCCTAGATAAATAATTCTTTCCCATGATATTTCTCAGCAATTCACTTCCTCTTTTCGAATTAAATGTGAAACAACATTATGTGGGATGATACATGCACAACTAGGACTTGCAATATTTTACAAGCAGGTCTACATCAATCTGCATAAATTTACATGTGTTGTACTATGTATGTACTTCCAGATTGGGCACACACGTACAGATGTATGCAGGGTTCTCACTACAAAAAAATCCACACACGGTTCCCACTCTGCGCAAAGCGTGGAAGTTTCAGAAGTTTTACGAAATAACACCTAAAGTTAGGTGTGGAGGCAGTATATGCAATAATAAAAGGATGAAAAATACTTCTTGGTAAGCAGGAGTTGTCAACTAATGGCATAAAAGTAAAAATACATTGCCAAAAAGCAAAACAATCTGTGACATTTATCATTATTGTTAGGAATATATAGTCCAATATTTTTTTACCCTTGTTGCCACGCATGGTGCAGCAATTCCACACATGGTTCCTCCTTGTCTGAAACCCTTTATGCATGGTATTGGAACCATGGGTGTTATGTACTGGAGAGAACCATGTGTATACCTGTACACATGAGTCTTTCAACAATTCCCAATTCAACACCACTATTGGCATATACAGGTACATGTATAAAGTACATTGTATGTGTACAAGTACAATTTATTCATGTTGGCCTACATGTATAATATATGCAGTTCAATTCACCCTCTGATACTGAATGCCGGGTGTCAATCTCGCTCGAAGCGGGTTGGGTTAGACGCAGTGACACACAACCTGTGGCTGAATACATACACCCCCTTAATGTCTTTACCATTCATTCTATTTTCTTTTTCTTCTTTTTTTTACCCATTTTCTTTATTTTTTCGACTTGGCATCTTAACATAAACCTGCTTTCTATAGGTTAGGAAAATTTCTACAGAAAAGCATTTAAATGCATAGGGGTATAAATGTATCAACTCCATGTAAGCTACCATGTGGCATAAATGAAACAAATAAAATGAAACAAAAAAGAATAAAGTCAAGCAAATGAATACACTCTTTTTTTTCAAGAGTACAGAAAAAAGAGAGAATAAAGAAAAGAAAAGGAAGAAAAAAGGTACTACATTTAAAAATGGATGGAAAGTAAACACACATAGAAGATACCACACAAATGAATGGGAAATATAGGGAAGAGATAAAATAAAACTAAAGAAAATGGATAAAAGATATATTAAAATCAAGAAATGAAATACTTGTAAACCAAATTCCTAAGAATCTGTAAACAGCTAGAAGTAGCCTATACACATGCACTGAAGTTCTCCACATCACAGCTTAGGATTCAACAGAAACGCATAATAAAATTGTCAAAACCACAAGGTAAATGGCTGTAATTATATCAGCTTGGGTTTAATGCATATTATTCACTCACTTTCCATGTCTATATACATGTACCTGTACATTACATCACCTCAGTGCACACAGGTATGAATAATCATTTAAGAATTTGAAGGTTATTGGGAGTTAAATATTAACAATTCAGAGAATTGTAACATTGAAATGGGAAAATCATCCATTATACATGTACAGATCATACAGTATGACCCAATTCATGGTCATTTAGGACTACCTGTGTATATACATGTACCCAACTACAATCACTCCACATCCACTATGGCTAAAAACAAAAATGATATGCAAACTTTAAAGTGATTACACAGTGGTATTTTTTTTTTTATATATGATCAAGAATAGAATTCTAAGAAGAATAACATTAAAAGTTTGATGATTTTCAATCAAAATCAATGCATTTTGGATAATTTTCTCATAAAAAGTCAAGAGTTGACCAAAAAAATTTGAGTATGAGGTACATGACATAAAAGTGGGTACCCAGCTTCGCGCAGTGCAGTTGTGCTACGCGCTAGACTGTACAATATGTATTATACCTTGCCCGCATTTTGCTAGAAGTGCGCGACAAGGAACCCACTTTGACATCATTTTGACGTAAAAGTGGGTACCCAGTTGAAACTGGGTCACAGCTGAGGGGTAAAAAATATCCTGAAATCTTACCACATTTGGGGGGTTTCCTTGGCGACACGACTTTTTAAAAGACTTTAGGCAGATGATTTTCTGCTAATAAAATCATGCTCTTTTAAATGAACTAACACTGTTTCAGCATTGGGTACCTCCTTTAAAATGAAAGCCTCTGAAAAGATATACAGTAGTTTTATAATTGCATCTTGTCTCTTTTTATGATCTTTCAGCCTACGAGTACTTTCCATTTGTGTCTGCCTTAACTTCTCCATGATTTGCGGATGACAGTAGCTATGCATGCCTTCATCAGTACTCGACACACACACATGGCCCCCCCCCCCAATTTAGGTCCAGATGCCCAGCTCTGAACAATTTTGACACAGGGCTCTATATATTCAGAGCCTAGAAATTCAATCCAGACCTGCAACCAAAAAAAAAAATGTTAGAATACTTACACTATAATTTAAGAGAGGGGAAGGGGGAGGGGTGGAGGGAGGAGGTGTCAAATACAAATATGGCACAGAGTATATAGAGACCGTTAATACCTTAAACAGAATATAAAATTATGCCTATACTATGAACTTATTATTTAAAAAGGGAAGTACATGCATGTCTAGTCAAAATGCATATCAAGTTACTATTGATAATTCACTTCCTTCAACCTGTCAAAATTTCTGAAATCAATTTACCTTCAGAAATGTCAATGGTCCATAGTTCAACCAGTCAGACATGTCCACAATAGAGGGAATTCCCCTCCCCTATAAAGGGTTGTATGTCTTAGGACTCATTCAGACATTCAGCTGCAATCTTTTTTTTTTTTTTTTTTTTTTGCCAAGCCTTTTATGAAATGTTAATGAGATGTGCATTAAGGCATTAAAAACAGGTCACGCTGAAATAAAAGAGAGTTTTGTGGTTTTGCCTAAAATTGTGGAAACTCTTGACGTCATACATGTATAAAGTACATGTACATGTATGTTACACTAAATTTTGCCTCCTGCATTGGAGATTTTTTTTTTTTTTTTTTTGCTGCCTCATATCATATTCATTTGTACACAAAAGAATTCTTGGGGTTTAACATAAGGGTTTTCCACTTCACATGTTCACAAGCCACCTTCAAACTCCTGCAATAAATATTCTGTGTTGATTTCATATACTAACCAAATATTGATCTTTACCTTGGACCAAACACCATGCTAAACCTAAGCATTATTAAGCTTTACCTAAATCCCTATTGTACCCCTAACCATAACCAAGTACCTTTGATGAAATAAAGCCTGGAGCAATTGTTTATTTGTTTGATTGATTGAAGTTTATTTCTGCGTTCAAACATAATACACCTTAGCATATATGTTGGATTGTCAGGCCGCCTATCATTACATTAAAGTGAAGGGTGAAAGAGCGATTTCATAATACATTAACTCAGGTGTCACTGTTATGTTTCATGAGAATAAATGTGAGCTTTGCAATACTTTGTTGCAAGAAATATTAGCTCATATTTTGAAGATAGTATTACAGTGTAATGGAACCCCTAAAATAAAGAGCAAAATGTCTTGGTGTATGGTGCATTTTAAAGGGGAGGAGGAAGAGGAGGAGGAGGAGGAGGAGGAGGAGGAGAAGGAGGAGGAGAAGAAGAAGAAGAAGAAGAAGAAGAAGAAGAAGAAGAAGAAGAAGAAGAAGAAGAAGATGAAGAAGAAGAAGAGGAAGAAGAAGAAGAAGAAGAAGAAGAGGAGGAGGAGGAGGAGGAGGATAAGGAGAGGAGAAAGAGGAGGAGGAGAAGGAGGAGAAGGAGAAGGAGGAGAAGGAGGAGAAGGAGAAGAAGAAGAAGAAGAAGATTATGAGGTTTGTAAGATTCCAAAATCAATTGAAATTAAATGCTTGAGGCACAATCATGCACAAGATGAAATCACATTATCACATAAGGAAGGATGTTCTTTAGACATACATGTACATGTAAAGTTCTTCTTGTGGACATTTATACTGAACATGTAAAATCATGCCGACACAAGAGGCACTCCTTTAGCCACTGGGAAACACCCCCTTTAAGGATGTGGGTTCAGTCTGGAAATAACAAAAGGCTTCTTCCTGATACGATTTCCTTCCTTTACCCGAAAGTGACTCAGTCGCAGAGAATTCCAGATAGGACGGTCACGTCCAAAACTGAAGTCACGTTGCACATTGCAAGGAAAAATCAAAATCATGGATCAAACAGATGTGATAACCCTTCAACGTTAAACTCACCAGTATTCTTAAGTTTGGTCACTGAAATATAGTACATGTAAAAGTATCTTTTTACAGTTTTCATAAACTGGAAGTCTATTCTTGAAAATACACTCTACATGTACATGTAAAAACTAAAATGTTGCATCACCATAAAGGGTGGAGGAGTGATTACATTTTAAAAATGATAGATTAACACTTGATATGCTAGATTCAACACTATACATGCTGAATTCCAACCTTTATAGTTGAATCCAGCATGTTCAAAGTGTTAGTCACTCCTTCACACTTTTTAAATGGTGATTCAACATTTCAATTCTTAGAGTGCACAAACATGTTGGCCCAATATTTTGCATAACTTTAAACTTGTCCACAGTTTTACAATGAGCTTTAACAATCGAAGATAAACAGGTTTTTTTCGTTTTGTTAAACATGACTTTTAAAGACAGTCCAGTTTTAACTGAATTAGAAGAATACCAATAACTTTGATACGTGTGATATTCTATGTTTACCCACTGATAATATTACTGTTGAAAAGACCTTCAAGGCTTCAACAATCAACAAAAGGGCAGTTCTTACAGCACAATGGCTTCATAGAATATGAAGTACATTGTACATAAATGTCAATGTTATAATCCCACAAGTAGCAGAACAGGTTTTGCAACCGCCCTCTGATGGGTTTCTTGAAAGTCATAGCAATTGGGATTATATTAAAATAAAATAAATGAAAGGGGGAAAAACCTGTATTGCTACTAAGCGATTGACTGTGTACTTCATGCATTCCAATATAGACTTACAAATGTATTGATGTAAAGTACTGTCTCTCTCTCCTCTTTTTTTTTGTGCAAATGATTTCAATCTTGAACCTTAATGTCTATACACATGTACGTTACTCACATTATATTTGTTCAATATGTAAATCTTTTTAATTTTTATTTCCTTGAAGCGGAATTAAAGTTCAAAGTTCATAAATGTACATGTTACTTCATACATGAACAAATATTACTGAAACCAATTATGTTAATGACTCACTCCCTATTCCTCTAATACTTGCACATCTATAATCTGTACATAAGCCAGACAACGAGAAACACATAATAAATCCATAAAGCTACTCTCAGGCTTCGGTACTGGATGAGAATTAAGCGATACATTAACATTTTACAGTTTCTTCTTTCAGTTTCAGTCATGTAGCCTGAACTCTTGCGGCCTGTCTGTCATTTAGACAAGGAAGTCACAGATTTTGTGGTGATGCTGCACGCTGCTGGCAGGACACGTTAAAGCAGAGGAAACGATCGGCAGAGGGATAGAATTATTAAAATCCTAAAAAGCTTGGATTTTCCTAGGATGATTTATTTGTCGGACTGGAGATTAGATGGGAAAGTTCATGTTTCCCGATCATCCTCACTAGAATATGTACACATGTACATGTAGGTCTCCATTTAAAGGAGAATGCAACCCAGGCATCAGTGTGCTTTTAGTGAATAGAGATGAACAAGCCAGATAAACAGTGAAAGTTTGAGAAAAATCGGACAATCTGTTCCAGAGTTTTGAATTTTGAAAGTTTAAGCAAATCCCTATTATCCCTGATTATAGGAATCCTTGAGTTGGTAACTTTGCCAGCATCTGTGATGTCATTGTGGACAACTCTCCATTCATTTTATGCACAGAATTTAACATTTTCTTCATTTTCAAGAAAAATATAAATTCTTTTGATTTACTGTTTGAGTATGGCAATGCTACATCAATTCTGCAAGTATTTTGGGAAGAATTATATTGATTCCTGACTTGAAATTTCATACAAATCAATTTTTATGAAAAATCATGCACAAAATGAATGGAGAGGTGTCCGCGGTGACATCACAGATGCTGGCAAAGTTGCCAACTCAAGGACTTCCTTAATAAGGATTTACTCAAACTTTCAAAGTTAATAAATCTTGATTGTCCAATTTTCCTCAAGCTTTCACTGTTTATTCTTCTTGTTCTTCTTCATTCACTAGAAGCACACTGATGTCTGGGTTGAATTTTCCTTTAAATGTACAGAGGGACTAATTATACAAAAAAGTCTTGCTCTTATGTTGCAGAGTCAAATACTATCCTACATTTGAATTATCAGCTTTAAATATTATTTTTTGCTCGAGTACTCTCATCAAAGATATACATGTATTCTCTTGAACATGCTAACATATGGAATGGTTCTTTACATGAAAGTTACATGGGCCTGTACAGTACACGTACAATATTTGTTCATAACCTCTGTCTTTCCATCCTTAACTATCATGTCTCTTATACATGTACACTACTTGGGGGGGGGGGAGGGGATTGAGATAAATCTAAGAATTCTGACAACTATTTGAAGATGACTGGTTCGAAAAAAAAAATAATGTCGATAACAATCATTCAGGTAGGGCTAAATGGTAGAATATGTCTTCCATTCACAAAAAAACAATTTAATATATCACAAATTATACAAATACTGCTTTCAGTTTCAAAAATCTTGATAAACAAGTTCAGATTTCTTTCTAAAATTTTGGCATAAGTTAAAAATGAATTTTTGTTTGGTCAGTGGCTGTAAAGATGCAGTGACCTCATAAAATTAGTGTAAAATAGGCTTACTGCCCAGAACTATACTTTACAAGTTTAACCATTATGAAAGCAAAGCATTGCGTGTAATAATACATGTCCATGCATTGACTGAAGTCAAGTTGACGTGTATTATTCGTTTAAAGTAGAGCCCACTTGTTAATTGTGCTGCAAAGAAAGCTAGAGGCACTGAGCCATAGAGGCTAGTAGAGATTAATCTTTTCAAATTGTAATTCCATGGTCCTACTCTCCAACATGTCTCTTGTTATTCCGTGAATACATGCAAAACCATACTCCTGTTGCAAAATACAGTACATGGTTTGCTGTTATTAAAGATGTAGATAATGGATAAGGACATTCAATTGTCAGAGAAACTGCCTTGAAGCTGTTCTGAATGGTTGTTAATAAATGATCCATGCCACACAGAGTACTGCAATCACCAGCAAGATCCATCAATGATCAAAGTAATACAGGAAAATTTGTGCAAATGAACTGAAGTATTTCTGCCTACAGAACAGTATGTCTACAGAACAGTATATCTACCGGGTAGTTTGGAAGTACGAACCCTTGTCAGTAAGGGCATAGCACATAGTCTTGACTGCAGGACCAGAGACTGAAAAAGTTAAGCTAGGTTTAGGGCTTTCGGGACTTTGTTTAAGTAAGGGTCAGGAAAGAGTCTGTGCCTCTAGAATCCAATACATCCTGCAACTTGAAGCAAGCTTTAACACTGACGCGGTATTGCAGAAAAGATGGGTTTACCATGAAGAAGAAGAAGAAGATTGCACAGGAATCTCTCTTCTGCTTAATACAAGGTTTAAGAATGACCACACATCTCCAAGAACAGGGAAGCATATTCTCATTTAAAAATGTGACCGACATTCATAAAGAACTCTGAACCAGTAATAGTATGAATTTCATAATTGGCAAATATAATCTACAGGATTAAACAACGGATCTCAATCAGAGTCTGATCAGCACAGGGTTGATGACAAATCAATCTCATGTGATATACTTTAGCCCCTATGTAGATCCTTGTAGGGCAATGTAGATCATAAGGTAGAGTGCAAATTGACATGCTGATTGTATGCTATCAATATGCCATGGAAAGATATTTTAACTGCTTTGAAATGGTTGTTTTATGGAAACTTTATATGATGTTGAAAATCAAATGAATTTTGTCTTGTTGTGAATGAGCATGTTCCATTAAAAAACCCATAAACTCTGTATCCTACCAAAAGGACCAAGTTAGTAAATGAAAAGGCAACACCGTGCTGATCTTGTTGCCAAACTGAGATCTTGCAGATCTGGTTCCAAACCAAGTTCAAAGACCACTTCTTACGGATGCTTCCACAGACCCCTCAACAGCTTGCTAAAATCTCGAAAAGTTTAATTTTAAACAAAACTGGACGTCCTTCAAGAACTTGTCATGTGTATACTCACCTCCAAGAGAATATTGATAGCTTGTCTGTAGCTAACAGTAGGTTCCAGAGGATCTGAATTGGACTTAAGCTTGTCCCGGTGAATGCTTGAACGGGCTTTCTGCGGGGGCTTCAGAAAAGCAGACATCATGACAGGCTGGCCCAGATGATTCAGTCGATTCAAATGTTTTGGTCTAAATCCAACCTCAGGCATTCAGATGGACCTGGTCCAAAGACCACTCCAGAGTCTTGGAACTTAACTGAACAACAGTTGGTCAACAGGATATTCTCAGCATGAAGGAGTAAACCACCTGATTAATGGACAAGACGGTCCAAGCTTTCCTATTACAAATAACAGCACACAATGTAAGTAAAACTTTCACTCACAAGAACAAATCACCAGGATTAGGATCATGCTAAAACTGTACCACAGTTCTGTATTAAGAAATTTAAGAGGCAACATAAAGTTGTCACATCAACAAAATCTGCAGATGTTGCTCATGGTCGGGTAAATCCAAACTTCACTCTGAATAACTCAGCTTTACAGGTAGCAATCTTTCCTTGAAATATATCACATACGAACTGAAATATCCCTTGAAGATGCACCACAAAATTGATTATCCCTGTAAGAAAAGGGGCTTGAAACTGCTGTGATGGTATATCTCTCTCTCTGTCAAGCATTCCCTAGTTCTCACAAATAACGGCTCTGAAGCCAAAGCCAACAAATGCAATGGAAGCCTTCTATCCTTGTCATGTACAGCAAGTTTTAAAACAAGATAAACCGAATCTCCCACTCTTATCCTGCTGGCTCCAGCAAAAAAGACAATCCAAGAACATGAATGTCTACAGCTGTGAATCCCTACAGCCTTCGTCTTGTTGGGAAAAGAGAAACACAATCAGGCAACGACAAGAACTCAAGAGAACTCTGCTGTTTATTTGGCAGAAACAGAAGACACAAGAGAGAAAAAAGGGACGAAATCCAGCCTTTGCCTCTCGCGTTTCTCTGATTGGATTAGGAAATATACAGTCATCGTCTGGATTAATTATCCTTTTTCTGCCATAAAGGGAGAGGAATCTAACTCTGGCAGCATGGCCTAGGGGTGCGCCTCTCATCGTGGGCTGATATCTGGGGTACCCTGATATCGCAGATACTCAACGTTTTACAGGGGCTGTGATGTAATAGGTTGTCTTGTCATTACCGGCTTAGGGGGCACTGCCATCAAAAGATAACGGTCGGATTGTGATTAAAAGGAGACAAGCTTGAAAATAGTTTCTAGGCCATTTCTCCATAAATCATGAATGTCGAGATCAATTTTGATCAGTTATCTGTGATTATTGCTTTTACTCATTTTTAAGCAGAGAAAACAAAGTGTTTTTGTTGATAATCAAAAGGTCATATCTATATTTATACAGTTGAAGGCCATCTTGGGGTATCTTGAGGGGGTAAAGCCTGTGATCAATAAAGGCAGAATCACAGGACGGACATTTCATATTGTCTTCAATCGTCTTAAAATTAAAGATACAACTTTCTTTGATAATTTTTATTTTGATATAAATGCATAAGGCCATATGTTTGGGAATATGTTAATTATGCAATTTATATACATGTAGGTTAACATTCAGGGGGTTTCTTTTTCAGTTGTTGTTTTTGTTTAGTGTGTATTGCATATAAAAGTGTAAATATAAGTTCTTTTTACAGATATTGTGGGCCCTGCAAAATTTCATTAATATGGGCTTGTAATGTGCATGGACAGTAATTGATTAAAATTTTCCAAAACTAAGGCTCTTCTAATAAACACACAATGGGATAATAATAACTCAGTAATGAGACATCAATTTATTTGTTTTGAAACAGGATTTGGTTATGGCTCATTTCAATAATGCAGAAGGCCCAAAGCCTAATACACTTTCTCTTAAATCCCTTCCATACATCTTTTAATTATCAAGAAAATTATTGGTACAAAATATATACACTAGGCCTGTACTTGCAAGTAAAAATGTAATCAAAGCTCTGGCAATGAAAAGGTTATGTGCAAGTACATACAGTACCTGTAGTGCATGTATTAACCTGTTGGATATGATTTGATTTTGGTATTAAACACACTTTCCATAGATTCAATCCCAAGACAACTTGAGCTTAGTATTCAACGGGTTAAAATCACAATGTGCAATCTAGTTTGTCACTCTTTACAGGATTTCTGTACTTACAGTTTTAATACCAAGAGACAGCTAACTGTACAAGGTTCAAGCAAACTAATGCTCTTAGATCGCTTAATTTTAATAATTGAGGCAATCTAGGATAAACTGCATCAGCAGGGCAGATTGGAAGGTTCAAAAAGGTATTCATTACGGTGAATTGTCACTTGGTCTACTCCCACTTTGTCTAATGCCTGTTTGGTCTCATCCCACACTGTCTAATCCCATTTCGTCTACAATCAGTTTGTCTAATAACCATTTGGTCTAAATAGTCCGTTTACCATTTTGTCTAATTTCCAGTTAGTCTATGCCTATTTTGTCCAATACCCACTTGGTCTAAAACCACTTACTCTATCTGATTTGACGAACTGGTAATAGACCAAATAGTCATTAGACGAAATGAGGAAAACTAAGCAGACGAAGAGTGAAGAAGACCATTTGATCATTAGACAAATGACAATCAGCCCAAGTGGGTATTAGCCAAGAGATGATCGGACCAAACGGCAATTAGACCAAAATGATAGTAGATCAAACGGGTTTAGCCATGGTGGTGTTAGACGATCTGGCAATTAAAGCAACTGGTAGTAGATTGATTGGCTATAAACCTTCATTATCATTTTCATCATAATTCCTATCAAATGAATCATCAAGGATTGTTTACCTAACTTCAAAACAAATAGCATAGGACTTGCCTCATTAAGTACAGTACCCGTAGTATACAACATTTACATGTACTACAAGCAGTTACATGTACCTACATGTAACTGTAAACACTTAACAACAGTACAACATTTCATTAACAAAACAAAATAATTTCTAATGGCAAATGCTGTCAACAATGCACATGATGATCATATGCTAGTATCAATGCAGCAGATTTTAAAGCCTGAGCGAATGGGCGCTTTTGTATGATATTTCGAAATAGCGCCATCTCAGTCCTGAACTACTGATTTTGTCCCGTTTTTTTTCTCCCAGCATGCACCATTCTGATCAATGCGAGCTTTATTTTTGAGACCCTCTGTAAAAATGTATATACATGTACATGTATTCAGACTAAGGCAGTTCACTAGAAGCCAAGAAGGGCATAAAGTCTCTTGTCGTGAGTAGCTGCAAGTTGGTGCTGTTGTAAATACATCATTTCAGAGCTATATAAGAGCCAGTTCACTGTGGCTTTAATGGAGCATATCACGTAAATTGCATAATGTATTACAAAATCAATTTTTCAAACTGTCCGATTCAATTTCAAACCACATACACAACTGTCATCTTGTTTCCAATTTAAGAGATTCGTGGGTTTTTTTTCTTCGTAAATCTAACAACAAAAGCAGGATAGAACTAGAAACCTTTGGTTGCTTTGAAAGAATATAATTCCTCTTTCAAAAATATGACAGATATGATGTGTGGTTTTGGGAGTCTTTCCCAGGAGGGATTTCAGGATTGTGTGAAGGCATTATCCTAGAATGATTTGGCAAAACTGTAATTTTATGAACAAAGGAAACTTTCCACAGGGTGGGAATCATGATCAGGGTTCTGCTACCCCCCATCCTCCCACCTCCCCCCTAGTTCAGACTATCTGAAGTCATTGTATCGCCACATGAAAACCACATGTACAGTGTAGCTATCTAATTTTCATAGTCTGAATGTCCCGTAACAAAAACACTGTGTAACAAAACTCATGTTTGGGTATCATTTCAGGCAAAAAAAAAAAAAAAATCAAATTACAGCTAATGACAGGTTAAGTTTTTGAAACATAATTCAAGTTAACTGACCTCAAATGATCTTTGACCTTAACTTTGTGATGTGAAATATTTCTACATGATCTGTGATACCTGATAAGTCTTGATGAAAACTGAACATTTACTTTTGGAAAGAGAATATTTCTTAAAATGCTGATGCACCCCCTGCCGCCACCGTCATCAGAAAATCGGCGCCTCTATGTACATGTATGTATTTCACTCTTCCTGTGCAGAAGAGCCACAAATTACTGATGCTGACAAATATCATGAGAAACGTTAAATAATACAATATCCATTAATTTGTGACAGAATTATCTCTCAAAAGTTTGTAGAATGATTGATATCAGTACTACTGTACTCAAAATCAGACACATAAATTTGCAATCCATGTACTGTACAGTGCATTTCTGTGTAGTAAAACAATATACACTGTAAACAGGAATGGGATTCAGAAGGAAGCATTATCCAGAGGATTAGAGGTGCACTTGAGAAAAGCAAAGAGACCTATTAACTGCAAGTTCATGGAATGGAAATGCATACAATGCATTAGACAGACATCCAATGGTTAGATGAATCAACATTTGTCTGGCAAGGAAAAGACACAGCTCCTCAAGAAACAGGAAAACATCAATTAATTGGCAAACTACAATATGGCCTTACAAATGTAACCGATTTAGGACAACCTTGGCTGACTTTTGATTTGAACTTCCTCTTAATACATTACTGGTACATCTGTGTTCGAGTGTGCTGTGAGATCAGAAGTAATTCTGGTATGACGATTGAGGAATTAGTCAGATTATCATTGCACTTCCTTAATGGGGTATACCCTTATTTCTGCGGAGTCACATTTGCCAAGAAGATCATAGTACAAGTATAATATTCCTTTGATCATTTGATTTGTTTAATAAACTCGTTTCCTTTAATTGTCCATAAATTGTATTTAGTTTTCCAGTAAAGAACACTTTAATATTGGTATTATACACACTCTAATTTCCACAGAGTCAAATTTGACTCGGAATAGCGTCAGCTGGAAGTCACCTCTATTTGTAGTTAAATTGACTCAGATTTCCGAATTAATTTGACTCGGAATGGAGTTACTTAAATCAGACTCGATATTAGTTGATTCTCAGTTGATGCCACACCATTTCAAGTCATATAAATTCAGAATCTGAGTCACTTTAACTCGGAATAGAGTAGACTCCCAGCTGACACCATTCTGAGTAAAATTTGACTAAGCAGAAATTAGAGTGTATGTAAAATACCGATATTAAAGTGTTTTCTACTGGAAAACTAAACACAACTTATGGACAATAAAAGGCAACAAGTTTATTAAACAAATCAAATGATCAAAGGAATATCATACTTTACTATGATCTTCTTGGCCATATAAACTATAATACCACTAGTTCATATGATACATGTAAGTCTACTCATATATTTGTAGGAAATCAATATACAGTACATGTACATTGTATATATTTTTGGGTTTACTTGTAAATCTAAAATGTAGGATGGCTGGGGGTCCTTCATTTATAATAAGAAGCGAATACAGGACTACTAGTTACTATTACCAAAAGGCAATCAACAATGCTTCCCAGATCCCAGGTACCAATGTAACCTGACCTCATTCAAGGCTCTATAAGTCTGGAGGCACAATAATGGAAATGATTTCAGTAAACAATATTGCGAGTGGAAATGTAATCTTTATTCTTTCTTCCGTGTAGTTTCCTCTTTAAACCTGCCGTCCACTAGGGTGCAGACAAGATTAGGAAGGTTTGCAGAAACAAATTAAGTTATTGTGGCATTCTTTCCTCATCAGACAAGAAAAGAGTGCGCGAACCATCGTTTCCTGCCCTCTCAGAAAAGTTGGTTAAAAATCATTAGGTTGGTTAACCCGCTGAGCTTGATTTGATTTCAGTATAACGTGCATTTTCAGTAGACTCCAGCCCGAGTTATCTCGGGCTTCGTGTTCACCAGGTTAAAATATGAACCACTGTTGGTTTAAAAAATCCTCATATGTTTCACATTCATTTTTTTTTAAACCAACAGTTGGTCAGTTCATATTTTAACCAACCTAATGATTTTTCCAGAGTGTGGTACATTACTATGAATCTCTATGTATTGACTGCAGAAATACCTGGGAGTGTCCTAGGAATCAATCGGGAAGGGTGCGAAATGCCACGGAAAATGCTGATTGAAGCAGGATGGTGCGGACACATCTAGAATCACACATGGAGTGGTAGAATCATGGACCATGACAATTATCATGACTTTCCGACAACCTTTTAGATATGCGGACATTATGAGGAAATAATGCAATAATAATTCAGCGCTGACTTTGTTTTTTTTTTCTCATATGCCTGCTTTGATTGCCCTCACGAAGCTGCCCTTACCATGGAGGCTTTCAGGAGCATTTGCGGAAGGGCGGAAGTGTTAAAGAAAGGCGGGATGTCCTGACGATGTCCACACAACAATGCAGACAAGTCGTGAAAAATGTGAGGAAGTTCATATCTTCGTCCAAAATTGGGTTGAGACTAAAATTTAGGCGCAGAAATATTGCCCTAGCCCAAAAGTGTTTAGGGATGACAGAGACCATGAATGGAATCTTTCAAAATAACCAGAATGGTTGCTGAAGGAATGCAGATTTACTAAATTTGCATTCAGCATCTTGCCCACACCCTAGTGGACGCCAGGTATTATGGAAACTAAAAAAAAAAAAATGCAAATGTATTATATGAACATCTACTCCAGGTCTACATGTTACAATAGTAAGTAAATTCAGATCCTAAATAAAAGCTGAGCTTGGAGCAAAGCCTAATCTTGGGAGGACCTAACATCTAATTCAAGCATCCAATTCATGCAAGCATCCAATTCAGACATCCAACACAGGACACTGTGATTTATCAAAGAGCAAGCGATCACTTCAAATTTCCAGGGAAGGGATAAAAATGTTAGCCCTGTCCATTCAAATCTAATACAAATGGAAAGAAATCAGGGAGCTCGAGGTGCATAAAGAGAGAGAGATGTCAGGGAATGGAGGCTTGAAGGGGTGAGGAAAGGAGAGAGAGGAAGAGAGTGGGGGAGAGAAAGGGAGAGAGAACAGAGAGAGGGAAAGAGAGGGAAAGAGAGGGAAAGAGAGACTGAGAGCAAGAGATAGATAGAAAGAGAGGTAAGATACAGAAAGGTGAAAAGGATTAGGAGAAGAGGGATACAGAGAGAAAGACAAGTGATGGATGAGAAGAAAGAAGGGAGAGAGAGCTTGGAGAATGAGAAAAGGGAAAAGGATGAAGACAACAAGACAGACGAGAGATGAAGAGAAGAATGTGAAGAGAGAAATACATGAGAAAAGAGGGAGAGAGAGTGAGCGAGAGTGAGCTTGGAGGGGGGGGGAGAGGGAAACGATGAAGAGAATGAAATGAGAGATAAAGAGAAGAAAGCGAAGAGAGAAATACAGGAGAA
Organism: Echinometra lucunter; assembly: GCA_029962745.1. Lineage (NCBI taxonomy): Eukaryota > Metazoa > Echinodermata > Echinoidea > Camarodonta > Echinometridae > Echinometra > Echinometra lucunter. The sequence continues at coordinate 4,609,790 of CM057165.1, forward strand.
GGGGAAAAGATGGACAGAAGTGAAAGAGACAGTTCGGAGAAATGAAGAGAAGGGAAGAGAGAAGATTAAAGAGTCAAGAGAGAGAGAGAGAGAGTGTGGGCCGTCAGTGAGAAAACAACACATTTGTCATCACGCCGCTCGACCATGCGAGATTGCAAATCAAGCACTCGCGCAACATTTCGCGCCACCGCAGCTGATAAAATGCCTTCTTGTGTTACCCCCGCAGCATACTGCATGACCCTGGCAATCATGAATCCAAAGAATCCCATCCACGGTGATCTTCGACTGTCTGGGAAATCTATTAGGACATGGATGACACTCGGAGGACCCATGATATGAATGCCTGTTTGGAAACACTACAGCGATAAATTGGATGCATCGGGTTTATAAATACATCCAGAGAGGGAACAACAAAGAGCTACCGTACAACAAGAATATTAAAGCGTTTATTCGGAAATTCAAATGCGAATCACTTATCTTCATTGGATTTGTAAGGTACAAAGAGGGATGGAGAACTAGGGTCAGAGGATACAAAAGGCATGACTGGAAAAGTCCTTGGCTCCTTTCACCATCTCCAGACCTCCAGTACTCCAGTAAAAAGCCACGCCATAATTTCCAACATCTAATACAGAGCATGCAAATACAGCTCTGGCCTCTGCCCCCCCCCCCCCCCCAAGACAATGCTTCTTGCATACATGTATATCATCTCTACAAGACAAAATGAGCATAGCCTCATGCAAATCATTCAATATACATGTAGCAGTACAGGTTTTTGTGTACAGAAATTATATTAATAAGCATGGATCCCTTCATTCATTTTCATGAACTATTGTAGTATCAACTGTACATCGACTTAAAAAGAATTGATATCAATATTGGAAATTATCATCTTCCTCTATGATAAAATCACTGTATACATGTAGATGATGAATCAAATTGGGTGCCCATTTGGGAAAGAAATTACAAAAAATTCTGGATTAATAATCTTCCTCTTTGTTTGAATGAGACTATTGTAGAAATTGAAATGAAAAAACAGATGTAAGGCAATTGCTACTCAGAGTGCAGTCTCAAACCAACTAATAATCTTGTCCATTTTGCCATACTCTTGTTTGTGATTACCTTTTGTTCTTCCTTCTGCCCCTGCCCACCTCCTCTCCAATCGATTCAACTTCCCCCTTCTCATATAACCCAAGTGCCCCAAGCTAGATGCCTTGACTGCATCTTATTACAACTCATTTGCTGATGCATGGCACTTTGTCCAGACAAGACATTTTCATTAGGGCTACGTGGAGCGTAGCAATACCAGCTGTAAAACGCATCGTCAGAGAGCTATCTTTTAGCATGCCATCTTTCACAGCACACGTAAAAGCACAGGAGGGAGCACCCCTTACGCAAATTAAAAGCATTTTAGTGAGGAATGGCTTTCTCCTCCCAGCATGTTTCACATGTATGGGACAGAGTTGATTATTTCATCATAAATCCAATAAAAAGCAGTCCACAGGAGTACCGGTAATCAAATTTTGATGCTATCACAAGTGGTACCTTCAGTGTATGCATGCATACAGTATCAGTACATGTATGTGGTCTATTAAGTATCAAACAAGAGCAATGCACATGCTTTCTTTTGGTACAACTACATGTATAAGCACATTATGAAAACTTGCATTTATAATACACATGTATACGTGTAAGGTTCATACATATAAGGCTCATAAGGTTAATAACGTTTATGTGGTTTATAAGGTTCATTGTTTGTCTTATTTACTATTATAAAGCTACAAACAACATGAATTACATTTACTCATGTACAATGACAAAGCAAAGGTCTCTGTTCATAAAGAATATATTCTTTATTATGATTCTTGCATTTATACAATGCAATCTAAATCCAAAGGTCTGTTTATTTCACCAATTTTTCACCATTGTAATTCTAACCTGTTGCCTGATAACCATCTCTCAGAATTTTTCGTCATTGGATTGTGATGACTATACTTTCTGTAAATATCAAGAGTTAAAGGCATTGGCTAACTTTTGTGAGCAGCCGATTTAAAAAAATTCTCAAACTAAGATGAAACATGTGTATGAGTACTTGTAATTTGTACTAAAAAACCCTGAAACCAACCATAATTTGGAATGAAAAACTGTTAGTAAGATGTAAACTGCGACTTTATTATTTTTGGTCTCAGAGACAATAAATACGAGGACCGTTTTGCTCAGGTTGAAAAAACCGTTACATGTATCTGCCTCCCTCTGCGTGATACGCCAATAGACACAGTACGATACAGTAAACCATGTGCGTATGCACACTCCTTACGTCTGGTCTGTGCAACCGACCCTTATATATTTTTCAAACATTGGTTCAATTTCTAATATTTAAAAATACTTCCTGTGGATATTATTCTTTGAAACTTTCAGGCTGGTATTTTGACACTATAACCCTTATGTTTATCCCATTTTCAAGTAGCAAAATAAGTTTTTTTTTAAACTGTAACAATGTTAATCAATGCCTTAAATGTACATGTGGTGTATCTTTCATAAAAAGATAAGACCGATGGGACTGCAGATATATGAGAGTATGCACGTACACTGATACCGATATGCAAGACTCGCATCATGACCACAGCATTCTCAAACATCACAATTTCGCGCACGTAGAGCCTAGAACTAATGAGTAACAAATATTTTCTGAAAGGAAATGCCTACCAGATCACACACGCACCCTCCATGTAAACAGACAAAAATGCTGTCCTGTATCCAATGGTCGGACCCCAGTGCACTTCCTACCTGAGCATGATACTTCCTTCCTGCCTTCCTGGGCTAAGATCTGACACCCCCCCCCCCCCCCTCCACCACCACAAGAGTACATGTACATGTACATGTATTAAAACTATTAAATTTGTCAGTTTATGTATGTACTTTTACATGCAGAAAATGCTAAAATGCAGTGCCTTTATTTATCAATTCCCTATGATACCACAAGATCATTTTTCATACAAATTCCTTGTTTGGGAAGAATATTCCATTCCGCATCAAAATTATGCCTTATATATGTAGGCCTACATGCATGATCAATACAAATGCTAAGCATGTATACGCATAAAGAAGTTATTTTCTGTCATGAATAACATCCTGATTTGTAAATCCCTTTTATATTTATACCTAAAATATGAATGCATTCACTCTAGATAGCATGTACACACTTATACATGGAGATGGATTGTAGACACATAGGCACACCCACCCCCCCCCCAAAAAAAATAATCCCATACATGTACGTAGTCTTCACTCGTCATCAGACACACAGTTGCTTCATATACCCAGATTAAAACATGCTTGGGGTGATAGGGCTTTCTCTTCCATCTATAGGTCCAAAACTCTGGAATGAACTTCCTCTACGAATCATTTAAATTTCAAATGAAAACTTATCTGTTCCTTTCGATGTGATCATTCCAATATTTCAATTTTACTATATTCAGGTGATTCTCTTCACTGAATATAGTGATTCTCTTCTCTTTTTTTTTCTTTTTTTTAGCACCATGAGCTCCGAAAGGCGGGCCTGTGGGCTATACAAGTAGCCACTGTACAAATAAAATGAAAAAATAAACAAATAAAAACCATACAGAAAAATAAAAACAACAAAAAAATACCACAAAAACAAAAACAAAATTCTCACTACATGTAGGTTTCTCTCCAGTCCCATACAGCAGATCAGCTTCCGTGAATCCATACCACAAGGTCAAAGTTTGAAAGCTCATTTCATATCGGATAATTCCAGCTCAGTTTAATAATCAATCTGCAGAAACTCCAAGCAGCTTTACAAACATGTGTCAATACAATTTTGCAAATTCAACAGATCATCATGATCTATCTACAAATACATGTATGTAGGTCGTGTTTCACTTATTAAGTTGAAAAAAATATGGACCCTTGAAAATTTCCAGAACTAACCTTCATGCTCTTTGAAATTGCATAAAGGGTTTAGATTGCTTTATAAGTACATGTGGTTTAGCAAGTTCTACCAGTAAATAATACCACATACCAGCATTATTTTTCAATGAAATACACTGTACTTCAACACTTAACTGTTAAAGCTGCCTGTCAGTGACTGAAGCATCGTACATGTACCGTACATGTACATGTAGGTAAAAGTACAGGGCCGGTATTCAATTCAATACTTGGATTAAGTGACACTTTTACTAAGTATTTTACTTGACTAAGAAATTTGCTTAAGTCATATTCAATTCAATACTTTGAATTTTACTTTTATAGTAAGCCAACTTTAAGCCAAAATTCTTGCTGATAAGCATTGTGAGGTCATATTTTCAATGCGCAGTTAATGTGTCGCATCAAATACGCTCAAATATGCTATGATATACATTGTAATTCTGCGCAGCTCATGATTACTGCGTATAAAAACCTATGCCTGTCAATCAAGGCCTCCAAAATAATTGGCTTAAGTCTCCTAGGTAGGTGTCTTAGATTTAGAGTAAAATACTTAGTCAAAATATGGAACTGAATACCAAAATTTGCTAAGTATTTTATCTAAGTAAAAAGCTAAGTAAGATACTCATATTTCTGACTTAAGTATTGAATTGAATACCGGCCCTGAACTGCATTCTATATGGCAGAGAGAGGGTAATGTGGCCCCCAGGGGAAAAGAAGCCCCCTTACTAATTTCGCTCACTGCTCACATATAAAAGGGGAAAAAAAAAGCAAATTTGAGTGTCACATTAGAGCTACAAAGAGTGATTCTGAAGCGACAAAAAAATCAGTTTTTGCCTTCCCAAAAACTGTGGGTAAGCAGTGAGTAAAAATTTGTTGAGGGGGCCTCTTTTTAGGAGGGCTTCATCAGCTCCTCACCCAAAAGTGCGGAAATGCAGGGAAGTGTTTAAGAATGATAAAGACAGTGAAAGGAATCTTTCAAGAATATGTGCAGAGGTTGCTGAAGGAATGCGGATTTACTAAATTTGCATTAAAGCAAGAGCGAACTAGCGCCTTTCTATGAGATTTCGAAATAGCGCCATCTAAGTCCTGAACTACTGATTCTGTCCCATTTTTTCTCCCAGCATGCACGATTCTGATCAACACGAGCATTATTTTTGAGACACATCTGTAAAAATGTATATGTATTCAGATTCAGAAGGCAGTTCACTAGAAGCCAAGAAGGGCATAATTTTTCGAAGACAATCTCAGGTTGTGAGTAGCTGTAAGTTTGCGCTGTTGTAAATACATAATTTCAGAGCTATATAAGCGCCAGTTCACTGTGGCTTTAAGCATCTTGTCCGCACCCTATTGGAGGGTTAAGGGCTTGCAATACAATATGTATATGTGTGTAGGCCAACATTTAGTAGTACACCCTTTCAATTCCGAATGGTTTCACACTACTTTACAATCAGCACCACAGTAGAACCTGAATAGAGCACCATGATAATAGGGTCTCACAGCCCACACAAAAACCTCCCAATGACCTTCATTATCGGTCATAATTCTGCATTCCTCCATTGTTGAGCTTATGTTGTCATTCTTTTGTCTGCCTGTGATCTCATAGAATATGTAAACAATAAATGAAATCACAGATCTATTGAGACGAGGTTGATAACTCTGCTCAAGGTTTCGGCACACCAAGCGCTCAGATGTCCATGTATGCATGTAAATGCGCAACATCTGCCAGGAACACAGATCTACAATGTACAAGTACATGTACTGAGCTGCGCTTGATAACTCTGATTTGCAGGACAACAGCTCCGAAGTCCATGGTCCATACATGTGTTCAAGATAAATTTTGAGTTGGGCCCCGTTACACAAAACTTACCATACAGAGTTACCATTAATGCTCATTTTTACGCAATGGAGACCATGGCCGGTATTCAATTCAATACTTAAGTTAGAAATATGAGTATTTGTCTTAGTTTTTTACTTAGATAAAATACTTCGTAAAATTTGGTATTCAATTCAGTATTTTGGCTAAGTATTTTACTCTAAATCTAAGACACCTACATGTACCTAGGAGACTTAAGCCAATTATTTCGGAGGCCTTGACTGGCATAGGTTTTTGTACACAGTCATCATGATCTGCGCAGAATTATATCATAGCATATTTGAGCGTATTTGATGCGACATGTTAATTGCGTATTGAAAATATCACATCATATATAAGTAAGGATTTTGGCTTAAAGTTGGCTAACTAAAGTAAAATACTTAGTAAATGTTTTACTGAATCCAAGTATTGAATTGAATACCGGCCCAGGTCATGCGATTACAAAGTGAACTGAAAAACTTTTTGAAAGCAATTGGGAAAGGTTGATTAATTAGTAAATAAAAGTTGTTTTCCTACCGTGAGGTGCTGAAATCATCACAATGATAAAAAAATCAACTCATTCTTACTGAAAAGCACATGCACTGCACACAGAAATGGGTTACTGGGACTATGAACAAATCCTCGGGCTGAACACTCAAGATATTTCTTATCATATTTTGAATATGAGGGCATTTGGAGAGCAGTCTTTTTCAAGGCATACATGTATTTCTATAATACAATTCTTCTATTGAACAAAAACTAGAAATAGAAAGCTCACTAATTATCTTTTTTCACTTTTCTCAGAACTCAAGCTTTTCTTTATAGCCTACAGGCTGTACAACATCTGACCAGGAAACACACAGCTCTATTGAGCTGTTCCTAAAAACAGTGCTTCAGTTTCAAGGGTCACTTTAGTATGCAGGTGTCCCATGTACTGTACATGTAGGCTTGCATATGGTGGCCTAGTCTAGATTCTGGACTCTTTTTATGAAGTTTTATATTCCCCGAAACAGCTGCTAAACTCACTGTACGCGTCAAGTCGAGTGATGGCGCGATCCCGAGAACCTCAGAGAACCTGTCCACCCGGAGAAAAAAAGAGTCCAGACCGATTGCTCTCTGCTGACGACAGAGGTCAAAGGTTCACGCTCACGTTACTCATAAATATTCATAAAATCGCTGTCAATCAATCGGTGTTTACATGCAGCGAGCTTAGCGCACGTGGAAATGCCAGCCAGCTGATCGCGGTCGACCGTTTCTTTCGAAGAACGGACAGCTAGCTGGGTGGACGAGTTCAATACATCAATTTCATTCAACTCTCTGCAAATCTGCTCTTGCAAGAAACAAGGTGGTGAAATAGGAAAGAACTTGCATTTTCGCATGACATGTAAAGCTACATGTTACTACATCTCAGAATGGAGGACATAGGCCTAGATCTAGGCCTAGTCGAGCGACATGCATGCAAAATGGCATCTCCTGTGGCTGTGCAATGGTGCATGATAATTATGTAAGACTCAACTGGTAACTTGTACTTGCACATTGTTTTTGAAAAGCGAACACGCGAACAGGAAGATAGGAAAGGAAAAAGGGAGAACCTGAGCGGGTTGGGATTACTATTATTTTTACCGAGATAACAAAGATGTGTCTCGTCGTAATATGTTGTCACTTTTTAAAAATGGAAACTTTTATAGAATTTTTGAAAAGTGATGAAAAATAAAGGTAATTACAACTCGCATACATGCCCTCCTTCTAAACTCGTGTTTATGAGAGTTGAGAAAATGGACAAACGTTGATTAGTTCAGTTCTGTTCAAGCGTGTTTATTTCTCATGTATCATATAATACATATCAAACAAACAGAAATTACAATATAAGAAAAATGATATGCAAAAAATTGAAACAAGTTGGCAATAGATACATTTACAAAACCTATAGCATGATGATACAGGGAATAGAAAACATGAGAATGAGGAACTTAAAAAAAAGCAAAGCTTGTAAAGCATTAGTTCCTCGGTGATCAAATACAATTTGCAAGTTATAAAGTCGGAATGAATTTGTATAATTATACCAAATTATGGAGTATTATACATTGCCTTGTAGAAAAATGAGAACCCCCCCCCATCAAATTAGAGAAAAAGAAGGCTATAGGAAGAGAGTGATAAATGTGAAAGAAGGAAGAGAGAAGGAACATAAGAAGAAGAAAGGAGCAGAAGAAGACATAGATGTGAATAGAGCGTTCCACGTGTCAGACATTTCAAGCTAAATATGTAAGAGAAAATAAAAAGAAGAAAGAATTAGATGTACGATGGTAAAATTAATTGCTTTAACTGCTTTTTGAACGGGGACAGCCTAGGAACATTATTGAGAGATGGGTGAATCTCATTCCAGTACTTAGGTCCAGTGAAGATTACAGTTTTTTGGGCAAGGGATGTCCGTGAGAATGATACTGATTTGATTTCATAATTCCTTTTGAAAATAGCAACAAGAGGGGTGAGCAGCGCGTTTTGTGATAATTGAAACTTGAAAATTCTTAAGTGCCAATAATTATAGAGATCTTCCATATTTGATATTTTGTTGTTGAAAAATAAGATGTCGGTGTGAGAACGAAAGTGAACATTATGTATTATTCTCAGGATTCGTTTTTGTAAAATAAGTATTCTATTACTGAAAATCTTGGAGGAGTTGCCCCACGCTAAGAGTCCATATGTAAAATAGGGATAAATAAGTGTCATAAGCAACAATAAAATCTGAAATGAAAACATATGCTTTAATTTGTTAATAACGCCAATATTTCTTGATACTAATCTATAATAGATATGGAATTTCCAAGAGAGTGTATCATCAATAAAGATGCAAGGAAACTTACTACAGGGCCAAAACCACTAAAAATGTACAATTGGGAAGTTAGAATTTCGGAAAATTCAACTTTTCTCAAAATAGCTAAGTAGACTAAAAATGAAAGATGACAATATGAATTTTGAAAATCAAAAATATGAGCACGTAATATTGTGAACTTTTTATTGCACAACTAATCAAAGTGGAGAGGTGATTTTTTGCTGGTGTAACATACGTTACTTCTCCCTCAGTCTTGTCGACATCATTCAGTCAGCTAAGGAATGCACTTTTCTACTAACTTTTCATCACTATCTGTACTGTTCCTGAGACAACTCTAATGCCAAAGAAATTTTTCAATTTTCCTTTCATGTGAATATTTCAAATCAATTTGAATTCAGTATTAACAAATGTGGAAGAATCTGCGCACGCATGTGGGTTCAATTGTTTGGTATATAATGTTGAAAATTTCAACATAATATACGCCATATCAATTTACCTACATTTTCCATATGGATGCATTTATCAGACATAAATTAATCAATATCTCTTACAATATCATAAGGAACTTATTTCAGTGTTTCATATGGTAACGTATGTTTCACTTAAGCAGTCACGTAATGTTACCAAAACTTAACAATCAACAATAACCAAAAAAAGTCTTGCGGTTTCAGTAAGTAACCCAATATTAACACTTACAACTACACTATATAGATACAAAGTTCTCATTCCAAAGTGAGGACGACGTGTTCTTACATAAAAAGGATAATTAGCAGCATCTTTAATTATGTAATAAACATGGTATAAGCCAAACAAATCAGAAAGATTGGGTTGTGTATAACCAATTTCCATTTCCTGGTTTTGTTTATTTCTGACTCTAGCTATTCTTTTCATGAGACAAAAGGATTTTCACAAACCGTATCTTACATACATAATCACCCAATAATGTCCATTTTGGTATCACTAAGTAACCTTATGTCACTTTAAAAGCAGTAACGTATGTTTCTTATAAGTAACAATAATCATGATAATTAAATACGCAAAACCACTCGAGGGGGAGTGATCAAAATCGCTTGTCCTCTGCGTCATTATAATTATAGGGAGATCAATATAATCCTCTTCATGTAACCTTCCGACAGTTTTTTTTTTCTTCTCTCTTTTGTATTGTCTTCTTTAATCTGATTATATCTCTTCTCTTGCTTTCCTGTTCTCACATTCTGCTGTCGGAACATGGCTTCAGTTTTTCTTTGTTTCTGTTCCTATATATTCTGCTTGAATTTGAGCTCTCTCCCCCTCCCCCATGTTCCTTTCGTCCCTTGACCTTTATGTGATAATGAAAAGAGATTTTTGGAAAAAGAAAATTCACAATAAAATTGAATTTTGAGTGAAAAATGAAGATTCAGATGTGATAGCCTTCCACAATTTATTTCGTAACCTACGTTACCATTTTTAACACACAGGGATCGAGATCCTGCCTTGAAGACGTTTTGAAGATGTTATTATCACTTTACAACTCTTAAGCTTAGATGTTGATTACTACAAAACGCCACCCAAGAAATGTCCATCTCATGTCATTGCCGCTTTTCTTCATTTATTTTGTTAAAGAAACCTACGTTACGATAAGATTGTAGACTGGCATTATTGGCCTTATGGTAGCTAAGCGTCGCTTTTGTGTGGTGGCGCTAGGTATAAATACAATAGTTGACAGGCGTACAGCTAAGATTTAATCGAATTTAACTGTAAATAAAAAATGACCAGTAACGTATGTTTCGGTCACGTACATTTCATTAAGCATTAAGTGGGATTTACGGAAATGATGTAAGGCCACAGATGCAATTATAATTCCTTCAAATTGACAAGATTAACAAGCCCTTTTCGTTTGGCAGCTTTTCTGTTGTCAATCGTTGTTCAATTCTGACAACGACGGTAACATATGTTACATTTCTTATCCATACGGTTAAAAACACATGCCTCAGCTCTTCTTATGAGCTTCTTTTTCTACAGAATGGATCTATACACATCTCTGCAAACTTTTATAGACTTTAGATGGGATATCAGTGAGTGATTACATTGAAAGAAACAGAAAAGAAAACTTGGAAAAAGGTGGTAAATCAGAAATTCATTCTACAGGTAACGTATAGGTTTCACTAACCTTTGCGACAAATTTCTATTGCGAAAATTTTTATTTTTACACGTGTACAATGCCTGAATATTATGTTATCTTGCACACATAATTTATATCACAGTCTATTTTTCTATGCCAGGATCTAAGAATAAAAGCATCCTTGTTTTTTACAACATCGCAAGATATGTTAATTTTTTGATTTGCGACATGCAGTTTTTGCCCGGACAGAATAATTTCTCAAAAAACTATGTTTGAATGCTAAGATTTTCTGAAGTTATACCCCATTACATATTCTAAGATGTTTTTATGACTAAAATCATTTTTTTTTTATAATCTGGTATTAACATATTCGCAATCAAACACATGCGACACGTTTTTTGGTTAATTGTACATTTTTAGTGGTTTTGGCCCTACATTGAACCCGTTGAAGATTTTTTTCATTAATATGTATAGGGCCTGGGAGAGAGTCAATAGAATTACTAAATATCATGACTTTGTAATGTGTTTTGTTGATACTTAAGGAGAACTTGTTTGCTCTTATATCCAGGCTTGTACATAAACTAATTCGGAATTGATTTTATTCAGGAAAATTTGAGGATTACGTTCGGAGAGGAAAATATTAGAGTCACCAGCAAATAATATAAATGATAAGATATCAGAAGATTTTTTGAAATCATTGAGGTATAAAATAAAAAGGAGCGGACCAAAAGGGAACCCTGCTGAACATTGCATCTAATAGTTTGAGTTGAAGATGTTGTGTTGTTTATATATTATGTAAATTGCTTTCTTTCGGTCAGGTAGCTCCTGAACCACTCCAAGGCCCTCCCTCTAATACCATAGTATGAAAGTTTATACAACAGAATTTCGTGATCGATAGTGTCGAAGGCCTTGGAGAAGTACAAGAACAAACCTACTGTACAACTATGCGAATGGCAATGGCACGAATTATTTGATCAATAAGAATTATCATAGCATGGTCTATAGCATTTTTTTGCGAAAACCAAATTGATTATCTGATAGTATTTTACAGCTAGATAAAAAATTAATCAGATGAGAATAAACAAGTTTTTCTAAGATTTTTAAAAAATGAAGTTAACAAGGAAATCGGTCTGTAGTTTCCTCGATCGAGTGGGTCACCTTTATTAAAAATTGGAATTACTTTTGCTATTTTTATTTTAAGAGGGACTGTCCGCGGTAAGTAATGATAGACTGAATGTAATATGTGTAAGTGGGACAATCATTTCAGTCATAATATGTTTCAAGAGAGAATTAGTAATGCCATCATATCCAGCAGCTTTTTATCCTTTAAGTTGTTAGTAATATCAATAATTTCTTCTGGCTATATATAGGTGTTAGAAATAAAGATTGTGTATATGAGGTTGGTCTAGACTTGAGTAAAAGGGTCGATTTGATGGGGGTATGTCTTGGGCAAGGTTGGGTCCGATATTAACAAAAAAATCATTAATGCTTTCGGCAATTTAATCTGGGTTTTGCAAACAAGCATCATTAACCTTGACTTCAGAAATATGAGTTTTAGAGTTTTTCCAGTTGAGTGCATTATTAATCAATTTTCATGTATGTTTGCTGTCATTTTTGTGTTGTTCAAATTGTTTGAAAAAAATACTCCTTTTTGGCATTACGCAAGACAGAAGTCAAAGTATTCTTGTAACACTTGTATTTTCTTTCACGTGTCTCAGTAGGTTTAGATTTACATGTATATCTGAAAAATAAACGATTTTTCCCTTTTATTGAGGGTAAAAGTGACTTGGAAGTCCAAGGGTAGCGCGGGATCTTTTTATAATCAGACTTTCGATTAAAATTTTTCAAAGGAATATCTCTATCAAAGCAATTTGTGAAGTGATCAAGGAATAAATCAAAAGCCACGATGGCATCATTATTATTAAGGACACCTTGCTAATCAACTGTTCCTAAACTACGTTTTAGTTTGTCCATGTCTGACTTATTCATTTTACGATAAGTACTAATAGAATTATTCTTTGGTTTGGAAGTTGTAATTATAGTAGGAACGAATTAATTGGAAAATGGTCACTTCAGTCTGAGATGATGATGCCAGAATTAGCGAACTTCGGAGAATTGGAAAGAAATGTCGTCAATAAGTGAGAACGACGAATTTGTTATTCTGGTCGGCTTATTGATTAGAGGTATAAATGACTGTGACAACATAATATCAAGAAATTCCTGACTGAAGACATCCAGTTCTGAGCGCAAGAGATTAATATTAAAATCGCCCATTGTAGGAAGCAATGTCTGGAGTTAAGATGATTCGATGAGACTATTGACTGTATAGCTGCAACAAAATTTACATGATTAGAATGTGGAGGTCGATATACAACTCCAACAATTATATTTCTACTGCTGGGTACATGTATTTCAATAAGAATAGTTTCAACAGCTTGTAACATAAAACACAATTCATGTAATAATCTATAACTTAGTTTTTACGAAATATATAAAGCTACAACCACCGCCACGCTTTTCAGCTTTAGAATTTGTTTCAAGGGTAAAACCGGTAAAACCATAAAGAGAATAAGAAGAAACGAACTGGTCTCGTAACAATGTCTCAGACAATCCCACTACTGAGCACGAAATATTCAAAGATTTTGTTTAAGCTTCTTATGTTGAAATGTAGTAAGGAAAAGTTTTTTTTTCGAAATGAGACTGGGAATCAGTAATATATTCAGATGATTAAGACATGTAATTCGTTTTATTTAAATTTGAATTTTAACATGATACCAGATTGAAATGAAAGAACAAGATAGAGAGAGAAAGGGGGAGATAGAGAGAGAGAGAGAGAGAGAGAGAGGGGAAAAAGAAAGAGAAAATTACCAAAGGAGGGGAGGGGCAGTCTATGTAAAATAATGTCCATGATAATTGATTTTAGACCGAAGTCAAACTTAAATAAGACAAAGTCTTAGTTGTTGTTTGGTGGAGGGGAAGTTAACGGAATAGACTAAAGAAAAAAGAAATACACAGGCAGTGACGAACATATAAAACAATAAATCCTACATGTAGATCGCGACGAGAATTTCCGATTACACTGTACACAGATGCTCCAAATATTGGTAAGCAAAAGAAAAAGTGATGTCGAGAACGTGGGTGGTGTACAAAAGATGCAATGTCGATATGATATGGACGTGTATGCGTGTGTCATTATGTGCAGTATCAAGGAGCTTCAAACATGTTTGAAGCTCCTTGGCAGTATATACTGCGTAGGCTGGGTATTGTGTATGTACAAGTCTATGTTAGTTTATGTTGCGCAGACCTTATAGTGCATCTCAGGTCTTCTTGTTAGCATATATTCATCATGTTTCACACTCATTATACATTTAATCATGTTCTAAAAATATTTTTATGCAAGATACTCCTTCATAACGGAAAACATAAAATTTTCATCGTAACATCATGCGAGATTTCCCATTCGCTAATGTAAAGCGTTTTTAAGCAAAGACTACCGTATAGCGGAGGAGGCGAGGCCAATTTAATTGCGCTCCCTCAAAATTCTGAGGGAAAGTCGTTAGCTGAGAGCAATCGGTCTGGACTCTTTTTTTCTCCGGGTCGACAGGTTCTCGGGATCGCGCCATCACTCGACTTGACGCGTACAGTGAGTTTAGCAGCTGTTTCGGGGAATGTAAAAACTTCATAAAAAGAGTCCAGATTCTAGACTAATGGTGGCCCTGAAGTACGCTCGACAACACGTCACGTGCGACGTGAATTTCGCATCCCAGGTCCTGAATTCGCATCGCGAGTCGTGAACTTCGCGCCCCAGGTCATGAATTTCATGACCCGCTATGCGAAATTCAGGACCTCGGATGCGAAATTCACGACCGGCGATGCGAAATTCAGGACCCGTGGCCTGTTGTCCAGCGTACTTCAGGGCCACCATACTTGCATGTGCACAGTACATAACTAACCTTTCAAAGCAAAAAAGTAGGAATTTCATGTGGAAAATGATGAAAAGAGTATCAGTATACATGTATGTTACATTCTTTTAACATAAGTTTCTAGAAAAGGCAGAATATAGGGCTGATAAAGTGGGAAGTAAAAATATAGGAAATATTCCTCACTTATTAATAGGCTACAAAGACCTTGCCCCTCTGATCATTCTATTTACATGAAAATGGAGGTGTTGCACTTCAAGGTACATTCAAGGTATGTTCAAAGACAGGAATGGATAGCATAGCAGCTAACCAGTCTTGTGTACATGTACGTACAAGATCTGACTATGTCTACATGTAAAGCTGTCTATGCAAAGGATATTAAACCAAGCCACACAGAAGAGAGTTTGAGGGACTAAGGTGCAATTGATCAACAATCTCAGGAGCTCAACAAACAAGACTTTTGTAGTATGTCTCTGGACTGCTACCAATACCAAACTTGATAGTCCTACTTGATACTCAAACCAAACTTCAAGCTTACACCTGGTTGGCCTGTACATGTATGCTTTCAAAAATCAAACAGTTTTCAGGCTCGTTCTCATACACACATGTATGAAGCTGTAAACCGCTTTTAAAAATAAATTTCACAGATGTTTTCAAGCATAGTGTGTATCACATGTTTGTATCTTACATGTAAAAAAAAACACAGGTACAGGTGGGCCCTTTGCTACATCAAACATTCCCACTTGTCCATCATTTACATGTAGGTACACAAAAAACTGCTGTAGTTTAATGACGCGGTTTGCTGAAGCAAATCTGAACGAGCCTTTAAAATGCAACAGCTATCCAGGTGTTTAAACATGTGCCGGTAAATGTTGGCCTTTCTTGTGCTTTACATGTACTTTGATGCCTTGTGTATCATTCTATATTCACATCCCCTATAGGCCATGTTCATGTGATAAACATGTAATCAATACAATTTACAACACTTGGCAAAGAGAAGTGCTGATGTGTTTTCAAAGGGCTATAAAGTTATGGAAGTTCATTTGTATTAGTGAACAGGTTATTCAAGCAGTAACTTTTTGACTTGGTGAGCATTTTAGATTTACAAATATGAGAGGGCAATATTAGTGTTTTACATAACACTTACATGTATGGGGTGTTGCAAGAAAGTTGCAATCGATTGCAAATAATTGCTAATTTTGAAACAACCATTCTGATTGGCTCAGAGTCTACCCTTTTAAGGAGACATGCATGCAAAAATGATTTTGATTGGCCAGTGACAATCAGTTGCAACTTGTAATCGATCGCAACTTTCTTGCAACACCCCAATAGTGACTGATAGAGTAGAAGAATGGAATAAGAATTACAAAATACCAACACAGGGTTCAAAATATGGGGGGGGGGGGGGGGGGGAGAAAGGGAGAAAAACATAAAAATTATCTTGCCTTGGCATTCTTTGTCTGCAAAGTCCAAAGAGAAATTTGCAGTTCTGATCCCAGTGTCCTCATCTTTTCTAACATCATGACGAAAATCTCTCAAACCATACAATTCCAAAATCCAATCAAAAAGAAACTTGAGCAGTTCAAGGAAATTGACTGAAGTCTTTCAGAAATCGAAAGTGGATTGAAAAGGAGCAGATTTTCCATGAAGAATGAACAGATTACAAACATGAGCTTCATTGACTTCAGATATACATTCCTCTTTCAGGCAAAATTGCATATAAGATGGTGAAAGTTATTCTCTGAGTTCAGAATAACTAATAATGGCACCTTCACCTACTGAGCCTCATCTCAAGAGATGTGTGACCTAACGAGAAGCCTCACAACAATCAACTTCAAGAAAACTTCAAGATGAATCAAAAGGACGTTCTCATTAACTTTGCAGATCTTCCAAACAGCTGATAAACATGTATAAACACACTGTACCCTGGACTCTGGAGTCAAAAGAACTGCAATGATCCAAACTGCAACAAGCACACAATAATCATAGAATGAGGTTGAGAAAATGCAACAAAAATGAATCTTCTGTGAGTACAGCTACAGTTTACATGCAGGACAGTTTCTGAACAAACCTGCAGAAAGATTTCAAAGAGCAAATTCCCAAATATTCTCTATTTTTCAAAACTCTTTCCAAGTGCTCTGAGCAATTCCCTGGATCCTAGAGATGATATAATCCTTACAATCCAAAGCAAAACCACCACAAAATTTTGGAAGATACTGTTCAATGCCTAAAGGAAGAAATATATTCAAATAAGACAAGAAATCCTGGGGGTTTTTTTTAAATAAAAGAAACCCGAGTCAAATCCTTCTCCATATCCAGCTGAGCTCAAACGACTGCACTACTCAAAGCACCTCTCGAGCTCACTGAAAACTAAACACTGCCTCAAATTCAATGTCACTGTTCGACTGCTTGAGGGTATAAATTTTGCCGTATCAATATCTCATGATGTAAATTCATAACTTAAGTGATTTACTCTTAAAAACGTCAACTCCCATTGCAAGGCTGCAGAGTTGATGACGTCCCTGGATACCATGGTTACGTCATGAGGAGGGAAATTGGGAAGATCGTCTGAAATTTGGGGCAAAAAAAGGTCTTCATTGGAGTCTGAGCGACTCTGATAACCCAGGTCTCCTTCCGATTGGAAGATGAGAACAAATTGCGCTTTATCAGTTTGTTTTCGGGTCCTAAACTTGTAATCTCCACGATCTCCCTGCCAAAATTATGGACCGATAAACAAATACTGATCGGTGGGAAAGTTTCCAAAATTTTAGTTGATGAGGCAAATAGAAACATGTTTTTCCTGAAGGGGTAAAACTTCATCTGGAACAAATATCTAGATATCCTATTCAATGTAATTAATGACTGTCTTCTTTATTCCCACAGCAGGACTTCCTGTCTTTTTTTTCATAATATTCAACAAGTTCACCTAGACATCCATCAATCAACATGTTATTCAAGGCTTCATTTGTCTATCCACTGAAGAATACAAAAACACTACTTTTGGTTTGCAAACTGATTTTGCTTTTTAGTGTTTACTTGTTGATATCAAATAATTCATTAAAGATAATTTTTCATAAGATTACAATATATAATTAGTTTTTGTGTTTTTGTGTTTTCTTTTATTTTTTGAAAAATACTAAGTACATGTATGTATTGCTGTCCTTGTCATTATTCCCAAAGCATCTGCACTCAGTCTACTACAAGTATATTTCTATATACACCATGTACATGTCCATATACATGTAGGCCAAGCCAACATGCAATTAAAATCACATTCTTCCCCAAAAGACTATAACCACGTAATATCTCCAAAATATAATCATTAATGAAAATTTCACATTCAGGTCTTTTCATGATGTGAAATGACCTTGTCTCTGCACCTGAATTAATCTCCAAATACTGCAGCCTCATGGCAATCAACCAACTCTGATTACAACTTCTCATCGCATCACTTGATGATTTCTGACAAGATATCTGACAGATCCGCACATCCTCAGGTCAATTTTTAGCGATCTCTGCAAGGTCGTGCCGACCTTACAGCCTCCCTGCCAGGAACACCTTAATAGTCACTAGTCAGCTTTAATTCACATGAATCACCAAAATATTAATCCATTAAAACTTCCAAACATGTAAATGGACCCCAAAGTACAGATCTTCCACATCAATCTGGGTACGAGAAGATAATCTTAGACTCATCATTATTCCTATGCAGAGTGCCGAGGAGAGGGGGATATGTTATCAAATTTCCCTTAAAATGTGAAAAATCATTTCCTTTGGCATCCATGTGGTTCTAGTGCTGTGATTCATGAAATCTTACCATGCCACACAATGTTCCCAATCGAGGTTATATTCCAAGGCCTGCAAGTATCAGAAAATTACTGTAATAATAAAACACATGATTTTAAAAAAAGTTTATTGTACGTGCTTTCAATTGGTAGAATGTTCAGAATTTTTCTTTTTATTTTAAAAATCTTACTGATGGTTTTACCAGGTCAAAGCAATCCGTTGACCCATAGAGGTACAATGTCACCTTTAGGAGACACTTTTGCAGTATCTGTTAGTCCATAATGTTGGGCATTACATATTACATGTATACATGAGCAGAAAGAGAAAAATGCACTGACAAATTTGAGCCTATTCCCATCGCTATGTGGTGTGGCGTTCTCGAATTAGAGCAGTTTAACTGTTACTAATCATTAAACTCTTTAAATTGGCAATGCAGTGAATAATACATAATCAATATTTGCATGTTCAAATTGGCAATTTCTGATTAAATTTTACAATTATATTTCATTTCGGTTTATGTTATATCCATATTTATTTTTTTCAAGCTATGTACACATGGAAAAAAAAAATTATTGCCAATTTGAGGATTGAAGATGATTAATTTAGACCTCAAGAAAGCTCTGTACTGCTATGGGTTAAAATACAATTCAAATGGGAGAAAGGTAGGGGAAAATAACAATCAGTTGCAAATATATTAGATATGAAAATAGCACATCAAGATGATTGCTTTCTTTTAACTTCTTTTCATCAACGCTTACTCCATGAAGAAGTAGAAAGAATGGTCCAAGGATACATGTTGCTGGAAGGTCATTGATTCTTTTCTAAAAAAAAAAAAACCAGAGAATGGGTGAAAGCACCTAGGCTCTAAACAGGTACATGTATGTAGACAAAAATTCTCAATATCACATGGCAAATGTTGAAATAAAGTAGGGAACAATGTTTATTTGTACATGTACATGTATCACCGTAATACTTTTGTTATTTTTCATAAGGTAAATGGAGCCCCTGCATCTATCAGCATTTTATGAGTCACATCAATTTACTTTATTAATTCATGATAATTTGTCTGTGATCCTATTCTACAAGCATTCACCAGACTGTGCACACTTGTAATATCCATGGATGTTAATTCATCACTGCTGCATGTTCATGTATGTTATCACGGGTCGTTGAGTACAACGTGATGGATTCTCCGTATCATCCAAAACACATCTGCAGCGCCCATTTCATCAACATGGCATGTTCATGTTTGGAGTCATGGGTCATTAAGCACACGACAGATTCTCTGTATCCTTCAAACAACATCTTCAATGCTCATTTCATCTTTTGATAGCCAGAAGGGCATTAATACAGTGTTGAAGCAAGCAAGTTAATGCCCTTTAGGCTCTGAAGTAAGCAATTTCATCAGCGGTGAGGCATGTTCATGTTGTAATCATGAGTCATGGAACATACAATGATATAGATTTTCTGTATCCTCAGCAGTGTTAGCACCACATCTCCAACACTCATTTTGTCTATACTGAGAGCCAGGAGGGCGTTAACTTGGTGTCAAAGCACAAAATGTCTTTTAGGCTTTCAATAAACAGTTTCATCAATGATGAAATGTGTTCTTGCTTACAATCATGGGTCACTGATAATCTGATAGAGTCTTTGCATCCTTCCCACCACACCTCCAACACTCATTTTGACCGTTAAGAGCCCGGAGGGTGTTAACTCGGTGTTGCAGCACAGGAATTATGCCTTTTTAGACTCGTAGAAGACAATTTCGTAGATGCTGCAGCACGTTCATTTTTGTCATCATGGGCCACTAAGAATACCATGATAGATTCTATGGCCCGAATTCACAAAGGTGGTTTTGAAACCGTGGTTTTGAAACCGTGGTTTATGCAGATTCCATGCGTTAAGAGCGCTTAATTTAGCGCATATATTGAGACAGGTCCTTTAATGATGCGCGCTTTTGTCAAAGGGCGCTAAATTCACGCTTGTTGTCATCGTTATTGCATTAATGAGCCCATGGTTTTGAATTAATGAGTCCACTCTTTATTTAAATTAATTTACATAAACTGTGGTTTCACGCCATGGCAACAAGCATGAATTTAGCGCCCTTTGACAAAAGCGCGCATCATTAATGGACCTATCTAAATATATGCGCTAAATTAAGCGCTTTTTAACGCATGAAATCTGCAGAAACCATGGTTTCAAACCACGGTTTCAAAACCACCTTTGTGAATTCGGGCTATGTGTCCTTAGCACAGCATCTTCAGTGTTCACTTTGTTGGGTGAGAGCTCGGAAGGTGTTAACTCTGAGATGATTTATGAATCAACACCTTTTAGGTGCCTATAGGTACACAATGTCATCAATGCTCCTGCATGTTTGTGTGAGTAATCATGGGGCATGGAACACACGATGACAGATTCTCTGAGTCCTTCACATCACATCTTCAAAGATCATTTCTTCTGTTGATGGTCAGAAGGGCAACGTAATTCAGTGTTAATTAAAGCGTATGAGTTAAATTTAACACCTTACAGGCTCTCTGTAGACAAATTCATCCATGGTGCAGCATGTTCATGTACAGTGTAAGTAATTATGGGTCTTAGAGTACAATGATGGGATTATCATCATCATTTGGACATCATCTTCAGTGCTTATTTCATTTCGTCTGTTGAGAGCAGAAGGGCATTAACTGTATGTTTAACCCATTGAATACTAAGCCCAAGATAACTCGGGCTGAGGTCTGTGGAAAATGTGTATTATAGTGAAATCAAATTGTGTTCAGTGGGTATATAGGAGTTATCACCTTTGAGTCATCACCTTTCTCAGCAGAAAATAATCATCAGTGGTGCTGCACATTCATGTTTGTACATGGTAAACATGGGTCATGAAACACATGGCAAGACATGTAGATTCTGTTCATCTGTCGCATCCCATCTTTAACACTCACTTTATCAACAACGCATGTTCATATTAGTAATCATGGATCATTGAGCACACAGCGATGGATTCTTCAGTGTCCTTCGCACCGCATCTTCTGCGCTTCACACCGGCTCAGCCAGACGTGGTATCGGCTTTGTGTTGGACGTCTTCGTCACCGATGAGTCATCGGCAGTGGCCGTCGGGGCAACCCTCACTTCATCTTCTCTTTCAAGCCTGGTAGACACACTAGGGGATATTTACTGGCTTATGCTAAAGCTTGGGGTTGGGTCTTTATGAGCTTGGTAGCATCACTCCATTGACTGCACGAATGGATGCCTCATGGTAACGAGACAGACACAATGATATCAGTCATTTCAGCAAATACAGTGACATGTGGCTTGTACAGAATGCTTGCAGATAGTCTAGCTTCCAGGCATGATCAATGAATTTCCATATATGTACCTCCACCAACCTTACATTATATTCTCCTAATATTGCTCATTTACAATTTTCATCAAATATTGTCCCTGGTGAGAAAAATGAAATGCCTTGTTTAAGGCCCCTTTAAAACTTTTAAATCCAAAGACACTTGAGATAATAATCCGTACTCTAAATTTGTCCTTATAAAAGGATTTTCTTGACAAGTGTCGATCTCTTAGACTTTTTTTTTTAAGGTATTGCTAAAAATAATGTCTTGTATATCAAAAGAAACCAAAAATAACATGTCCCTGTACTGTATCATCTGCGCATGCATAGAACCCTTGAATTATATTCTGATTGGAGGAATATACATCAAAGTGAGCACAATAGGCTTACTTCCAGACACTTATAATTACGGAGAGATAGTGTAGAATTTTTCATTGTGATTGGAATCAATTTTTTTCCCATCCATTTCTATTCAGGAAGTTAAGAAAATACCCTACAAAAGTCAAGCAAATAAAAAGCATGGTTTCTTTTTTAATATAATAGGCTTTATTCCAGTCATGTTCACTAATTACGTCTGGAACCAAGGCTACTCGTACAAATCAGTGTTAGCCATGTTACATAACAGCTCGTAATCCTACAGGGCTAATTACATGTAAGTCTACTAGATAATGGCAGTCCAAAGTTAAATTAAAACTAGATTTACATGGGTGTAAATGAGCAGGCCTCTACAGCAAATGGACCGATATTGATCCGCATATCATTGCACAGGTTGTGATTACAACGTACAAATATGTAGATCAATTAAGGCTACCCCAGTATATATGTATGCAGACCTATAAGTGTACGCAATGTAGCACATCAGCAATCAATTTTGTAGGAAAAATGATTCAAAGAACTTTTCATGAATAATAAAGTTTGAATTAATAGCATGAATTTCTATTCTTTCTTCTTCTTTTTTTCTTGTATTCTTTTTTTTTTCTTGCTTGACCATTGGGTAGCTTCAATTCATGATCAAGAGTTAAAGGGTCTGTAGTCTAAGGGATGATTCAATTTACTTTAAAAGGCAATCAAACCAACCCCTCACCTTCTTGCAATGGATATATTTGTTACTTAAGGTAAACCTATCAGACTCTCATGTTTATCATTTCAGGAAACAAGCAAATCTCTCATGTTTAGTTATGTCAGAAAACATTTAAAGGGGTTAGTAGTTAGTAGTCTATATTAATATGTCCATAACATGATAATGTATATACAATGCATCAGCCTGTTGTGTGAAGTATTAGTTTTTATTATGCCTCTTCTATCAATTTCCATACAATTTCTCGTAATGTATTTGAAAATGTATCAAATGTAATGAATCATGTCACAATGATGCAAATGAATATTTGAAAAGAATATAGAAAGCAATAACTGTCAATTATCGATATCATAAATCATTAATATTTGTTCATAAAAATCTAACTCAATGCTTAAAATATCACAGCTCACAATCTACCTGTACATGTAGCAGACAAAGATTTTCTACACTGTATGGTGCTAAAACATGCCATTTTTTTCTGTTTTTAAAGATTCTATATAATTATGAAGATATACTGTAATCTGTAGGCCTATGTGATTCTTCCTGACTGGATTCAATAAAAAATTAAAAAATAATAAAATAAAAAATTCGATGGTGTTTACAGCTAATATACATGTACATTGATTCCCATGACAATAGTATCAAAACACTTCTACACATGGCTCCTGTCTAATCCTTCCCCAGTAAGGCCTTTTAATTCAATTTACCCCCAATAACAAAACAAATCCTGTTTTGGGGGTAGACAGCAGGCTACCGAGTTATATTTGGGGCATGACGTCATCTAGGGGGGCTGACTCATGAATATAAAGGCATGGCTGAATACCACATCTAACATGGTGTATCAAAGTTTGCTGTACACTACAATCTACATGTAGCATTTTATAAAAATATAAGGATGGAACATATGACCAAAGTCAAGCTGTAATATACATTTGTAACCCTGTTTCAAGAAAAATGTAAATATATGTCAAAACATAAATAAATCAATGGATAAATCTATCAGCTGACTGACAATTTATTTATTCATTTATTCAGGATCTAAATGTCACCATAAAAACTCTAAAACTCATGTAACAAACTGACTACAAGTAAACCAGATCTCTCCATTCATCACATATTACTTTAAATAAATTTACATAGTGAAGGCCCCAAGGAAATGTGTTCTGCCCACTAAGCTTTTAATACATGTACATCAAAGTTGTCGACACATCATGTAAACTGAAATTTAAACGTAATCTTCATAAAATGTACACTGTATATGTACATGTATTGTAGGCATGTCTTCAAGACTGATATTTTCATGGAAAGTTCTAGCTTTTGTTCTGTGGGTGTCCCCTTGCGAGGAAACATCAAGGAAATGGGATTAGAGAATAGACTGCTGTTTTGGGATGTCCTGACATGAAATCAGAATCAGTCAGGATATTTCAAAACCACGGAAAAGTGCACTGCACTGACCAATTTGGACAAACAACACGGCTGGGAGTAACTCTGGATTATAATCACTTTTAATAGTGAGTTATACAAATGTACATGTATTCCACTGAGAGCAATCAAACAAATTCTACACAAGAAATGATCTATATTGTATGTACTACTGAGCTTGTAAGTACAGAAGCTATCAGGATATCAAAACCGCCAGAAACTGCACTGTACTGACCCCATTCGGACAAACGATACGGATGAATCGAAATCCAGATTAGTTCAACCCAGAAGGGCATTTGATTCACTGACAATGATCAGCTTGATGAGTGCAAGAGCTGACCCACTCTTCATCCTACAGACTGTTGTTTCAGTAATTTCGAATGAACTAAAAAATCATTCCGCATACAGGTACACAATATATACTGGTACTTCTACCCTGGTTAAACAAACAACAACAAAAAAACCTGCCATTAAACTGACCTCATTCACACTTACATAAAGATGGGATGTCAATCAGTATAAGATGTATCAATTAAAAAGTGTTGTACTTTTCCATTCTTTTGTATTTGTTTTTGTAACAGCCATAATTTTAAAACTATCATTTGACAATGACCCCCATAATTTACATGTAGGTCTGGACCCCAAAATTGAATAATTTTCACACGGGGCTCAATGCAAACAAAGCCTGGAATTTCAAATCGGACCCCCTATCAAAAATGTTAGTGTGGAGCCCTGCTTTCAAGTAACAGATTTCTAAATGTTCAATAGTCATTCAATTAAACATGTTGTGTTCTTTTCATGTTCAAGTGAATAGATGAGTAAAATGCACCACCCACTGCAAAACTAAATTCATGTCTTTAGAATGATAACTTCCATTTTGTAATTTCCTCAATGCAAGCGCACAAGTTTAATCTCGACTCACGTAAACTGAACCACCCCCCCCCCCCCTCCCCCCCCCCCCCCCCCCCAAACAATGGCATGAAAATTATCATGGTCATACCACAAAATGAGGAAACGAGGTATTGATTTCCTTTTTGGCTAGTATCAACACCAGCAGAATTTTTTTTTTACTGCTCCATGTAGCACATGTCTACAAAGTTTGCAACACAGAAGTTATTTATACAGCTATACATGTATGTAGGCCTACATGTACAGTAAATAATGCAATATAATGAAGCAAAGCATACTGGATCAAGACTATACGATCTGGCAGTGGAATCCTTATTTTATTATTTTACAACTTCCTTCTTGTATAGAATAAAGGGCCTTCGTACTGGATATTTTTCCTTCAACACTTCCGTCAGTTCCTTTTTCACTCTTAACAGGGAACTTATTCTTCCTTTTCTGATAGTAGCAATCTCTGTTCCCTGTATTGGTGCTTGTCTCTTTGTGAACTCAGCATGTGTTACATGTATGTCAAACTCATTCTACCATGATAGATCTTAACCCATAGAGGTACAGTGTCACCTTTAGGAGACGCTTTTGCAGTATCTGTTGGTCCAGAATGTTGGGCAGTACATATTATACATGAGCAGAAAGAGAAAAATGCACTGAAAAATTTGATCCCATTCCCATCGCTGTATGATGTGGCGTTCTCGAATAAGAGCAGTTTAGGTGTAACTAATCACTGAACTCTTTAAATTGGCAACGCAGTGAATAATATGTAATCACTATTTCTGTGTTCAAATTGGCAAATTTCTGATTCAATTTTACAATTATATTTCATTTTAGTTTATGTTATATCCATA
Source organism: Echinometra lucunter (assembly GCA_029962745.1). Taxonomy (NCBI): domain Eukaryota; kingdom Metazoa; phylum Echinodermata; class Echinoidea; order Camarodonta; family Echinometridae; genus Echinometra; species Echinometra lucunter. The sequence goes on from CM057165.1 coordinate 4,635,812, forward strand.
TGTATTTTTTTCAAGCTATGCGAACGTGGAAAAAATAATTTGTATTGCCAATTTGAGGATTGAATATGATAAATTTAGACCTCAAGAAAGCTCTGTACTGCTATGGGTTAAGCTAAGAAGGAGGCAAGCTGCACCTTGAGAGATAATGGGGCAAATATGAAATTTTGTGTACAAAACATATTGAGAGTTGTCCTTCTAAACCTGCCATTTTGAAGCAGCACTGCCAATTTGAGGATCGCCATAGAAAGTGAATTAAACTTTTCAAACTTTCATAACTTTCTCATTTCGTAACCGATTTTGATGGAACTTTTGTTTTTAAATTACTTCTATCATCTCTTTTAATCAAAAGTGATTTTCCCTCAGGGTTTCATTCTCCTTTAAAATCACTTGCCCAAGAATTTTCATCAACCCCCCCCCCCCCCCCCATGCACGTGTAAAAACTATTTTAAATAAACTTATTTCCTATTCATTCACAGGCATAGAAATTGAAATGCCTGCATTTCATTTGGGTTGCTTAAGAACATGTACCATGTCAAAAGCAAGTACAGTGTAGAAGATTCAGAAGGTTTACTTCACACATGATAACATGGACCTTCTTTCCAGTGATCACAGCTTCTCATTATAAACTGATACTACTGTTTCTTACTGCTGAATATTTCACGTCATGTACCAATATAGACTGGAATAGCAGGAAATGATTAGGCCTATATTTACATTTGTGCAAACAAAACAGACCCATACATTGTACATGTACATTAGGAACCCGCCATGCACATGCTTTTAATTGTACCCTCATAATCATAATGAACATGTAGGTGGCTAGTAGCACAGTACATTGTACATGTGCATTATATAGGGCTTATTGCAGCTTCAGCCAACAAGTCCCATAAGAACTTTTAGCCTATATGTACATGTACATGTACAGCATGGAGAAAGGATGGCACTGGCAGTCACAGGGTTAAACCACTCTGGAAGAAAGTGTAACCTTAATCCAAACACGACATGCTGGAAGGAAGTGTTAAATGATTCTCCATATGACAGGTCTGAGAAAGTGAAAATTTACTTTGCTCACACAGAAGTCCATGTAATACAGATGCAACATCCGTCAAAGATGTGGGTCCCTAAGACTCCCTAAGACTCCCTACATCTGTACATGTACCTCATACAAATTCCTAGAGAGAGGGCTAGATTCATGCATGTAAAAGAAATGCAAGCCAAAATAAAAACCTATCTGGTATGCATGCAGGCATACATGTATGTCAGAGGGTTAAAACTGGATTGGAAAAAAATGTAACATTAAACCAAACAAGACATACTACATGTACATGTAGAAGGAAGTGCTGAATGATTCACCATGACAGGTCAAAGATACCTCAGCAGATGCGACATCTATCAACGATGTGAGCACTACTATACCGTCCTCAAAACTCAAGAAAATTCCTTGAAGTTTTCTGCACTGAGGATGTGTTCCTCCAGCTTGTCAGCATCTCAAACTGGAAAAATTCCTTGGCAAACCGCTTTTGGTACACGTAACCTTCTGTTTATTTCTAAAATGAGGCCTACATGTAGCTTCAGCACAGTCTAGACTGAAATTGGACACAATCACTCAAAGTACTACTTGAACATGTGCATTACGTCATGGTATGATTGATCAAATTATTTGTATCAATTACTTGCTCTCCAGTCAATAATATACTTTATCATCACTTACGCAAGGTGTGATTTAAAGTTTAGATTGGAAAAAAAAAAACCCAGAGAAACTTCCTAGAGGGCAGGGTCCGAGTGTCAATTGTAGTTAGTGAATATACATTAGGGCCTACAATTTACCAGTTACAGAACTCCTAAATCAAAAACTATTTCATAAGTTTTCTATGCCTATGACTACATGTGTATGTACATATACTGTAGAAATCCAATATTCCACCGCCAGAATGCTTCATGCTTGTATGCAGTCTATCATCAAAACAAATGAAGGGGTATCCAATTAATCTGATGTAACGCAATGGGGGCAGTCTGGGGTATGGAATGCTTGCTTCATCGTTCATGACATATTTGAAATTCCTGATGTACTACATGTATATTTCAACTTTGTAACGGTACTCACTTGTCTGAAGTAGGAACATCAATCACTAGATTCTCTCATGTTAGAATAATAAACAAAATATTTTTAGTGCAATGAATGACAAAAAACATCTGGAAAGGTACTCATAGAAAAGATGAATTTCCATATTTGGTTGTCATAAACATGTTAATAAAAATAGGAATACCCTGGGATTTCATACGTTCAAAGTTAAAGTTAGTTCTACTAATACTATTAAAATGTGAAGAGACTGGGAAAGGTTGAATAGGTACAGTACATGCAGTAAATATAAAAAGTCTTTGAGTATACCCTGATGCTTAGAAATCATCAAAATTTTTAAAAAATCTACATGTACATGAACTCGATCTTGCTGAAAAGCACATACAATACACTGCACACAGAAATAGGTATATGGGACTACACAAAAATGTTCGGGCCAAATACTCGAGTTGTTTCTTGTTATGTGGAGTAACTCTTCTCGCTGGCCATTTTTATTATGACATTCTTTTAAACTGGGAAAAAATTAATTATTTTTTTTTCCGGGGCTACTTTTTGAGCCCACCCTCCCGAATTTTCTACATTGTATTACAGTTTACATTGGACCATATGAGAATTTCAGGGGCTCTTTTTTAGTTTTCCAGGGCTCTTTTTGGTGTTTCGGGGGCGAATTCGCCCCGAGCCCCCGTGTATTTTTTCCCCTGCTTTTAAATAACAAAAGAAAAATCTCAGATCTCAAGCTTCTCTTTAAGTTCACTGCCTCGGAAGAAGACCCTGGAAATACTGGAAGACATGTACACGCACAAACCAGGGATGTGGTATCATCCATTCAGATGGCAGACAGGTAAGAGACTAAATCATAAAAATGCATTTATGCACAACATATTAAGGAAATGTGGATTTTAAACAAAATCAAAACCCTGGCGTTTCCTGCTTGATTTCTGCTTAAAGTGATTACAGAATGGTAATTTTTTTTTGATATATGATTGAGAATAGAATTCTAAGAAGAATATATTATACATTCATGCAAGGGAGATCTCTGAGATATCGAAGGGAATTTATGTAATGTGCGTGATTTTCCACAAAAAATTATATATATATAAAAAAAGATGTGAAATCGAGGTAAACAGAGTTCTCCGTTTTCTGGCCACTATAAAATCTTAAAAACGGAGAAACTCTGGAAAAACCATAGATGTTGGCAGGCCTGCTACCATTTTTGATTGTTTGTTGTTGTTGTTTTCCATTCTTGATGGTTAAAGAGCAGTCTTCTACTAAAACTATTTTTCTTTTCTTTCTCTGAAAAAATGTACCAACATGTACATATAAACATTTTCATTATAGTATCATGATGGAGAAGCTGCAGAAGCTCCTTCTTCAGGGGGTACTTGGCGTTAACCGATTAAGCATAATTCGATTTCAAGTAACACACATTTTCCATAGACCGCAGTCCGAGTTATCTCAGGCTTTAGGCTTGGTGGGTTAATACATGAATGCAAAAATATTCTGCCAAGGTGCCACTACACATCATGAATAATTCTTCTCCCATAAAAATTGACTATACACAAAATCATAATGCCTCATACCATATTAATCATGTGATCCGCCTGGACTACACAATACAGTTGGCAGATCGACCAATATTTTAACCTTGGCTATTGTGGAGAGCCTCAAGAAAATTATGAAATTGACACCCACCTCTCAGGCTCGAGTGAATTATGTGGGAGAATGGAGCACTGGCGAAATGATCTGTGTGACTGTGAGCAGTGCTAAGATAGACAATACAGATGGGGTATGCCTGTCATTATAGCAGTATGAAGGAGACTGGAATAGCATATATCTGTAACATAGGTGCTTTTCCATTAGCCCAGTTTGCACTTCTTTACAACTCCTAAAAAGAAACTTGAAGGATATAGGCTACATGTACATGTAATGTATGTAAACACAAGTCACATGTGCACAGGTACTTCTTCTTTTGCCAAATCAAGTCCAAGTTTTGAGTTACCCATGTATAAACTGATAGTGTTTCAAGAGAAAAATACTAGAAAGCAGTGAAGAGGATTAGTTCCCTGTTTCCATTAGCCCAAGTCACATGATCCCTACTAAAAGAAATAATTCACTTTCAAAAACATCAGCTCTGAAGTCGTACATCTTCACTGCCAAATCAGACCCACTACTTAATTCTACTTGACACCTACATGTACCCTGTACATGCACAAAAAAGCCCCCAAATGGTTGGGATATTTCTCAGACAATTCAGGGGAAAGGCCCAATATTCTTGAAATGCTGTATAAAATAAACTTACATGTAGCTCAAGCTACATCAGAATTAGCAGGCAATATGTGTACTTTGGAAAATGGAGGTACATGTACATGTATATTAGAATTAACTAACAGCAGCTCATTGTATACATTTAACCCATTCGTGACAGGAATTATTTAAAGTCTAATTTGATCAGCTTTTATTCTTCAAATTGGTAACACCAACATTTTTATTTTATTGCTACATTTTTCTTATAAAATGTCATGTATCTGCAATGAATATAAATTAACAGAAATTATGATAAGTGAAAAAGTTGCCAATTTGCAGGGGAAAACGGTGATTTTAGACTCTCTATCACATTGCCAATTTAAGGACTTTAATGCTTATTTTACTTTTTAAAAATTTCAGCATCAAACAACGAATATTGACACAACCAAAATGGGCACAGTTTGTGTAGAATTTTTTGCTCTTTCTGCTCATGTATTTGGTATGATTTTTAGGGCTTTGCATCAAAAGATATTAGGCCACACCACAAAATGTGGACCTCTGTCACGAATGGGTTAAACGCAAATTAAAACTATCCTTCCTAAATACTTAAGCAATGGCTCCTTTAGTCCCTTAGTTCCTTAGGTGTGTGTTTTGTTTGTTGTTTGTTTGTTTGCCTTGCCCTTTCCTTTGTTTTTTTCTTTTTTGTACTTTTTCAAAAAATAGATCTCTCAAAATAACAAATACCACAGACTTTTCTTTAAACCTTATAGAGAATCTTTAATTACAAGCCCAGCTTTTCATTAGATTCCCTCATATTTCACTTCTTAAATTAATTTGTCTTAAGCTCATGGTGAATATATTAAGGTCTATGTGTTTGGATGTTCTAATTTCCCCCTTTGTATTATGAATCGTCTTATTTATGATGTCATTCATATGTATATTTATGTATTATTTCTCACTTGCATGCATGTATCATCATTTATGTGAAATATGAAAATAAACTGAAACTGAAACTGTACAGTAATAATTTATGATAATATGCAGTTCTTGTATACATGTACATGTAGCACATACAATGTATGACATTATGATATAAAGTCTCCAGGTGCTTCAAAAGGACTTTGGATATCATTACACTGGCTTTAGCTAAGCTACACCATGTACCATAGCCCTTCATGCATTCAAGGAATACAATAATCCTACCAGGCAATCACTTTACATGTACATGTACGTGTACATAACATGTACACCTAGGCCACAAGCAAGAGGGTGTTTTAAAAGCATCCCTCTGGTGCTAATATAAACATGGTGGCTGATATGCCTGGCATTTCTTGCTTTCATGAATGTCAAGTGATCATTAGTCATCACCGGGATGTTGTAGGGTGGATTGTAACATGAAAGAGATGGGGGCTTTTCTTCCTTTTCTCTTGTATTTTTAGAAATCCATGTCTACCATGCTTGAGGACTGACAGAGAGCTCTCTGAAATTATAATCTGAGTACAGTACATGTAGTTTGCCACTCCCTCCACAATGCTCACAATTCTTTGTTATTATGCTTGTGACCTACAAAAGAACCCTTAATAGGTTTTACACGTGTGCAGACACTGTAAGATGTAAATCAACGTCTCTGACCCAGGGATCTAAGCTATTTTTTTGCCTTTAATTTGTTTGATATTTGACTTGATGAGGAAAAATAAATCAAAACAAAACATAACAAAACAAAACCAACTTCACACACACACAACATTTTATTCTTGCTCATTCCTTGTTCATTAAAAAGGATTAGGAATATTTCAAGGCTTAGTTTTGCTCATTCTTTGTTCATTAAAAAAGGATGAAGAATATTTCAGGGCTTACCAAAACTGTATAACCTCTATTTACCCTACACAGAGAAGAAACGCTATTGAGCTGGACCTGCCCTGGTAAATTATCCATACATGGAGAGCATTAACCCATTTGTGACAGGAATTATTTGAAGCCTAAGTTGGTCAGCTTTTATTCTTCAAATTGGCAACACCAACACTTTTATTTTATTGCTACATTTTTCTTATAAAACGTCATGTATCTGAAATGAATATAAATTGACAGAAATTATGATGAGAAGTCAAAAAGTTGCCAATTTGCAGGGGAAAACAGTGATTTTAGACTTTCTATCACAATGCCAATTTAAGGATTTTAATGCTTATTTTCCTTTAAGAAATTTTCAGCATCAAACAACGAATATTGACGCAACTAAAATGGGCACAGTTTGTGCAGGATTTTTTGCTCTCTCTGCTCATGTATTTGGTATGATTTTTAGGGCTTTGCATCAAAAGATATTAGGCCAAATCACAAAATGTGGACCCTTGTCACAAATGGGTTAACAAAGCAACAACAGGACATAGAGAGGAAACTACTAGAACAGACTGGCAGGAAGGCTATGATGTGATAACAAGCTACTGGAGGTCGTAAATAAATTAACCGATTTTACATGTAGGCATGCTACTGGATCAATACCGTCACTCCATGCAATGAATGAGAACAAGTAAGGTACATGTATGTACTGTACATGTGCATGTAATGTATGTGTACTAAGAAATCTAGAGACAGAGACTATGAGAGAGAGACAGAGAGACAGGGAGAGAAAGAGGACAGAGACAGAGAAAGAGAGATGCAGAGGGTAGAGAGAAAGAGGAGAGAAAGACAGATACAGAAACAGAGAGCAAAGGGGGAGAAAGAAAAAGAGAAAGAGAAGGGAGAAAGAGAAAGAAAAAGGAAGAGAAAGAGAGGGGAATCAAATGATGTCAAACCCGAAACTAATGAGCACACAAAGCTACATGTATAGCATTAATTAAGCTAGATGTATAAATAACACAGATATAATGAACAAAACCATTTCCTTGTTCCATCTCAATATCAGTTGAACATGCAAATCTACATGTACATGCTGAATAAATGATGATTTGAAACCAGTGATTTAAATCATCTGAATATATTCGAGTAATCTGATTCGAATCTACATGTACATGCGATTCAGTTTCAGTGTGAAAAACAAAACGATGTCCTTCCATCAAAAAAAATCTGAAACAATGAGTTTTCAAGATTTTCCATGGATCACGGTTTAGTATGAATCAAGAGAAACTAAAGTCCTATATGGACTTGTCAAGCCTTGCATCTCAATAAGTTCAAACTGTTTCCTTATCAATCAGAATAGGCTCGTAATCCGAGCTGTAATCATCATCTCCCCCTTCTTTCTTTCTTTCTTTCTTTCTTTCTTTCTTCCTCACTCTCTCTTAGCTTTATTTCTCTATTTCCATCTCTGTCCAAATCCAAAAATATTCACTTAATTTTTCTCCCTTGCGACTGTATGTAAATTGGACTTTCTTTTTGATTTCTCTCACATCATATAATCAATTTACATTACAAATCTGACATCTGACATCTGACAATTGCTGTTCACTTCCTAATTTGTTAAAAAGCACCTTGAGCACTCTACAGAGTGGATCAGATGCTATACAAGTCACATTTATTATTATTATTGGTAGCAGCAGCAGTAGACATTATGTGATGATCTACATGTATCATTATATCGTTTCTTTATTTGCATTTGTGCATGATGTTCACTGTCATATGGATGCATCCTACAGCGTACATGTACATGTTGGTTGAATGATCCCTGTTAAAGAAAGTGAATTCATTGTGGATGAATCATCCGGCTTAAAACAAAAAACACACATTTACAAGTGTCTGTTTTCAAGAAAAGTTCTTGATATACATGTACACTGTTTTATCGGTAACAAGTCCACCAGAACGTTTTCTTCACTTTCATTTGGTTTCTGAATATGTTTCTTGATTGTAATTGAAGAAAATACTACAACCTTCCATAATCTCATAGACCTTAAGTACTGTATGTTCTAGGGTCTAGCTCTAATCTATTTTTGACCAAAATCCAAAAGTTAAGTGGCCCTGTGGATATCAGCTACCGAATATCTGTGGCAGTGATACACATGGACCCATAGAGTAGTAGTATGCAGTCTGGGCCTTATCAAGTGTCTGGACAGGTACATCTATCTAGGGCTCTGGGCAGACAATTTCAATGGTGACTTAAAAGAACTCTGCACCCATAATTTGAGAAATCTTTTTAAACTTACATGTACGTTGCACAATACTTTGAAAGTATGAATGACAAATTGTGTTAAGTTCAATACTGTACATGCATACATGCACTACATATTTTTTAGTAAAATTCCATTGCTTTAATACATGTAGATTTTTTAAAGTGAGTTTCTAAACCGACACACAACCAGCCCCCCCCCCCCCCATGATATGGAAGACCATGCAAGCTTTGCACTTTGACTTTGTTTGCACATTGCACTGCTCACATTTTGGCATTTGCAAACCTGGAGAACAGGTGCCAGAACACTCGCACTGCATTAATTTGTGTGCAAGCAAATGTAGCCAAGCGGCAGCAGCAGCAGGGACGATCTGCACAACTAGATTCAGCAGTGAAACAGTTGTGAGTTTGATAACATTTTTGGCCCAAATCAAAATGATTCCCACCAAGTAACAGAAAATCTGAAAGCCGAGAGGACAGTGTACTATATCAGAACAGTCATAATTACCTGATTAAAACATATTTGAAAGTCATTTTGAACTTGATTATGGACTTCTCACATACCTTGAGTTTCGGCCCATAAATGGCACACGCGCGTGTTCCCGCCCCTATTCTCCGGGTTTGCCAACATTTTCAGGGTGCTTGGCTTGCGTTAGGGACCTGAGAGTGTGTTGCTTTCTACTAGTTTAAAGCATTATTTTAGGACCCTCACCAAAAATAGATTCTAATCAATCTTACATGTAAAATAATGGCAATGCAAGCAATGCAGCCAAATAGCTGCAGCATGCATGTCTGCATGAGTGGTTCAATTTCTGGCATTATTCAAATAGGAAACCACCATCACTCTGTACAGTTACACTTCATTCACGCATTGGTTTCCTCATTCCCCCTCCATTCACTTTGTACACAAGTGTGAGCATGCAAACGAATGAGTGGTTTCCTAAACCACGATATACATCATGATGTAGCCCAATTTTTCAGGATGTGTTGTATTGTAGGTGGCATTAAGCAAATGCAAGTCCTGCTTTTTCACTCAAGTGCATAATCCTATCACCTCCATTCAGAACTACGCCTACAGTAGCTCATTTTCATTCATTATGGTTGGACAGTCGACGCAATAGATCGACTACACACCTCACACTCACACAGTCACACGAAGATCCCAACGACCGGTAATGACAATTAACATGTTTGCTTCAAAATTACAACTTAACTTACCCACAGATCGGTCCCCCAACTCATTTTGACTCAGTCTTTTTCAGTATTCCAAGATAGAAGGAAATTCCAAGGTTAAGAAAGCTGTTTTCCGCTGGCAGAAAGGCGATTGCTGATCACCGGACGGCAACTGTGCAGTGTTGATAATTTAGTCATTGATTAGGGGATATAGGGGCGTGGTGCATTGTGGGCTATACTTTAAGGGAGATGGCGCTATAGCTTTGAATCATCATCTGGCATCAATTGATGAGGGGGTGCTAAGCATACCACAAAAATATTGTGAACCTCTCGTGGGGATGATGGTAATGGGTGGAGTGGCGTTGGTAAGAGTTGGTAGTACATGTATAATAGGCACAAGTGACGCCACAAAAATTATAATATAGAGGCAGTGGTGGGGGTGGGGTGTCGTGATGGTAGTCGTAGACAGGTGGTAATTGGGAGGGGGGGGGGGGGGGGGGAGGTGGGGGTGGTTGTGGAGTGATGGTGGAATGGTGATGATTGTAGTAGTAGACAGAGTGGTACTGACGGTGGTTACCGGGCCTGGTGACAGAAGAGATCGAGGTGGTGGTGATTGCGGTGGGGGAGTGATGGCGGTGAGGTGGTGGTGGTAGTAGTGGTAGTAGCAGACAGGTGATGGTGGTGGAGTTATGTAGTAGTAGACAGGTGGTGGTGGTGGTGGAGTTATGTTGGTGAGGTGGTGGTAGTATAGAGGACAGGTGGTGGTGGTGGTGGTGGTGGTGGTGGTGGAGTTATAGTGTTGAAGTGGTGGTAGTAGTAGACAGGTAATGGTGGTGGAGTCATAGTGTTGAGGTTGAGTGGTATTAGTAGACAGGTGGTGGTGGTGGAGCTATAGTGGTGAGGTGGTGGTGGTAGTAGTAGTAGACAGGTGGTGGTATAGTGGTAGTAGTAGACAGGTGGTGGTGGTGGTGGAGCTATAGTGGTGGTGGTGGTGGTAGTAGTAGACAGATGGTGGTATAGTGGTAGTAGTAGACAGGTGGTGGTGGTGGTGGTGGTGGTGGTGGTGGTGGTGGAGCTATAGTGTTGAGGCTGTGGTGGTATTAGTAGACAGGTGGTGGTGGTGGTGGTAGAGTTATGGTGGAGAGGTGGTGGTAGTATTAGACAAGTGGGGTGGTGGTGGTGGTGGTGGTGGAGAGGTGGTGGTAGTGTTAGGCAGATGGTGGTGGTGGTGGAGTAGTGAGGTGGTGGTAGTATTAGACAGGTGATGGTGGTGGAGTTATGGTGGTGAGTTGGTGGTAGTATAAAGGACAGGTGGTGGTGGTGGAGTTATAGTGTTGAAGTGGTGGTAGTAGTAGACAGGTAATGGTGGTGGTATTATGGTGAGGTGGTGGTGGTAGTGTAGACAGGTGATGGTGGTGGAGTCATAGTCTTGAGGTTGTGGTGGTATTAGTAGACAGGTGGTGGTGGTGGAGCTATAGTGGTGAGGTGGTGGTGGTAGTAGTAGTAGACAGATGGTGGTAGTGGTAGAAGTAGACAGGTGGTGGTGGTGGTGGTGGTGGAGCTATAGTGTTGAGGTTGTAGTGGTATTAGTAGACAGGTGGTGGTGGTCGTGGAGTTATGGTGGAGAGGTGGTGGTAGTATTAGACAAGTGATGGTGGTGGTGTTACAGTGTTGAGGCGGTAGTGGTAGTATTAGACAGGTGATAGTGGTGGAGTTATGGTGGTGAGGTGGTGGTAGTATAAAGGACAGGTGTTGGTGGTGGATTTAGTGTTGAAGTGGTGGTAGTAGTAGACAGATAATGGTGGAGTCATAGTGGTGAGGTGGAGGTGGTAGTAGTAGTAGACAGGTGATGGTGGTGGAGTTATGGTCGTGAGGTGGAGGACTGGAGGTGGTAGTAGTAGAAAAGTAATGGTTGTGGAGTTATGGTGGTGAGGTGGAGGTGGTAGTAGTAGACAGGTAATGGTGGTGGAGTTATGGTGGTGAGGTGGAGGTGGTAGTAGTAGACAGGTAATGGTGGTGGAGTTATGGAAGTGAGGTGGTGGTGGCGGAATTATAGTGGTGAGGTGATGGATGGTGGTAGTAGTAGAAGACAGGTGATGGTGGTGGAATTTGTGGTGGTAGTAATAGAAAGGAGAAGGTGGTGGAGTTTCGGTAGTGAGGTGGTTTTGATAGTAGTAGACAGGTGTTGGTGGTGTTGGTGGTGGAGTTATGGTGGTGAGGTGGTGGTAGCAGCAGTAGACAGGTGGTGGTGGTGGTGGTGGTGGTGGTGGTGGTGTGGTGATGTTAGTAGTAGAAAGATGATGGTGGTGGAGCTATTGTAGTGAGGCGGTTTTGGTAGTAGTAGACAGGTGGTGGTGGTGGTGGAGTTATGGTGGTAAGGTGCAGGCAGTAGTAGACAGCATAGGCGGCGATCCCGGGGGAGGGGGGGGGGTCGGGGGGACATGTCCCCCCCCCCCCCCTCGATTTTTTCTGGGGGGATCGTCCCCCCTCGATTTTCAAAGCTTAATATATTTTTTTTCAATCTTGAGTCAGCTGACCAACTTTAGGCCAACCATTTAAATATTTTATAGGCCTAGAATGCATTTTGATCGCAAAATCAGGCTTCTTTTCATTATTTTCTGCGATAATTTTTAGCTCGCTCGCTTCGCTCGCTCGCATAATATCAATTATCCCCCTCTCACTTTTCAAAACATATTTTCGGTGGAGGCCTTCCGGGTTTCCGTCCCCCCCCCCCCCCATGACATGAAATCACCCCCACGACAGGTGATGGTGGTGGAGTTATCTGATTGTGAGGTGCATGGTGGCAGTAGTAGACAGGTGATGGTGGTGGAGTTATGGTGGTAGTAGATAGGTGGTGGCGGAGTTATGTTTGTGAGGTGGTGGTAGTAGTAGTAGGTAGTCGTGGTGGTAGAGTTATAGTGGTGAGGTGGTGGTGGTAGTAGTAGACAGGTGGGTTGGAGGTTATAGTGATCGGGTGAGAAGATGGTGGTATGATAGGCTTAGTATTAGACAGATGGTGGTTCGGGTGGTAGCGGGGGGGGGGGGGGCACTCGACCCTGAATGTGGTAGGTATGTACCACTGTAGAGGTACCATAGTCGAGTTGTTTAAGGCGCTTGACTGGAGACGCGAAGGTCCGGGTTCGATCCCCGGCACGGCACTGTATGCCCTAGAGCAAGGCATTTTATCTACATTGCTGTTTTATCGTCTATCAGTTAAAGTGATGTGCTATAGTATATGCATATCGACATCAGCGTGTGCATGTGTTTAAAACAAACAAACAAAAAAAAAACCCACCAAGTTCAAAATGAGGGGTTCCAGAGGGAGAGGACGGTTCTGGAACTAGATTTTTTTTTTTTCAAAGAATGTCATTTTCTTTCAAAGAAAATGTTAATGCTACCGAACTTAATGGAAGTATTATAAAAAGGAGTTCCCTTTAAAGAGTTGTTTGTTGTTGCTGTTGTTTTCACTTTTCTGCAAGCAAATGAAGATCCCTTGGAACGAAAAGAAAAATTTGGGTCTGCTCGGCGGTGGCACACACCCACTATACGCAATATACATGTAGTATATCTCCCCCCCCCCCCTCTCTCTCTCTCTCTCTTCCGCCCCCGGGGTAGCATTGAGCATAGACATGTGAGGGCGTTGGTTGAAGGGTGGAGATGGTGCACATGGTGGGGGTGATGATGTGATCGGGATTGTCTTGGCAGTAGACAGGTGGTGGCGGGGGGGGGGGGGAAGAAGCAAGAAATTTAAGAGCACCTACATTATGATTTACCTAGGTGCAATTGATTTCCCAATTCAAATTAATGGTTCAAAAGTTCAAGAGTTTATTTTTTTTTCATTAAAAAAAACCCAACAAATTTTGAAAAAATCAAACATACATAACTATTCATTTTTTTTGCAATGACATGATACGTTTACACAATATGAAATATGAAACAAAGTAAATCTACAAAAGAATATATACAGTATAAGCTCTTATGGAATGAAGGGATCCACTAAAAAGCAATGCTTGTAGAGTGTAGATTCTATGGTGAATACTATGCGTTCCAGAAACAAAAAGACCTAAAGCAAAGAGCTATTGTGACGGAACTATGTGCTATGTGATCATTATTTCCCACGAACCTAAATTTCAACTACTATATGCTTTCAAAATGATGCCTCGGAAGCATTAATCCGTGCATGCTTCATTTCTTTGAAAATGAGATGTCAATTTACGCCAAATTTAAATTGAGCCCGTATATGGCGCCTTTCTTTGTCATCGAATGGAGAAGTATGAAATAGGAGCACAAAAGGCAGGGGGAGGGGAATATTGTGGCAATTTTCTACCACAGGAGGGGCACATTCTCCATTGCAGGAAGGGCTTTTTTTTCTTTTGAGCATTATTTATACATTTTGAAATTTTGAAGATGTTCGCCCCAGCTATTACTCGGAATGTAGCACTGAGCCATTGACCCACGTTTTGCGAATTATTTGACTGAATAGGTGTAATCCTACAACGAAAATCTCCTTTATCTTTAAGGGAACACATTTCTCTTTTTTATGTTCACAAGTGATACGTGAAG
>CM057165.1:4650464-4674464 GCA_029962745.1 Echinometra lucunter
GTATTTCTAAGGCACATTTTTATTTTAATTTGGAATCGGATTCTATTATCAAAAGAAAAAAAAAACATTCATTTCTTTAAAAAGTATTATGTAAAGTTTCAAAATCACAACATAAGTGTATATCTGGTCGAATATGTACAATGCTATTTACTTTGTTAATAATTTAACAATGGTCTATGGAGATGCATACTTGTATATGTGTTTGTATCTAACATGAGGAAATAGACCTAGAAAATCTCAACCAGAGAATATTTTTACATAACAGGTATATCATCAATATGCTGTCGCTTAGCACTGTGCTTAAGCTTGCATGTTTGAATTCTGAATTATACAGTGATATTATGAAATATTTAGATGCAATAAATTAATGAGACGAAGAATGTAATGTGCTTGATCGTGGAAAGCGTTGGAAGCATGCGTCGAAAGATCATGTATACCATTATCGTGATGTAACGGGACCTGTAGAAAGTCACCCTATCAGTTTATACTTATCTTGAGGTATCATTAGTATGTGTATTTGCAAGTAAGTGTTACCTTCATTCGGAATCCGATTTTATCATTATATATTTATGGGGAAAAAACAACAAAACATTCGTTTCATATCTAACATAGATGTAAATCAATTTCGAGAAGTAAACAGCAACCAGATAATATTTTGAACATAACTATATTATAGCGTATCATAGTGATGTTTAAACTTGGATATCTGAATTCTGCAGAATGGTACAGTGATATGAAATATTTTGATGTTATTAAGTGATGAGACGCAGAAAGTAATGTGCTTCTTCGTCGCATGCAGTGGAAGCATGCATCAAAAGATCGTCTTTACTTTTATTGTGATGTAACTGGACCTGCATGTAGAAGGTCACCCTATCAATTTTTACTTATCTGGAGCTATCATTAGCATGTGTATTTGCAAGTTATTTTCACTTTCATTTGTAATCGGATAATATCACTGCATTTGAAAAGAAAAACATTCGCTTCTTACAGAATTTCTCGAGTTTTATATCATTTTTTTTTAAATGGAGAAGTGGATATTATATTTTGTGAATTTTCAAAATCACAGCTTAAATTTATATAGTCGAATATGTATAATACAGTTTACTTTGTAAATAGTTTATCAGGGTTAATGGAGATGCATGCTAGTATAATTATTCATAGTTAACGTGAAGGACTTTCAAGAAGTTAACCGTAACCAGAGAATATTTTGCACATAACTATATTACAGGCATCATCAATGATTATGTCGTTGCTTAATCCTGTGATAAAACCTGCATATTTGAATTTTGAATGATACAGTAATATTCTGATATATTTTGATGTAATTAAGTGATGAGACACTGAAAGCAATGTGCTGGTTCTTGGCATGCTGTAGACAGGTGAAAGCATGCGTCAAAAGATCATTTTACCATTATCGTGATGTAACTGGACCTGTAGAAGGTCACCCTATCCATTTATACTTATCTGAAGGTATTAATATCATGTGTATTTCTAAGGCACATTTTTATTTTAACTTGGAATCGGTTTCTATTATGACAAGAAAAACATTCACTTTTTAAAAAATTTATTGACTTTTTTATCCTTTCGTTGAATGAAGAAGTGAATGTTTTATCGTGCAAATTTTCAAAATCACAGCATAAGTGTATATTTGGTCGAATACGTACAATACTATTTACTTTGTTAATAATTTAACAAGGGTTATTGGAGATGCATTCTTGTGTGTTCATATCTAACATGAAGAAATAGGCCTAGAAAATTTTTGTACATAACGGGTATCTCACGATATGTTGCCGCTTAGCAAGTGTTTAAGCTGGCATATTTGAATTTTGCAGAATGATTCAGTGATATTATGAAATATTGTGATGTAATGAAATAATGAGACGCAGAAAGTGATGCTCCTGTTCTTAGCATGCAGAGGAAGCATGCGTCGATATATCATTTACAATTATCGTGATTTAACTGGACATGTAGAAGGTCACCTTATCAGTTTATACTTATATGGAGGTGTCATTAGCATATGTATTTGCAAGTCATTGTCACTTTCATTTGGAGTCGGATTCGGTCATTGCATATGAAAAGAAAAATATTCGCTTCTTACAAAATTTATTGAATTTTACATTGTTTTGTTGAATGAAGAAGTGGATATAACTTAAAAATCTACGTTACTTTTTAGGACTCTCTTTTCGTTAAAATTCTTCTTTGTTTATAGGTGTGGGCATAATGTTTTATGGTTTAATTTCACAATTTATGAACAATTTGTGATTAAAACTGAATCAATATAGAGAGGTTCTGCATCTCTTTTTAAAGAAAAATAACTGTTTTATTTTCTATGCCACACGAAAGTTTTTTTTTTTTTTATTATCATGTGAGGAGACCGAATTTCTCAGTATATGTTTTAAGGTTTAATTGCACATTTTATTAACAAATTGCGAAATAAATCAGTACAAAGTGGTTTTGAATCTCCTGTAAAGAAAAATATTATGTATATTATGTTGCTATATGACACGAAATGTTTGGTTATGAGGAGGCCGTGTTTCTCAGTATATGTAAGCCGTAGCTATACAATGTTTCATTCATAGCACTTGGCCTGTTTTCACTATTGCCATGTAGACACACGCTTAAAAAACACAGTTATAATATTTTGATGACATTATTACTAACTGGCATCGCATCGTTCACGTGTTGTATTACTCAAAAACATTTTCCTATATATAAAGTTAATGAGAGTGTTTCAAGACTTGTGCCTGAATTGATTGCTCTTTGGCATATGTCTTGTAATGAGTTTCATTATTAGCAGCTATTTTTAAAGGCAGAATAACAGTTTCCATTGATCTTTATTTTGTTTCATTTATTATATTATCATAAAAATGACTGCATGATCGTTAATCTAGATACATTGAACCTGCTTCTTACCATTAATATGAGTGACTATGGATGAATCATAATTTGTTGGTTATCATCTCATCACCAATAAACTAGACAACAATACTCCATTGTCTACTAGTATCCTTGCTTGAGTATGGAGGCATCTGGATCTTCTATGTCCTACTCCAAGTTCTCACTATATACTCGGCCACCTTACACACAAATGAAAAGCTTGCTTCCAAAAGGGCTATATGCAGTTAAAAAAAAAAATCAAATTTGAATCACTTTTGTCATTGTGTTAATTAGCTAGTGTTACAAACTGCACAAAAGTTACCGGTTTCTTGATAACAAATCTGCTCCAGATCATCAAGGGCAGTCGTTTAATCTGCATAGATAATAGTTGTTTGTAACAAAACATCCAGTGTGGTCTCAAAAATAATGCCTTCTGGGCAGCGATCAGGCAAACGTTGTTCTATGCAAGAAGTTTTCCTTCTTCCCCCCTTTGTTCCCTAGTCTCCTCCCCAGACATTTCAATATATGGAAATGCATACCTGTCACACTCCCTCCCTTAAAAACATGCTTATAAAATTTGAGAAAGTGCAATAAGTATGTTTGAAACATATAGAAATCTTGCTTGTTAACAACAGTATATAAAACATACCAAACAGGCGCAATTGTCGCTATGAACTGTGAATTGTGGAAGAAGCTATAGCTGTAGCTATGCAATTTGGTATAAATTTTCCAAAGACAGATACTTCAAGTTTTGAGATGTATTCAATCACTACAGCAAATAAAGCGCTTTACCAAAAACAGGGTGTAATAACATCATACGAAAAATGCAGTTTATATTTACAAACGCTCTTTCTGCTGCAATTTCGCATTTTGTTTCTGCAAAAAACAACCATAATATAAAACATAAAATAATGAGCAAAACAGACATGTATTGATAGCACACGCATGTACAACCAACTTATTAATCAAAAAGGTACACGCATGTTCAGAAATACATATATGTTCATTATAAACATTTCACAAGAATAAACATATTACACAAGAAAAGCAATATAAAAAAAAGATAACATCGCTTCACTTGAGTCCAAATCTTCAATATCCTCAGAAATCAGTCAAGATATAAGTTCAAAGTTTTGATTTCTTATTTCTTCTTCCAAATGGGTTTCATTTCCCAGAGTTCAACTTCGGTTGGGTTCAGTGATTGTTCACGATAGATTCATAGATTCAGTTTGCAAAGTTCAACTTCATCGCTGAATGTTCACAAAGAATCATAACAGATAAGTCACTTGACATCCAAGATAATTAAACATGAGTTTAGTTGACATCCACTGGAAACACGAGTTCAGTGGACAAACAGGGTAACATAAGTTCAGTTCACTTTCAAATTCAGGGTAGAGAGTCCATCTCGATGAATCTAATAATGTGAGATAATAACCAGTTAGCATTCACTTTTAACTTCACGTGATGAAGTAACTTTCAAAAGTTCGCAGGAAGTTTAATTTCCAAATTTCTCCTTGAATTTCAGTTTTCACAATATCAACAGTCCAAATTTCACGTAGATTCGTGGTGTAAAAACTGGTCAAAGTTCACAGGATAGTTTATATTCGCGATAAAGTATCCGCGACGACATTGTCTTTTCCAGGTAAATGTCTTATGTTTAGGTTATACTCCTGCAGCAGTAGACTCCATCTAGTTAGTCTTTGGTTCTTGTTTCTCATTTTACTCAGAAACGTCAAAGGGTTGTGATCAGTCCATACGTCAACAGCATGTTGTGATCCACTCACATACACTTCAAAGTGTTGCAGTGCAAAGATCAAAGCTAAAGTTTCTTTTTCCACAGTAGAATAGTTTCTTTGACTGCTTGAGAACTTCCTCGAAAAGAAAGATATGGGCCTGTCTGCTCCTTGTTCATCCTTCTGCGTAAGAACAGCTCCGGCACCCACATCACTAGCGTCCACCATCAAAGTGAACGGCTGATTGAAATCTGGAGCCACCAGTACAGGATTGGTAGATAGGAGTGCCTTCACTTTGTCAAAAGCACTCTCACAGTCACTGGACCAGATGAACTGCATCTCCTTGCGTAGTAGATTGGTTAGTGGAACCACGACATCAGAGAAGTTATGGCAGAACCGTCTGTAGTAGCCTGCCATGCCAAGGAATTGCATCAGCTCCTTCCGGTTGGTTGGAGTCGGGAACGCCAGAATAGCATCAACCTTCGCCGAGAGTGGTCGGACATGACCTGAACCAACAACGTGACCCAAGAAACTAACAGTAGCACCTCCAAACTCACTCTTTGCCAAGTATTCTTTGTACATGAACCTCCCAATCTTCACTATACACAACTAAGTCATCTATGTAAGCTTCACAACCTTCAAGACCAGAGATAAGACTATTCACAAGTCTCTGGAATGTAGCCGGCGCGTTTTTCATGCCGAAAGGCATCACAGTGTAATGGAATAGGCCTTGGAGTGTAGCAAATGCAGAGATTTCTTGAGCTCTCCTAGTCAACGGAATCTGCCAATAGCCTTTCAGCAGATCGAATTTGCTCACATACTTTGCCTTGCCTATACGGTCAATACAATCTTCTACGCGCGGTATTGGGAAGGAATCGGTCTTTGTACTAGCATTGACTTTTCTGTAGTCGGTACAGAAACGATACGACTTATCCGGTTTCGGAACTAAGATACATGGCGATGACCATGCGCTGCTACTTGGCTCGATAGTGCCATTCTCCAGCATGTAATCGATTTCTTTTCCTAGATTTTTCATTTTTACTGGATTGGCACGATAAGGTGCCTGTTTGATTGGAGTAGTATCTCCCACATCAACATCATGTTCAACAACATTTGTACGAGATGGGATATCTGCAAATAACTGTGGATACTCATTCAACAGCTCTTTCACATCCCTCCTCTCCTTCTCAGACAAGTGGGTTAGTTTGTCATCGATGTGTGTTAGAACCTCTGAATTTTTCAATTTCACACATGGTTCATCTCTCTCTATCTTACACATCTCTTCATTTTCATCATTCAGCTCAGATTGTACAGCACTCAACACTGGCTGTGCTCTCTCATCATCTCTTCGAACATAAGCTTTTATCATATTCACATGACATACACGCTTTTTCTTTCTTCTATCTGGAGTTTTGACGACATAGTCAACATCACCAGCTTTCTTCAGAATTGTGTACGGCCCAGAAAATCTAGCTTGCAATGCATTACCAACAACAGGCAACAACACCAAGACTTCATCACCTGCCTTGAAATTCCTCTCCTTGGACTTCTTGTCATACCAAGACTTCATTTTCTCCTGAGACTCAGACAAATTCTTTCTAGCAACTTCACAAGCACGATTCAATCGCTCACGGAAAGACGATACGTAATCCAACAGACTTACATCTTCTTCCTCTGACAACAACCTTTCACTCAACAACTTGAGGGGTCCACGGACTTCATGTCCATACACTAACTGAAATGGGCTGAAACCTAGAGATTCTTGAACAGATTCTCTCAAAGCAAATAACAACAATGGAATTCCTTCATCCCAATGTTTCTCTGTCTTCAAACAATACGTTTTGAGCATGTTTTTGAGTGTCTGATGACATCTTTCAAGTGCTCCTTGCGATTCAGGATGGTATGCACTGGAAGTTACATGTTCGATCCCTAACTGCCCTAGCACTTGTTTAAAGACCTTTGACATAAAGTTTGATCCTTGATCAGACTGAACGGTACGTGGTAATCCTACAGTCGTGAAGAACTTGATCAGTGCTTTGCTCACATGGTTTGCGGTGATGTGTCTAAGTGGAATCGCTTCCACATACCTAGTGCTTGCGCACATAATGGTAAACAGGAATTCATTACCCGCTTTTGTCCTCGGAAGCGGACCTACGCAATCTATTATTATCCTTGCAAACGGTTCATCGAACGCTGGCACTGGTTTTAATGGCGCGACTGGTATTTTCTGGTTCGGTTTACCTACTACCTGACACGCATGACAACTTCTGCAATAGTTTGCAACATCCTTATGCAATCCTGGCCAAAAGAAATGAGAAAGGATTTTCTCTCGAGTCTTGTAGACTCCCAAGTGACCTGCAAGTGGTGCTTCATGAGCAAGGCTAAGTATTTCCAGCCTATAATTCGAAGGAACTACAATCTGATGGACTTCATTCCAAACTTCATCAGCAGGAACATCTATCGGCCTCCACTTTCTCATCAGCACACCTGACTTCTCATAATAGCATACAGGCACAGTCAATGCCTCCTCCTCAGAGACTGCTCTCTCAAACAAGGATGCTAATTGAGGATCGTTCTGTTGCTCCTCTCTCAACTTACTCTTACTTATCGGCATTGGTTCATTCTTACTTTGCTTTTCCTCATTTCTAGTTTCTCCTGCACCCTCATTCACATCTGATTCACATTCATCAACCAAACGACAAAAGAAAGACTCGCTCAAGTTCACCTCATCTAGCTCACTAGACTTCGATTCAGACTCTACTTTCTTTGCCATTGAACGAGTTACAGCACAAGATGGAAACACAGTAGGAAATTTAGCAACCAACTGCTCTGTTTTACTACTCTCACACGGAATAGCACTCACCACTGGACATGAAACAACTTTGTCACCAGCAAGATCATTGCCTAGAATGATAGAAGCATCTGCCATCGGAAGTGATGGTCTTACAGCCATCCTCACAACACCAGAAACAAGGTCTGATTTCAAGTCTACCTCATGAAGGGGTGCTTTTACAAAGCCATCTCCTATTCCTTTCAGCAGAACACTAGCTCCAACACAAGATCTCTCATCAAAAGGCAACACACTCTCCAAAATCAAAGACTGAGAAGCCCCAGTATCACGCAACACTTTTACCGTTCTTGTTTCTTCACTTTCAGACAAGGACACATGTCCCTCAGAAACAAATGGCTCATATTGCATTCTTACTTTCTCGAGGTTTACTGGTTCAATCTTACTCTCTGCACTCTGCAATTTTTTTTACAAATGCATTTGGATGTGCGTTACTTGATTCACTTGATTTTCCTTTAAGTGTCGGACACTTGGCTTTGAAATGCCCAACCTTGTGACATGCATAGCATTTCTTTTCTTGCTCTTCATCTTTCGATTGTGGTTTGACTTCTTTCTTGTTTTGTGCCGAAGCACCATTTTTGTTTTTGTTTTTGTTCCACTTTCCAGATTTGTTTGTTTCATCTGTCTTTTTGTTTGTGATTTTGTGTGTTAGTGCATAATCATCAGCAAGCTTTGCTGCTTCATTAAGCGTTCCTATTTGCTGCTCTTCAAGATGCAACCTAACATCAGAATGCACACTACGCTTAAACCCTTCGAGAAGAATTATTTCCCTAAGCTTATCAAAGCTATCTGCATGGAGGGACGAACTCCATCTATCAAACAACTGTTCTTTGCGCCTAGCAAATTCTAGATGAGTTTCGGATTCATCTTTACGTGTTTTCCGAAATTGTTGACGGTACGCCTCTGGTACAAGCTCATAAGCACGCAACACTGCTGCTTTTACAACGTCATAACGACCTGCATCTTCAACTGATAAAGCTGAATACGCATCCCGAGCTTTACCCTTTAACTGAGATTGCAACAAGTGTGACCATTTTTCATGCGGCCAACTCAAACTGACAGCGACCTTTTCAAAGTGAAGGAAATATTGCTCTATCCCCTCCCCCTCCTGAAAAATAGGTACCATTCTAACATGTTTTGCAACATCAAACTCAGACTGTGTATGCCTAATGTCTTCTCGTTCTCCAGCATTCTCATGTTCTCTTCTCAAAACAACTTGTTCTCTTTCAAGCTCAACTTTTGCTATCTCAAGCTCCAACTCTTTCAACCGCAACTTCTCTGCTAAGTCCTCTTTCACAGACTCACGCGGAATTTTGGTTAAGGCTTCAAGTGGAAGGACATCTTCTTCTTCCACTAACCACTGAATTACAGCTTTCTGTATTTCTAACTTACGCCAAGTATTTTTTTACCTCAGCAACCCGGTAATGATGAGCAACCTCCAAGAGATTTACCTTCTTCAACACCAGCAACTCCTCAACTGAAGGAGAATCAACGAATTTTTCCAATGAAAATTCTGCCATGGTCAACAAAAGACCCCTAATCTTTAACGCTGAAAAGACTAGAAACCACTGAAGAAAACTTTTAATTTCTCAGCAAAAACAATAACCAATAAGGTTATCACAGTTGAAATAAAATATAAATCAACCACAGAAAATAATGCCAACCTGACCCGGCTGACCCTGTAGATATGACCTCAACCTACAGATACAGGAACCTGACTCGGTTACCCCAGTTGAAACTTCCTTCCAACCACACTGTCAACTTGACTCCAGTCGACACTGTCAGTTACCATGAACCGACACAGCAACCAAAGAAATGGTTAGCCCAGCTGAAATATCATCAACCAAAAGTTCATTCAACTACATGAACAGAAACATCTCACAGCGAGACACACACTGAATACACGGACTGTCTGAATTATAGTACGGCCTGCCATACATAACCTTGGACCTTTGACCGCACGGCGACACAGCGCTATCCACACACATGTGTACATACATAAATCTACCCATTTAATGATAATCCCCACGTTGAGCTCATGAAACCCTGTCTCAACGTTTATCACCAAAAGCCAACATCAGCAAAACAGACAAAAATCAGTCCAACATAGACTACAGCTTAATATCCCAAAACTGTACAAATTACCGAAACGCAGTCATTATCGGACAGTTTACGATCACGGCGATGCACGAATCGAAAACGAAACGATGCGAGCTGCAATACGCTATAGGCTAGCGTACAAACCAAAGATGATAGAGCGCCGCGAAGCGGCGCTCTATCATCTTTGGTACAAACGAATTGCACATGCACGAATCGAACATGTCAATAGCTAACGCACGAAGGTTCGACGACTTAGCAAGCCCCCATTTTGTTACAAACTGCACAAAAGTTACCGGTTTCTTGATAACAAATCTGCTCCAGATCATCAGGGCAGTCGTTTAATCTGCATAGATAATAGTTGTTTGTAACAAAACATCCAGTGTGGTCTCAAAAATAATGCCTTCTGGGCAGCGATCAGGCAAACGTTGTTCTATGCAAGAAGTTTTCCTTCTTCCCCCTTTGTTCCCTAGTCTCCTCCCCAGACCTTTCAATATATGGAAATGCATACCTGTCACAGCTAGAGAAATTTTCTATTGATAAAATTATGAAGCAAAGTTAACGAGAAATAGGGAATAGATAGTACTTTGTAATCTTAAGTTTTCTTTGAACCTTGTACAAACTCAGACCAAAAAAGTAAATTTTTTCTCTCAAAGTTACCAAAATGGATTCAGCGCCTATTGATTCAGCGCCTATTGGAAGAAAGTTCTTCAAATACACACGCATGAAAAGTTTAACATAATTCCAACTGTGAGAGCTTCTACATAAGTATGATCCGGCGACATTTGCTCAAGGCTTTATTTTGTCGTCAGAAATATAGAGGTAGAGTTAGGGTTGGGGTTAGGGTCAGGTTTAGGGTTTGTGGGGAAGGTTTATTTATGCTTGATAATTCAGGGTTGAAGTTTGGAATTTGGTGAATGTATGAAATTGACGAGATGTAGTGTTAAGGACTAAAATGATTCGTACAAATAATATTGCAAACCTGAATCTATTATTATATAGCACACTTTAATCTGTAATGGTCATTTGGAGTACGCAGGATGTAACAGATCACCAATAAAATCATAACAGGCTGATATTCAATAAGAAGTACAATACTATACATACAATTCCAAGATCATGATGACACACTGAAAAGCGATTTTCTAACAGGCACAAGGGGGGGGGGGGGGGGGGGGTAACACTGAACCGATATTATGTTTTTAAGCATGTAAGGAGGCATACTGAGATACAAGCACATGGAAGGCTGACAAATAGACCATCATTACATAATTTTATACGCACATTTACGACCAAAAATGGATGTACAATAGCTGTGATTAAGTAATACTGGTTTTGACCGATATTACCTATACGCATCAGTCAGACCGCAACGCCGCACGTAATGAGCTTTATGCACTGAATTTATCGTACGTCTCGGACCTGGCAACGGTAGCGTTTTCGTTCGAGATTTTGCGAGTAACTTCAGCGAGAAAATACATTGGTTTACATTATGAAATCTTGTGAAGTTAGAAACTAAAATATGTGGCCAATTTAAATCTCATCATATTCAGCATGAATTTCCCTATCGTTTGATATGTAACTTTTGCAATTTTGCAAAATCATTATTTAAATAATCAATGTGATATTTTTATGATTTTTACAATTATTATTAAAGTAAAATTTGCATCAACTTTTGTTTTTCGATCACTTGACCCGTGCATAGACTGAAACTTCATCAAATTGACAAATTTGTAGAAGAAAAATATCAGTTGTTGCAACGACGCTGATTTTATTTTGCTCCCGCACTTGAAATCATGAAAAAATGAAAAATCTCGTCATCTTTTTTCACCGGAAGTCGACGGATTGATTCCTTTCATTTGGCGCGGAATATCGTAAAGTGGAAGGTAAGTTGGCGTGTGTTTGCATTTAGCAGAAATTGTACTTCAGTCCCACATATCCGCATGCACGCTGCATAGGTCTATAGTATACTCCCACTTTGTCTTTGAAGTTGATGCTCGGTTTTCGGCCACTACTTACTTCCAGGATACTGCCCAACTCCCCTAAAAGGGGTCAAACGGGCAGGGTTAGGGTGCGCTGATGGTCGTTACGCGGAGGTGAGAGGCGATGCTTAGTATTAATTTGGTTTAGGTACTTCTGGATTGTTACTTTTACTTACTGAATTTGTCTTTGTCGAGAATTGATTTGATTGAGTTTGGCAAGTTGTTCCAGTCAACAACAGAACGTGGTATAAAAGAAAACTTATAGCAGTTTTTGTTAGTTGCAATCGGAATAAAGCTATTTGTGGTTGAGGTATTACGCAGGTTGCTTTGGGCCGGGCGCAGGGTGGATCGCAGCGGCACGGCGAGCTGGCCCGACAATGCCTGCTGGAAGATTGACATTCGGTTTGCTTTCCGTCTCTGTTGAAGAGACTCTATTTTGAGTGTCTTCTTCATATCAGTTACAGTACATTTTCTTTCATACTTTCCGGTGATAAAACGAACTGCCCTATTCTGGATTTGCTCTAATTTATTGATGAGTGTTTGAGTATGCGGATCCCATACTGATGAAACAAAATCCTTTTTTTTTTTACTTCACATTTCTTTCAAATCATGAAGCCAATAGGCAATGATTTGCCAATGTGCAAGTCTGTGATAAGACTCTTCTTATATATTTTTTCAAGTACTCTCTAACTTAAGAGTAAGACAAGAGTCTAACTTACAATTTCATCATGATCATGTTCATGATCATGTTTATTTTTTCTTACCCAATTCCAAACTAGCTTTAACAGTTAAGGAAGCTATAAGTGATTTTATTCGGATATTATACAAATAGATTTAATTTGCTTCCATCAGTCAGTTGTTAGTCATGTTAGTGCGACCTCCGACATCGTGCGCGAGTTCACCCTCACCCACTGTTCCAATTGTAAATGCAGGCTTACAACGTTGGGGACATAATGTCTTTTTAATGAAAGATTGTACCCATGTAAGATTGTACCCAAGAATAATGGTTGGATTTCATTTTTTTTTAGGGGGGGGGGGGTTCGAAGAAATTCACTGCAAATCTATATTAATTTCTCTATTATAAAATAGTTTCCGGTTTTATTCTGAGTAAAGTTTTCAGTTACTTACCTCTACAATATAGTCCAGCTTGTCAAAGGAATCTGATTATCAGATTTGTGAAAGGGACATGCAAACTTAAATGTTTTAATGCTGATATCAATTACGAGCCATGAATAATTTCATGAAATATTAGCATTTTATAGAAATTGTTTACGTGAATTTTTTGTAAAAATTATACAATTCTTTTTTGAAGGATATGTTTCCTCTCGTTGAACTTGATTACAATTTGATTCAATTCAATTCAATTCCATTTAGCCCATCATTAAAACAGACAATTACAGAAATTTTGATGTATTTAGGTCTTGTTTCAAGGATAAAATTCATGCAAATGAGGAAAGAGACTGAGCGCTTAACTAAGTACCTGCATCTTGTTCTTCTTTCCAGCTTGTTCTTGAATAAGGGATTTGTCATGACATCTTCACCATCTTCAGAACAGCAAGGTCTGTGGCCCAGACTGTATACATGTAAAGATAGTGAGAATACAGAACCTGCTGCTCCTGCTGCTTCTAGTGACAGTACCTCGGCCCACTGTGTAGTGACTAGTGAAGTCAAATTTTCTGACAGCAGGAATGACAGTGATACTGAAGAACGTTTTGTGGGGCATGAGTGAATCAGATGTTGAAGGTTAGGACTTGTAGAAGAGCTACTTGTCAAGCTCACTAGTCATAAAACCTAAAGGCTCGCTGTCCAGAAACAAGGGGGGGGGGCACTGATTACGAAGTCATTATTCAAGTTCCGCTGTTCATAATGACAGATGAGGGGTTCACTTTTCATATAATTCACATCAAGGGTCATGCTTTCTAGGCTTATATAATATTTAAACGGTTGGCCTAAATTTGGTAAGGTGAATCAAAAAAGAAAAATAATATTAAGCTTTGAAAGTTGAGGGGGGGGGGGAGGAGACAATCTCCGGGGATCGCCGCCTAGATTGATATTCATGCTTAAGATGAAGACTTCGTGGTTTGAAATTTGGGACCAAGTTATTTTGATTCATCTGTGCTGGAATCCAAAATTTGCCATCTTTCTGTCTTCATTGTATTATCCCCGGGGGGGGGGGGGCACTCAGTATATAATGCGTGGTGGGTATGTGCTGCGGAGAAGACCCCCATTTTTACACTCAAATTTCCGTTCCAAAGCATAGCATTTTCATCTTATTGAGAAAAAGAACAAAGAAAGTCGTTCTAAAGCATGGCATTTTCTTCTTATCGAGAAAAAAGAAGACAGAAATCTGTTCCAAAGCTTCACATATTTCATTGCGCCGTTCCGGCCGCATTGAGCCGCTACGATGAGCTGCATTTTTGGTGAAAAGCGGCCCGCAGAGCGCTGTCCGACCATCGCCTCTGCGCAAGCGCACCCGGCGCCCGTGCCGCCGGGCTAGCTGCATGCACGTATGCCCGTTCCATAGGGGTACATACGCACTCACACACAGGCGAACCGTTCCAAAGACCCCTGTTTTCACAAACATTTGTAGTTCCAAAGCCCGTTCCGAAGACCCTCCTTTTCACAATAAGCCCGTTCCAAAGCCCCCGTTTTTTTGTCTCACCCGCGGCACATACCTACCACTTTGGGAGTCGAGTACCCCCCCCCCCCGGGGGGTATTATCTTCAGATCATTAACATATTTTTATTTCTTTTTGAAAGAAAACAAAATGTGCCTGAAGTTTTGTTACTTGTTTCATAGCACATGTGCATGGCCGTACACAGTGGCGGGGGGCTGCCCCTAACCCCCCCCCCCCCCCCAATTGAAAACTTACATTTTTATTGAAAATTTTCACATAATTCACCAAAAGTGTGCACCAAATCCTTCAATTACACTTTAAAAATTGCATAAGCACCCTCATGACCAGCTCGGTCGCTTTGCTCCCTTGCTTTTGAGTTTGAGTTGTCCCCTCAGGAAAAATTTCCATGTACGGTCCTGGACATGTGCACTCTACCATAAAAGCAATATGCCAGAAATCAACTATTAATATTAATTATTCAGTCTCTGTAGAGAGAATAGCAGAAACCATGTTTTATAGAAGGATTTCATCTGTGTCCTGTGCTATAAGCAGAACATCTTTGTCAGCTTTTAGGTTTCATGTTGGAGACTGAATGTACAAAATGTATTGTTTTATATGGTGTCCTTTTGTTTTCGTTGTATCACAGGAACTCTTACATATCTTACTAAAGCTACTTTTTAATCTAATTATACATTAATTGCATTTCGTTTAAATTTCATGAAGTTTCATTTTACTGTGTAATGCAAATGAATATTTGTAATGATACTGATTTATTTGAACATAAATAAATCCCCCCAAAAACCTAAATAAGAAATTCCCTTTCATATGTCAGACTGCAGAGTGAGTTTTAAAGAAGTATTGAAGTTTTGGACATGTGCAAGAGTGAAAAAGTGACTGAATACATTTTTTTTTTAATTTAATGATCTGTTGGTGTTGCACCTTTTGTAGACTGTGTGTATAAAAAGGTAATATTCTATTAAACTTCTGAGCTCCATGAGAGAATAGTGATTTTAAAGTCTGTAAATCAAAATTTTAACTTCTGAGCTTTGTGAGAGAATAGTAATGTTATGGTTTGCAGATCGGAATTTGAATTTATGAGCTCTATGAGAGAATAGTGATTTGATATCTTATAAGTTTGCAGATCAGAATGGATAATCAAGCCCCCCCCCCCCCCCCCCCGCCCCGAAATGGCAGTTCAAAGGAACCACCGGAGACCATGGAATGTACGTGTGTTAATTAATTAGGTTTGAATTGATAGTTTTTAAGGTAACAATTATGGTTATGTGTAACAGTTAAGGGGGTTTCACATCAGGCCTGCGTTGAGTTACAATTGTTGCATACCAAGTATGCAGAAATAGGCTCTGTAGTGTGTACTCTGGAAAAAAAAATATATATGTTGCTGCGTGCAGGATGGACATTGAAAAACCTTTTGCAAGAGTGAGGAGACGTATGGATTTTTTGTTGGAATGGTGTAGGGTAGCGTACACTTGCATAGGCAATCTGTATAATACAGCGTTGCGTAGACTGGCGTAGGAATGGTGGGCAGTTGCGTAGACTTGTGTAGAAATTGTGTTCCAGTTCAAGTTAAAATACATGTCATGTATCTCTGCGTATTGTTACATGGGGTGGTGTATGCACAGTGTAGGGTCATGTAAGCTCTGAGTAGTCACTACGCAACTTTAGGCAAGGCCTGGTGTGAAAGGGGATTTCACACCGGGCCTTGCTGGGTAAGGGCTACGACAATCTTAGTACATGGCCCTACACAGTGCCTACACCATTGTGCATAACGGCACACTGCGGGATACATAGGGGTGTGCAAGATGGACCCCATGAATTCATTTTTTGGGGGGGGGGGGCGTACTCCCAGTGCAGAGTAATGGAACACTGTTTCTACGTAAGTGTACACAGCGCATTTTAGCGTAATCTACGCAGACCTAATGACTTGTGAAACCCCTTTAGGATTTTTGGTTCGGTTCAGGGGTTAGGATTAGGGCTTCAGCGGGTTAGGGTAGTGTTTTGGGTTAGAAGGGCCGATAAGTTGCACAGATGTTCGCATTGTGTTATAAGCTTCGCACCGGCTTCACACGTCGGTTATGTGGAGGTGCATTAGCTAGACAGCATACACAAAGCTGATAACGTGGGACTGAAATATTAAATCCCGAGCTAAATTTAAAAAAAATGCACGCTCAGTTTTGCTTCATAAGACAGCTTTACCACTTGATTGAAATACTAATGAAGTTCTAATTCTAGTTTTTTTTCGTAAAGTTGCCTAAAATGCCTGTTTTCATGGAATAATTTCGACGGAGGAAATGCCTTCTCTCCGCGAAAGTCCGTCGACCTCTTCACTCTCGGAGGGGAGCCAATCAGGTGCACGCGTTCGCGGCGAACATAAAATATTGTCATATTCGTCAAAAATTAACTCTGCAAGGCAATGATTTATTCGTTCACCTGACCCGTTCATAGAATATATCGAAATGACTTTATTTGTATCTGAAAGAGGAAAATTTTCTCTTTTACCTCATGCCTCTTTCATCTTGCTCTCGGATTATAACACTGGTCTATTTTGCCCTCGTATTAAAGTGAAAAATATGCATATTTTATGTTGTCTTTATTCTTTATTAACCATACTTTGCATATCATATACTTCAAATCGATCATCGTATTTCGAAAGAGCAACTCTTCAGCTTTCAGACGATATATAACATAACGTAATTTACTCTTTCCATCACGCTTTACGGGGACGTTCAAAATTAGGTTTCATGGCTCATTACGTATTCATGTCAGCGAGGGCCATGCATACGCGTACGATAAATAAGACGACTTTTCTGTGCGTTGCGTTCTGACTGGCATTGATCTCATCATCTCCATCTCAACCTCATCACCCGCCCCTCCCCCCCCCCCCCCACTCTTGAACGTATCAACAACGTTCAAGCCCTGGCTTCTATCGTAGCGATTGAGCATCCTTTGTTTTGATATACAGTTGACGGCTTTGGATTCCATTTAAAACTGGGTGTCTTTCATCCATAAATTAAATGAGAGTTTTGCTCGCGTATTTGCACATTATCCAGATTCAGAATAAAAAACAGCAGATTCTTTTTTCAAGTCTCTTAAACCGAATAAAGATATTGGAAATCAAATTTTGTACACTGTTGCTTTTGTGAAATCAGACTTCTTGAGACATTTAGGGGAGGTTCTCTTTTTTCAGCTGTGTACAACATTGAAAGGCTTTTACTGCATTGCAAGTTTAGTCGTCAACGCGCCAGACTTCCGTGATACACTCGGAGCACGGCTAAAATGAAACCAGTCAATTTCAGAAAGTCGGGCATTTTTTTATTTATTGAAATGGTGAGTACTCTCAATAGCAGTAAGTTCTATTTACATTTCTACCTTGAAATCTTTTATTCAAATAGAAACATGAAATACATGCTTCAGTGAATCTGAATTAATTCTGATTTTAAATTTAGAGTCTCTTATTCATCGAAAGAAATCGATGGATAGAAAGACGAAGTCAGTAAAAAAGAAAGGGAGGGAGAGAAGTAAAATATTTCATGCTATTTCATATGAAATACTTATGAAAAATGCATAGATTATGATTCTTGATGTAGTCATAGAATTTTAAATTCTGAAGTATTTTTTAATCTAGTCATTTATGAATTTTCATGGACTATAATCATGAACTACTGAAAAATGAGTTTTTAGTTTGATGTTTTCTTTTTGACCATAG
Source organism: Echinometra lucunter (assembly GCA_029962745.1). Lineage (NCBI taxonomy): Eukaryota > Metazoa > Echinodermata > Echinoidea > Camarodonta > Echinometridae > Echinometra > Echinometra lucunter. Next base: position 4,668,343 of record CM057165.1, read on the forward strand.
GAGAAGCACCGGAATTTACATCAGATGTTCATATTGAGCATCGTAATATATTTGTTCTTTGGTATGTACGGTATTAATACTCAGTATCTTACTTAACTCCTTCTACAAAGACTTTATGATTTCACTTTGATAAACAAATGATAAAGCACATCAGAAATAGATCCCATAAGCATCTACAATTCCTTTAGATTTAGAAACTATATCGTTCCTGCTAGACTCCCTTGTAAACGGATGAATGAACGCTGTACATGCTATACAACCCATGCAAGGCAGACTTCCAATTAAATCATGCAGAATAGTATTGTCATGTAATTACGAGTGATCCCAGTCAAGCTTCTTAATTCACTGATGTTTCTGCAGAGTGATTCAGTTTAGAAAGATTCAAAACTGATAAAGAGTAATAGTTTAAAAGCAGACTTATGCAGTAATTAGCACAGACTGTGAACTACATGTATCTTTTCATCAGCATATTAGGTCTCGTTGAAAAATTCAAATGTTAACGATGCTCATAAATATTTCATTTGTATGTGTACTTGAATTTGCATTTGCATTTGTATTCGTATTGTTATAAATATATATAAACATGTTGCAAATGCATTGGTGATTTGATTTGTTTTGATCCGTTCTATTCACAGCCTTCATGCAGTCATTGGATGTCAGTGAGGCATCTTCTTGTACGGATGGGCTAGGCTTGAATTACGCCTTACCAATGTTCCATGAGTGCAAGGAGAAACTACATCCCAATGGTAGCATGGTACAGACCATCCCGAAACTCATCCCATATTCATCAAAGCAAGCTGCTTGCCCAACAAGGAAGAGCAAACTAGGAATACCACCTGGATACAGAGTGTGCGGATTTCGTGGTAATCCATTGATCTCAACAAAATATGTTTGCTTTTTTATCATTTGTTTCTTTGTTTGTTTTGATTCAGAAATGTTTCATTAACATTTTTCGGTTGAGGTACATGGGCTATAGAAAATATTTGAAATAATTGAAAGGCAAATAAGACTGATTGGTGGCTATACCGTGACTTCTAGGTTGTTGTCATAGCGACAAGTCACGCAAGATATAGCCCATTCAACGATAGTCATTATGAAATTATTAATGATTAGGATTTTCTCTCAAAGATGGAGAGTTGTGAATTATTTCATCACTCATTCTTTGATTATATTTTTGAGAAACTTTAATGGACGATCTTTATACTTACTTAGCGACAAGTCATGCAAGGTATAGCCCATTCAACGATAGTCATTATGAAAGTATTAATGATTCAGATTTTTTCTCAAGACGTAGAATAGTCAATTATTTCATCATCCATTCATTGAGTTCAATCTTTTGTAGAAATTTTAATGGACGATCTATGCTCACGTTCAAACAAAAAATCGATGTCTAGTCGACGTTGCTAATAATAACAGGGACAGCGACATTAAAGTTCGAATAAATTGCACCAAATTATGGCATGAGAATAATCAATATTAATGTCGATTCTTGGCTCATTTTTCCATTCTACTTTGTTAACCTTTCCTTATTCAAAATCGATTTTCCTAATTTATAAGAATACCGCAAAAGTTTACATAAATCGTGTATCTAAATGGATGTGAAGTTTACCACTAAAAATCTATGACGAAGTGTTTACTTTCTTGTGGTTACCACGCAGGCGATGAGTTGATTATTCATTACAAAACAGACGTATCATCAGCTTTAAGATATTATTTTGTCATTATTGATATCATTATATTTATCATTTTTATTATTATCGTCATAATCATCATCATTATTATCGTTATTATTTTATTATTCTATTTCATTATCATTATTTCCGTTTATAAAATTACCGTTATTTTTTCTTCTTTTTATAATTCGGTGTGCATTCTTAAAACATTAATACAGTTGTCTATAGGAAATATTAAAACTGCACTCAACATGTTGATTAAATACTGCAGTCTGTCACTTGCTTTCTTTTTTTCTCTCTCTCTCTCTCTCTCTCCGTCTGTCTTTCTTTCGTTTTCTTCTTTCTTTTATTTTTTTTGGTTGTTTCTCTTTCTATCATCTCAATTTTCTCTCCGAATATATCATTTCCCTATTTGATCACTTTAATCATTTATTACTTATTTACCAGCTACCCTCTTTCCCACACGTTTTCATGTTTATGAAATTAATTTCATGCTTGAAAGTATATTAGTTGTAGGCACTCACGCTTTCTTACAGCCACAGCCCAATAGAGTAGATATTTATGGTACTGCTGGAATGAATACGTGAGTAAGTGAATCTATGAAAAGAATCAATGAATGTCTATGCAATCAATGAGCGAGTAATGATTGAATTTATTAATAAATTACTTATTTAATATTTGCGTGTCAGCCCGTATGCTGAATTGCATTTACAATTAGTATTAATAACAAGGAAAAACAACTGATTGCAAGATGGCTTATAATTCAGTGATTAAAGCAATATACGCCATGTCGTGCCCTACTGGAGCCGAATTGGCAAAACTCTGTAATAAAGGGCTCTTGCTTACAGTGCTGAAGAGCGCCACCAACTGAGACAACTGCTAACAACAGTTTCCACATTTGCGTCACTGATTAAAAGTTTTTTTAGAGGAGGATAGGGTTTGCAAAAGTGCCAAAACATTGAAAAACAATGAATGTCCACATTTCGTCGTTTTTAGGTAGTCGTGCGCACTTTAGAAGTGCACATTAGTACCCTTTTTTCTTGTCTTACATAAACAATCATATTTTAAAATTTCTCCTGCACATATCCTTCATTTGCAGAATCAGCTGCAACCGGTGATTTATTCACCTCATCTACTTCAGAATCAAAGTCAACGATGTCTTTAACGTCACCGACATCGACATCCTACCTGACGGGCACGACTGGTAAGGAGCAATTTGATTGTCAAGCTGCATAATCTTTTTCCTCTATTCCTTTTCCTTGCCATTTCTAACGCGCACCCCCCTCTCTCTTTCTCTATCCCTCCCCCCTGACGCTCCCCCTTTCACTCTTCCCCTCTTTCTTTTGAGAATGCTTCCATAAATTCTATTTTGCCGAAAATACTTGTACAAGGGCTGAGAAAAAAAAACCTGAGATCAGTAATGAAATTCTTTCGCCATTATTTCAGGCTATACTTCCTTTTACTCATTTCAACATAAAGAATCGGTCGCCCAAAGTACACCTGAAGGTGGTGATACGTCAGTCTTGTCTATCACGAATCAGATGTCGACGACCACTGTAGGACGTACAGAGCGAATGACATTGTATCATACGACCACTCTCGGTAAGTATTCTTGCACAGATTGCCCCCCCCCCCCCTCTATAATTCTTTTCTCTGCCATTTCTTCGTTCCCTCTCTTTTCCATCTTTTGCTATTCACTTTATTTCAATTTTCTCGTTCGTGTACATATATCTATTTCTGCTAATCCATCTTTTACCTTGTTCTTTACCTTGATTCAAATAAGTAAGATAAATGGTTCTATTACTGTTAAGGTGCGTACACTGTTGTAAAACGTGTAACACCCACTGAAACATACTACTTTAGTCTCGGTCAGATTACAGATGCAACCAACTTACGGCAACCCCCATCAACCAAAAGCTGCAAACACTAACGCCAAGGTCAAGATATCTTGTTTTGGGGATCAGCTGCTGATCGGCTGTTAACAGGATGCTGAATGTCTTGCAATTCAGCTAAAGTTTTGGAAATATTCCCTGCATGTTTTTCAAAAATTTGATTTATTTGATATTAAAAACTAGTTGCGAATAAGCGGCTAATTTCATTCGCAAGGCTACAAATGAGGCCTTTGATGGGAGTTCATTTTCTGATGGCACTTTCAGCTCAAGGTTGTTATGTGTGTCGGTTCAATAACGTAGGATGGAGCGATTGCAAGCCTACTGATATTAAGCTAAGCTATGTAGTCCATTCCTGAAGGTTTTGGTAGTTTCTGGCACTTCACTTTGTGTATCAAATTTGATTCTCATGATTTTTGTAAATTTCTTGGGAGTCAGATATTGACCATTTCTAAAATTTTGTACGTAACGTATATTGCTTACTTTTTACTTTAATAAAGCTTACTACTCGTTTGAGGGGAACGCTACGGACATTTCCGGTAACAACCGTGACGGAACCCCGGTCGGCAGCGTTTCTTACTCCGAAGGCATATGCGGTCAGGCCGCGTCCTTCAAAGGCAATTCCAAAATCAGTGTCGAGGCCTTTTCCCATTATGAGTGGGGCTTGGAGTTCACTGTCAGTGTCTGGTTTAATCGCACCGGCCAGTGGGGGAATTACCAAGGCATCGTCAATAATGGATATGACACTACTGGGAGCTGGGAGATCAGGATGGGTAGGGAGGACAACGGTCAGATGCTCGGTGGTGGCGTTATTACAACCACTTCTGCAGAAACCTGGGACTACATACATCTTTTCGCTCCGCAAAACACATGGAATCACGTGGCAATGACCTACGATGGGTCTGCATTGCTCTACTACCTAAACGGGCACCAGCAGACATTGACCAACCAGAACTGTTGTACCGGTCCCATCCTCATACGCGACACACCGGTTACAATTGGCCAGTCAGGAGAGGGGAAGGATAATGAGTATTTCTATGGCTTGATTGACGAGGTCAAGATATTTGGCCGAGTCCTCAGTGCTGCTGAGGTTCAGAATATGGCCTACAATCCATGCCTTTAAACCACATAGGTCGATATGATTGAAGTGCTTGTTATTGTCGAAGTGTAGAATAGGAAGTCTCCTCAAAGGGATTTTATCATTTAGTACTTTTTTTCCAGATTTTCTAAAATTTTCATAGTGACATTGCATGTTATGAAAATTCATTTAGTATGCAAAACAAATAAAAATGAAACATCCTCCAATATTTCGTCATAAAATATTTAGACCTGAAAAGGATTATTTACACATGCTGCTTGACACACAGTATGCCTTAACAGACCAGGAGCTTGTCCCAAAATAGTCACCTCATTTAACAAATATTGACAAAATGTTAGGTTGCGAGTGGTTTTCATATCGCCCCTAAAATATGGGGTAAGCTTTCCTCCTTTAGGTGCTTGGGCCGAAATTTATCAGAAGGCAGCGCTATGGCCGTTGTTCATTCAAAAAGTATAAAATAGGTCCTGCTGTAAAAAAAGCGCGCTGTGGTCGCTGTTCATTCTAAAAATATAAAGTATGTCCTGCTGGAAAAAAAAAATCGAGAAGTGAGTCTAACACTTCCCTCAAAAAAAAAAACACACAACAGAGTGCCGTCTGACTATGCTTTACTGCCCAAAAATATTCTGGATGTAGAGAGAGAGAGAGAAAAAAAAAAAACTTTCCAATCTGGATAACGTAAATCTGTTTTCATCCCTTTTAGGTCCAATTGATACATAATAATTATTGTGATTATCTAAGTTTCTTGGGATAACTTATCAAACTATGAACCTGGTATTGCTTTTTCTAAAGTAGTGAATTGATATTATCAGTGACATGCAAATGCACGTATGGTCCATATTCTGTTCGAAAAGACCACGTAGAATATTCGGGCTATGTGGTTGCCATGGTGAAATAATATTAAGCACTGTTGTTTTATTGGTTGCAGTTTGGTGTCAAATAATTATTTCACCAATGAAAGAACAATTTAATGAAAAACAATCAATAAACCTTAAAATCAAGGCATTTTCTTTCTAATCCTTATAAGGGCAAATCATTATTCCTGGCCTATAAAGAAAAAAAAAATCTCCTGGTTCAACTCAGTAATATCTATCAGCCCCACCTATCGTCGAAACACCGACAAGGGGTACTGTCATAGTCTAAATTATTTCATTCTGTGATGGAACCATCGACCAGTAATACTGTATACAATCCATATTTGATATTCTTCTAAAAAGGGCAATTAGCGACCAATACATTTCTTTTTTACTATTATTATTGGGCCAATTAGCATAATCCATAGAAGAGCGCGTTAAAAAAAAAATCGTATTTTCTATTATGTTAATGTGGTTAAATTCATCCCTACGATCTACGGGCTCTTAGTGGAGCCTAACACAGCCTTGATTGGAGAATAACCATTATTCAGTAATATCACTTATTAGGCTATCAGGATGAAAGAACGAAAATAAAATCATTTTCAGAATT
>CM057165.1:4674964-4691964 GCA_029962745.1 Echinometra lucunter
TTACAGGTAACATGGATTTGTTAGTACTGTTTAAACTTACATTATTGAATTTTGCAGAATGATACAGTGATATTATGAAATTATGATTTTATGAAAGATCATTTTTACCATTATCGTGATGTAACTGGACCTGAGAATGTCACCTTATCACTTTATACTTATCTGGAGGTATTATCAACATGTGTATTTACATGACATTTTACCTTCATTTGGAATCAGATTTTGTTATTGGAAAGAAAAACATTCGCTTCTTACAAAATTTCCTTATCCTTAGGTTGAATGAGGTAGTGGATATGATATCGTGTAAATTTTCAAAATGACAGTATAAGTATTTGGTCAAATATGTACAATACGGTTTACTCTGTAAATAATTTAACAAGGGTTTATGGAGATGCATACTAATAAATGTGTTGATATCTGACATGAAGAAATTTCAAGTAGTTAACCCCAACAGAGAATATGTTGTACATAACTATATTACAGGTATCATGAATAAGTTGCTGCTTAGCAATGTGTTTAAACTTTCATATCTGAATTCTGCAGAATGGTACAGTGATATTATGAAATATTTTGATGTTATTAAGTGATGAGACGCAGAAAGTAATATGTTTGTTCGTCGCATACAGTGAAAGCATGCATCAAAAGATCGTTTTTACTTTTATTGTGATGTAATTGGACCTGTAGAAGATCACCCTATCAATTTATACTTATCTGGTGGTATCATTAGCATGTGCGTTTGCAAGACATTCGTATCTCCAATTGGAATTGGATTCTTTCATTACATATAAAAACAAAACAAAAAACAGTCGCTTCTACAGAATTTCTCACATTTTATATAATTTTGTTGAATGAAAAAGTTGATATTATATCGTGTAAATTTTCAAAATGATAACATAAGTATATATTTGGTCAAATGTGTACAATATGGTTTACTTTGTAAATATTTTAACATGGGTTATGTGTTTATATTTAACATGGAGGCATAAGAAGTTAACTCCAACGGATAATATTTTGTACATAACTATATTACAGGTATCATAAGTATGCTACCACTGTGTTTAAACTTGCATATTTGAATTTTGAATGTTACAGTGTTGTTTTGAAAATAATATTTTGATGTAATTAAGTGATGAGACGCAGAAAGTATTGTGCCTGTTCTTGGCATGCAGTGGAAACATGCCTCAATAGATCATTTTTACCATCATCGTGATGTAAATGGACCTGTAGAAGGTCATCCTATCAGTGTATACTTATCAGGGGCCCTTTGCATAAAACTGACTATAATAGTAACTTTGCTATTATAGTAACTCTTCAAGGGATACTGAATTTTGATTGGCTGTTGAGCATGGCACGTTATGCAACGGGTCCCTGGAGGTATCGTTAGCACGTGTATTTGCAAGTCATGTCCACCTTCATTTGGAATCGGATTTCATCATTGCTAATGAGAAGAAAAATATTCGCTTCTTACAAAATATCTTGAGTTTTATATCATTTAGTTGAATGACGAAGTGGATATAATCTAGTGTAAACTTTCAAAATCTGCATGATTTTATCATATTTTTCCCTGTTAATGCTTTTCATTTCATATATATGTACAGAGTGGTGGCGATCTGTTTCACTAAGTTACTAGTTTCATCGTTTTTAATTGTAGTTGAAAAAAATGAAATCTCGTTGACATAGATTTTGATAATGTATTGATATCAATTTTTGCGCGTTCCCAGTGGTGTATTTCGATATGTATTGATCAAGCATATATAAAAGCGAACTGAAGAATACTGTAAACATGCTTTTACTTATCAGTTTTCACTTGTTTTTTTTTTCCAGTTTGGTAATCAAGCAAGATTGATATATAGAAATATAGAGAAAATGGATCTTGCATTGTAGTGGTATTAGCGATAGCCACATTTTTGTTTCGTATTAATCACAACTAATTTGTGTCTGCACGTTTCATGCACATATATTCATTCTTGTACTGTTAATTAAAGCTTCATAATCATGATAATATTTGGTAAGCAGTCAATCATCGTTGCATATTATATCATTTGTTTATTTTATTGACGGTTGGAAAGTGATGTTCACAGGAGAACTGACTTCTCTTTTTCTGAAATTTTACTATGATAATGACGTATTTCATAAACGCCAATATAAAGTTGATAATTACAGGATCAGTCACTACTTCAGGCTGTATATTTAGCTGAATATACATGTAAATGAATACTGTTTAACCAGTTTACTTTGAGGCTCTGGAGATAAGTGGTATTATTGTCAACACTGTTAAGTAGTCGGACGTGTATAGGTTTTACTACTGCTTTAGAAATCATTCAGTCCTAAAGGATCATCAGCTACTGTACATTCTGAAAAACAATTTATTTTGGGCTTGCATTCTGGTTACCTACAAATACACACTTTACGGAATGACTTGATTGTACGTCATTTTGTTTAAGAATATATACTGTAGGAATGTGAATTGTGTACACAGACGTTTCTAAAAATCTACGTTACTTTTGATGACTCTCTTTTCGTTAAAATTCTTCTTTGTTTATAGGTGTGGGCATAATGTTTTATGGTTTAATTTCACAATTTGTGATTAAAACTGAATCAATACAGAGAGGTTCTGCATCTCCTTTTAAAGAAAAAAATAGTTGTATATTATTTTCTTTGCCACACGAAAGTTGTTTTTGTTTTATTGCATGTGAGGAAACCGAATTTCTCAGTATATGTTTTAAGGTTTAATTGCTCATTTTATGAACAAATTGTGAAATGAATCAATACAAAGTGGTTCTGGATCTCCTGTAAAGAAAAACATTGTGTATATTAGTTTCTATGTGACACGAATTTTTGGTTATGAGGAGGCCGTATTTCTCAGTATATGTAAGCCGTAGCTATACATTGTTTCATTCATAGCACTTGGCCTGTTTTCATCATTGCAATGAAGACACACGCTTAAGAAACATAATTGTAATATTTTGATGACATTATTACTAACTGGCATCGCATCGTTCGTATTTTGTATTACTCAAAAACATTTTCCTATATATATAAAGTTAATGAGAGTGTTTCAAGACTTGTGCCTGAATTGATTGCTCTTTAGCATATGTCTTGTAATGAGTTCATTATTAGCAGCTATTTTTAAAGGCAGAATAACAGTTTTCATTGATCTTTATTTTGTTTCATTTATTATATTATCATAAAAATGACTGCATGATCGTTAATCTAGATACATTGAACCTGCTTCTTACCATTAATAGGAGTGACTATGGATGAATCATAATTTGTTGGTTATCATCTCATCACCAATAAACTAGACAACAGTACTTCATTGTCTACTAGTATCTTTGCTTGAGTATGGAGGCATCTGGATCTCCTATGTTCTACTCCAAGTTCTTACTATATACTCGGCCACTTTACACATGAATGAAGAGCTTGCTTCCAAAAGGGCTATATGCACTTTTTAAAAATCAAATTTGAATCACTTTCGTCATTGTGTTATTTAGCTGGAGAAATTTTCGATGGATAAAATTTTGAAGCAAAGTTAGCGAGAAATAGGAAAGAGATAGTGCTTTGTAATCTTCAGTTTTCTATGAACCTTGTACAAACTAAGACAAAAAGTGAAGTTTTCTCTCAAAGTTACCAAAATGGATTCAGCGCCTATTGGAAGAAAGTTCTTCAAATACACACGCATGGAAAGTTTAACATAATTCCAACTGTGAGAGCTTCTACATAAGTATGCTCCGGCGACATTTGCTCAAGGCTTTATTTTGTCGTCAGAAATATAGAGGTAGAGTTAGAGTTGGGGTTAGGGTCAGGTTTAGGGTTTGTGGGGAAGGTTTATTTATTGTTGATAATTCAGGGTTGAAGTTTGGAATTTGGTGAATGTGTGAAATTGATGAGATGTAGTGTCAAGGACTAAAATGATTCGTACAAATAATATTGCAAACCTGAATCTATTATTATATAGCACACTTTAATCTGAAATGGTCATCTGCAGTACACAGGATGTTACAGATCACCATTAAAATCATAACAGGCTGATATTCAATTAGAACTACAATACTATACATATAATTCCAAGATCATGATGACACACTGAAAAGCGATTTTCTATCAGGCACAAGGGGGGGGGCGGTAACACTGAACCGAAATTATGTTTTTAAGCATGTTAGGAGGCATACTGAAATACAAGCACATGGAAGGCTGACATATAGACCATCGTTGCATAATTTTATACGCACATGTACGACCAAAAATGGATGTACAATAGCTGTGATTAAGTAATACTGGTTTTGACCGATATTACCTATCCGCATTGATCTCATCATCTCCATCTCAACTTCATCACCCCCCCCCCCCCCCCCCACTCTTGAACGCATCAACAACGTTCGAGCCCTGGCTTCTATCGTAGCGATCGAGCATCCTTTGTTTTGATATACAGTTGACGGCTTTGGATTCCGTTTAAAACTGGGTGTCTTTCATACATTAATTAAATGAGAGTTTTGTTCGCGTACTTGCACATTATCCAGATCCGGAATAAAAAAGCAGCAAATTCTTTTTTCAAGTCTCTGAAACCGAATAAAAATATTGGAAATCAAATTTTGTACATTGTTGCTTTTGGGAAATCAGAGTTCTTGAGACATTTAGGGGAGGTTCTCTTTTTTCAGCTGTGTACAACATTGAAAGGCTTTTACTGCATTGCAAGTTTAGTCGTCAACGCGGCAGACTTCAGTGATACACTCGGAGCACGGCTTAGATGACACCAGTCAATTTCAGGAAGTCGGGCATTTTTTTATTTATTGAAATGGTGAGTACTCTCACTAGCAGTAAGTTTTATTAACATTTCTACCTTGAAATATTTTATTCAAATAGAAACATGAAATACATGCTTCAATGAATCTGAATTGAATCTGAATTTAAATTTAGAGTCTCTTATTCATCGCAAGAAATCGATCGATAGAAAGACGAAGTCAGTAAAAAAAGGGAGGGAGGGAGAGAAGTAAAATATTTCATGCTATTTCATAAACACCCTATTTTACTTATGAAAAATGCATAGATTATGATTCTTAATGAAGTCAAAGAATTTCAAATTCTGAAGTATTTTTTAATCTAGTCATTTATGAATTTTCATGGACTATAATCATGAACTACTGAAAAATGAGTTTTCAGTTTGATGTTTTGTTTTTTGACCATAGGAGAAGCACCAGAATCTACATCAGATGTTCATATTGAGCATCGTAATCTATTTGTTCTTTGGTATGTACGGTATTAATACTCAATTTCTTACTTAACTCCTTCTGCAAAGGCTTTATGATTTCACTTTGATAAACAAATGACAAAGCACATCAGAAATAGATCCCATAAGCATACACAATCTACAATTCCTTTATCGCAGGGCGCTTGAGAAACTATATCGTTCCTGCTAGACTCCCTTGTAAACGGATAAATGAACGCTGTACATGCTATACAACCCATGCAAGGCAGACTTCCAATTAAATCATGCAGAATAGTATTGTCATGTAATTACGAGTGATCCCAGTCAAGCTTCTTAATTCACTGATGTTTTTGCAGAGTGATTCAGTTTAGGAAGATTCAGAACTGATATAGAGATAATAGTTTAAAAACAGACTTATGCAGTAATTAGCACGGACTGTGAACTACATGTATCTTTTCATTAGCATATTAGGTCTCGTTGAAAAAGTGAAATGTTAACGATTCTCATAAATATTTCATTTGTATGTGTACTTGAATTTGCATTTGCATTTCTATTCGTATTTTTATAAATATATATAAACATGTTGTAACTGCATTGGTGATTTGATTTGTTTTGATCACAGCCTCCATGCAGTCCTTGGATGTCAGTGAGGCATCTTCTTGTACGGATGGGCTAGGCTTGAATTACACCTTACCAATGTTCCATGAGTGTAAGGAGAAACTACATCCCAATGGTAGCATGGTACAGACCATCCCGAAACTCATCCCATATTCATCAAAGCAAGCTGCTTGTCCAACAAGGAAGAGCAAACTAGGAATACCACCTGGATACAGAGTGTGCGGATTTCATGGTAATCCATTGATCTCAACAAAATATGTTTGCTTTTTATCATTTGGTTTTTTGTTTGTTGTTGTGGGTTTTTTTTGTCGTTGTTGTTTCCTGTAGATTTACCATGGTTCAGAAATGTTTCATTAATATTTTTCGGTTGAGTTACATGGGCTATAGGAAAACTCCGCGGCGCGCCGAAAATATTTAAAAGAATTGAAAGGCAAAGAAGACTGATTGATGGCTATACCGTGACTTTTAGGTTGTTGTTATAGCTACAAGTCATGCAAGGTATAGCCCATTCAACGATAGTCATTATGAAATTATTAATGATTAGGATTTTCTCTCAAAGATGGAGAGTTGTCAATTATTTCATCACTCATTCTTTGATTATATTTTTTGGAAACTTTAATGGACCATCTTTATACTTACTTAGCGACAAGTCATACAAGGTATAGCCCATTCAAGGATAGTCATTATGAAAGTATTAATGATTCAGATTTTTTTCTCAAAGACGTAGAATAGTCAATTATTTCATCATCCACTCATTGATTTCAATCGTTTGTAGAAATCTAAATGGACGATCATATGCTCACGTTCAACCAAAAAATCGATGTCCAGTCGACGTTAATAATAATAATAATAACAGGGACAGCGACATTAAAGTTCGAATAAATTGCACCAAATTATGGCATGAGAATAATCAATATTAATGTCGATTCTTGGCTCATTTTTCCATTCTACTTTGGTAACCTTTCCTTATTCAAAATCGATTTTCCTAATTTATAAGAATACCGCAAAAGTTTACATAAATCGTGTATCTAAATGGATGTGAAGTTTTACCACTAAAATATATATGACGAAGTGTTTACTTTCTTGTGGTTACCACACAGGCGATGAGTTGACTATTCATTACAAAACAGACGTATCATCAGCTTTAAGATATTATTTTGTCATTATTGATATCATTATATTTATCATTATTATTATTGTCATCATAATCATCATCATTATTATCATTATCATTTTATTATTCTATTTCATTATCATTATTTCCGTTGATAAAATTACCGTTATTTTTTCTTCTTTTTTATAATTCGGTGTGCATTTTTTTCTTAAAACATTAATACAGTTGTCTATAGGAAATATTAAAACTGCACTCAACATGTTGATTAAATACTGCAATCTGTCACTTGCTTTCTCTTTCTCTCTCTCTCTCTCCGTCTGTCTTTCTTTCGTTTCTTTCTTTTTTTTTTGTTGGTTGTTTCTCTTTCTATCATCTCAATTTTCTCTCCGAATATATCCTTTCCCTATTTGATCACTTTAATCACTTATTACTTATTTACCTGGTACCCTCTTTCCCACATGTTTTCATGTTTATGAAATTAATTTCATCCTTGAAAGTATATTAGTTTTAGGCACTCACGCTTTCTTACAGCCACAGCCCAATAGAGTAGATATTTATGGTATTGCCGGAATGAATACGTGAGTAAGTGAATCTGTGAAAAGAATCAATAAATGTCTGTGCAATCAATGAGCGAATAATGATTGAATTTATTAATAAATTACTTATTTAATATTTGCGTATCAGCCCGTATGCTGAATTGCATTTACAATTAGTATTAATAACAAAGAAAAACAACTGAATGCAAGATGGCTTATAATTCAGTGATTAAAGCAATATACGCCATGTCGTGCGCTACTGGAGCCGAATTGGCAAAACTCTGTAATAAAGGGCTCTTGCTTACAGTGCTGAAGAGCGCCACCAACGAAGACAACTGCTAACAACAGTTTCCACATTTGCGTCACTGATTAAAAGCTTTTTAGAGGAGGATAGGGTTTGCAAAAGTTCCAAAACATTGAAAAACAATGAATGTCCACATATCGTCGTTTTTAGGTAGTCGTGAGCACTTTAGAAGTGCACATTAGGACCCTTTTTTCTTGTCTTACATAAACAATCATATTTTAAAATTTCTCCTGCACATATCCTTCATTTACAGAATCAGCTGCAACCGGTGATTCATTCACCTCATCTACTTCAGAATCAAAGTCAACGATGTCTTTAACGTCACCGACATCGACATCCTACCTAACGGGCACGACTGGTAAGGAGCTATTTGATTGTCAAGCTGCATAATCTTTTTCCTCTATTCCTTGCCATGTTTAACGCGCACCCCCTCTCTCTTTCTCTACCCCCCCCCCCCTGACGCTCCCCCTTTCACTCTTCCCCTCTTTCTTTTGAGAATGCTTCCATAAATTCTATTTTGCCGAAAATACTTGTACAAGGGCTGAGAAAAAAAAAACCTGAGATCAGTAATGAGATTCTTTCGCCATTATTTCAGGCTATACTTCCTTTTACTCATTTCAACATAAAGAATCAGTCGCCCAAAGTACACCTGAAGGTGGTGATACGTCAGTCTTGTCTATCACGAATCAGATGTCGACGACCACTGTAGGACGTACAGAGCGAACGACATTGTATCCTACGACCACTCTCTGTAAGTATTCTTGCACAGAATGCCCCCCCCCCCTTCTATAATTCTTTTCTATGCCATTTCTTCGTTCCCTCTCTTTTCCATCTTTTGCTATTCACTTTATTTCAATTTTCTCTTTCGTGTATTTTTGCTAATCCATCTTTTACCTTGTTCTTTACCTTGATTCAAATAAGTAAGATAAATGGTCTCTTACTGTTAAGGTGCGTACACTGTTGTAAAACGTGTAACACCCACTGAAACATACTACTTTAGTCTCGGTCAGATTACAGATGCAACCAACTTACGGCAACCCCCATCAACAACAAGCTGCAAACACTAACGCCAAGGTCAAGATATCTTGTTTTGGGGATCAGCTGCTGATCGGCTGTTTAACAGGATGCTGAATGTCTTGCAAATCAGCTAAAGTTTTGGAAATATTCCCTGCATGTTTTTCAAAAGTTCGATTTATTTGCTATTAAAAACAGGTTGCGAATAAGCGGCTAATTTCATTCACAGGCTACAAATGAGGCCTTTGATGGGAGTTCATTTTCTGATGGTACTTTCAGCTCAAGGTTGTTATGTGTGTCGGTTCAATAACGTAGGATGGAGCGATTGCAAGCCTACTAATATTAAGCTAAGCTATGTAGTCCATTCCTGAAGGTTTTGGTAGTTTCTGGCACTTCACTTTGTGTATCAAATTCGATTCTCATGATTTTTGTAAATTTCTTGGGAGTCAGATATTGACCATTTCTAAAATTTTGTGTGTAACGTATATTGCTTACTTTTTACTTTAATAAAGCTTACTACTCGTTTGAGGGGAACACTACAGACATTTCCGGTAACAACCGTGACGGAACCCCGGTCGGCAGCGTTTCTTACTCCGAAGGCATATGCGGTCAGGCCGCGTCCTTCAAAGGCAATTCCAAAATCAGTGTCGAGGCCTTTTCCCATTATGAGTGGGGCATGGAGTTCACTGTCAGTGTCTGGTTTAATCGCACCGGCCAGTGGGGGAATTACCAAGGCATCGTCAATAATGGATATCACACTACTGGGAGCTGGGAGATCAGGATGGGTAGGGAGGACAACGGTCAGATGTTCGGTGGTGGCGTTATTACAACCACTTCTGCAGAAACCTGGGACTACATACATCTTGTTGCTCCGCAGAACACATGGAACCACGTGGCAATGACCTACGATGGGTCTGCATTGCTCTACTACCTAAACGGGCACCAGCAGACATTGACCAACCAGAACTGTTGCACCGGTCCCATCCGGATACGCGACACACCGGTTACAATTGGCCAGTCAGGAGAGGGGAAGGATAATGAGTATTTCTATTGCTTGATTGACGAGGTCAAGATATTTGGCCGAGTCCTCAGTGCTGCTGAGGTTCAGAATATGGCCTACAATCCATGCCTTTAAAACACATAGGTCGATATGATTGAAGTGCTTGTTACTGTCGAACTGTAGAATAGGAAGTCTCCTCAAAGGGATTTTCTCACTTAGTTTTTTTTTTTTCAGTTTTTCTAAAAATTTTCATAGTGACATTGCATGTTATGAAAATTCATTTAGTATGCAAAACAAATAAAAAAGATACATCCTCAGATATTTCGTTATAAAATATTTAGACCTGAAAAGGATTATTTACACATGCTGCTTGACACACAGTATGCCTTAACGGACCAGGAGCTTGTCCACAAAATAGTCACCTCATTTAACAAAAACTGACAAAATGTTAGGTTGCGAGGGGATTCCACACGGCCCCTAAAATATGGGGTAAGATTTTCTCCTTTAGGTGCTTGGGCCGAAATTTATCAAAAGGCAGCGCTATGGCCGCTGTTCATTCTAAAAGTATAAAATAGGTCCTGCTGAAAAAAAGCGCACTATGGTCGCTGTTCATTCTAAAAAATATAAAATAGGTCCTGCCGAAAAAAGCGCGCTATGGTCGCTGTTCATTCTAAAAATATAAAGTAGGTCCTGCCGAAAAAAAAAAACGAGAAGTGAGTCTAACACTTCCCTGAAAAAAAAGAACACACAATAGATTGCCGTCTGACTATGCTTTACTGCCCAAAATATTCTGTACGTAGAGAGAGAGAGAGAGAGAAAAAAAAAAACCCTTTCCAATCTGGATAACGTAAATCTGTTTTCATCCCTTTTAGGTCCAATTGATACATTATGATTATTGTGATTATCTAAGTTTCTTGGGATAACCTAATATCAAACTATGAACCTGGTATTGCTTTTTCTGTAGTAGTGAACTGATATTATCAGTGACATGCAAATGCCCGTATGGTCCATATTCTGTTCGAAAAGACCACGTAGAATATTCGGGCTGTGTGGTTGCCATGCTGAAATAATATTAAGCATTGTAGTTTTCTTGGTTGCAGTTTGGTGTCAAATGATTATTTCACCAATGAAGGGGGAATATCGAAAGAACATTTTAATGACAAACAATCAATAAACCTTAAAATCAAGGCATTTTCTTTCTAATCCTTATGAAGGCAAATTATTATTCATGGTGTATGAAGAAAAAAAATCTCCTGGTTCAACTCAGTAATAATCAGAGTGGATTTATAGAGAGAGTGGCGACACGCGCATGTACAAGCTATGGGGGGCGCGGTCAAAGGTCAAACAAGGGGATCAAAATAGTTCCCTCCCAGTCTGTTGCGTCGTCTGCTAACTACATGAACAGAACGCAGGTGCCTTGCTGCCAGCTTGCAAGACGATATTTGATTGTATCCATTTTCTACTGAGAGTATGTATATAAAGCTTCCCGAATGAAGGAAATGCAGCATAAAATCTCAATGTTTGGTTCCGGTGAAGAAAAGTCTTCTGTTTTGAGCCTGAATGGCATTTACTAATCATTCCCCTGCAGTTGTACCACGACTGTTTTAAAATTCTTTTATTCAAACATAATTCCGAATTTTGTAAGCATACACTATACTGCTGTGCTCAATCCATTTCCTTATGTGTGTGATCATCCTCTCTCTCTCTCTCTCTCTCTCTTTCAGCTTTCTTTCTGATAAGAATTAATATAAACTCATTTGATAATCATTTTGAGCAAACTCTATTCTTGCAGACGGCAGTTCATTCCGGGGCTCGAATTTGGTGCCGACGGGGGTGTGTCGCTGAAGCCTTCATAACCGTATCCATGTTTAATGGTCATTTTGGCAGAGAAGGGCACCCATTATTAGGGATTATGCACCTCGGATGTAGGCCTACTCTAAAGAATAAAATTACTCATTTTTAACAAGTGAGGGGCATGTTAAGGGATTTCCCGACCCTCGGATACCCCATGTTTAGGGATTTCTTCCAAAAAAGCGACTCATCTCAGCGACACACCCCCGTATACCATATTAGGCCCGTGCCCCCCCCCCCCCCGGCCAGTCCATTTCCTCAATATTGGGTGTCAATTGATTGAATTTTATATCATGAAGCAATGCTGAAATCAGTTCACTCTACCATCACTGAACAATCTTTATTTCTTCTCTATAGCATATCTTCTATAACCACTCTCCTCTTTTGTTGTCTGCATTCGTTGATTAATATAAGAAATTCATTTTAAAAGACTTAGCTTTGTTCCTCTCTCTCACTCTCTGTCATTGAACTCAATAAAACTCTCCACGTTTTTGCCTTTTCTCTCTTTCTTTATATCTATCACTACGTCTACACTGTCTTCAGATCATCCCTTTTCTCTCTATCGCATTCTGTCAATTTCCGATTTTCTGGCCATAAATGCCCCCCTCCCCAATCCTGCATATGCGTTGAAAGACACACCCCTCTCCACAAAGCATTCTTGAAGTATAACAGACTTTTAAACTAGCAGGGTTTTTTGTACATAATATGAAAGAATCATTTATTCTAGTGAAATTATTAAAATGTTAAACCTGATTCAATGTCTCTAATCAAATGCATTTTAATTCTATTAACACCCCCTCCCAAATAATAATAAAGGGGGAAGGGAAACTCTTCAACCTTTGCATTAGGGCAGAAATTCCAAGGGGGGCATGTCCTCACAATTGTGTACCCAGAATTTGGAATGTGGAGGCATTTTATCAAACATAGCTTCCTCCCCCACCCATTTTTTTTTTCTTTGGGGGGGGGATTTTTAATTTTTTTTTTTTTTTCAGTGAAGTTTCAGATACAAGGAGACACCTATTGGAATTTCTTATGCTTCCCCTCACCTTTCAAGACAGATTTCCATCCATGAGTGCAGTACGTAGTTTTGGCAACGTTTATGAAAATCAGCTTCGATACTGCTCACACACTGACCAGTAGCAACTAATTATCAGTATAGACTACTACTTTCTAAGTCAATTACTTAGCATAAACTATCCAATTGTATTGGTGTTCATTGCGCTTACAACATATTGGCTCATCTTCAATTATTTTATTATAATAAAATTTGAATGTGAGTAACATGTCAGTGAAAATAAATTTGACCTTCACTCTATTACAGCAAGAAAGTCATAATTCATTTTCAAGTATACTGCTTGGATTTCAATACTGAAAACACTTGATTTTTCTGTACATGCCATCAAAGCAAGATTTTTTCACTTGGCCGAGGGCAAAAAATGAGATGAGTACATGGCCGTACGAAGAAAATTTTCAGGGGGGGGGGAAGACATGTATTTTTTCTTTTTTTAAACTTGAAACCGAGGGAGTGAAGTGACCGAGCTGGTCACAAGGATACTTTTGTATCTTTAAAAGGCTGAGGACAAAAATGAGATGAGTACATGGCCACATGCAGAATTTTTTTTCGGGGGGGGGGGAAGACACGTAAATCTTTTTGGAAAAACTTGGTCAGAAGGATGCCTTTGTATTTTTAAAAGTTAAATTGTAGTATTTAGTGGATTTTCAGAAAATTTTCACCCTTCCCCTCTGCACCCCTTTCCCCTGCTGTGTACGACCATGGAAGAGTATGAAATACATTCTTATACTTTAGAACTAACATGCAACAAAAGTTATTGCATATGGTAACACAATTTCTGTACCTTTAAACTACATAGTTACATCATATGGAAAATTAGGACTTTTATAGCAAAAAAATAAAATAAATAAAAATGTGTGTGTTCTACAGATACTAAAAAAAAAATCATTTCAGGTTATTTCTTAGTTTCATAAGAGACTCTAATTTCTCTTCAAAGGTAGGAGCCCACATTTGCAAGCATCAACCAATCTGCACAAAAGCTTTACTTTATATTGGTATAAGCCACAGAAAGACACTTGTAAAGTTTTAGATCTCAGTACATTCCCGTTTAGGATTGAGAAGGAAAAAAAATAACACAAAACTTTTCTTTTATTTCCTTTGTTTTGTAAAGGCGCCTTCCTGATGCTTTAAGAGCAAAATCATTCATTTTTGACTTATTCTTTGGAATATTGTTGTAAATTTGATTACATGATAGTTTTACTTTATCTGTCATCTAAAAGTGAAATTAGCTAGTTTCTCTTCAAATTCTGAAACGATGTAGTGCAAATGCTTAAACATAACAATAAGTTTTGAACATTAAATTAGAATACTCAGCTAAATGCCCCTACCTTTCTTTGAAATATTTTATGGCTTGATGCCAAAAAATCGAAGATGTAATTGACTGACATAATGGCAAATTTTAAAACTATAATGAATCCAAATCAGATTCACAATTTGGAGAGGGCATCTCCTATTTGCTCTTGACAATACCTGTTTTGGTGACAAATGAACATTTAATGGGGAGAATAGACTACTCATTCAAACAAAGTGCTGGGACCACACAAATAATATATATATATAAACAAGAACATCTTTTTAAATGTTCTGAAATTTTTTGAAGAACTTTAGCCTAATAATGATTTGTTCCCATCAGATGCAAGGGTTTCAGTAGCATATGGCATTTGTCAGTGAAAATGAGACTCTTTCAGAGGCTGCCCCAACTTCTTCACCATATGGCAAATTCACAAAGAAATGTGTCTTGAAACTTGAAAGGGGGAAAATCAAAGAAAAAAGAATGCAATGAAATGAGATAAGAGTCCATTAACTTCACAATTCTTTGTCAACCAGAAGAAGAAAAACAAGGTGGGATATGGGAATATTTCCCCTTCCCCTTTCTAAATTTCTGTCTATGCCAAAGCTAAATTTTAGGCTACTGCCATGGACACTGGCTGCCTGAAATTCCACCACTTATTTGGGCAGGCAGTAACATTGCATCTCTGCTCAGTCTGTGTTTGGTCTATTTTCTTGCCCTCAGCAGATGTAAATCTCTGCCCGTTTCTCTCTGTCTTTGCCGAAGATTGCGGTGTGATGATTCCTCGTAGCATGCATCATTTTGATTTTGATCCGCAAAAGAAAATAAAATAAAGAGGAGAAAGTAAAGGAAGACAGAAGGGGAGAGAGAGAGAGAGAGAAAGAAAGATAAAGGGAGGGCAGAGGAAATGAAAGAAAGACAAACAGAAATAGTTTATATTATCAGATTATTCATGCTTTCAGCTCCTTTCATTACTGAAAAATTAACATTCAAACTAACCTACATTTAAAATGTCTTTACACTGGCAATTTTTAAAAACAACTGATAATGAGATAACTAAGCAAATTAATTTAGTCAGTTCATAATTACTGGAAAAGAAATTATTTGAACCATTCCAATATCAAAAGAAATTTAGCCAAGGCTACGTAAGGTTTATGTATCAATTGATCTTATGATGCTGGTCACATATTCATCAGAGACTGTTAAAGATAGAGACTGTTAAACTCATGATATGGTGTGTGCTTTAACAAAGAAGTTTAATAATGCAATATCAGTATGCAAAATTACCTCTAAATGCTGAAGTCAAACAAAAAAGCAAACATGACATCTGCCAACATTTCTTTCATGGCATATCCTGCCTCTCATGAAGCGAAGTTCTGTATTGAAGTTCTGTATCTTCAGTCTGTGTCAACTCCATCAAGTGATTAATTATGGTCCAGCATCCTGTAATAAATATCAAATAGTAAATAATTATCATTGGATAAAAACAGTCCGTGGAGGAATCATGGAATGTTATCAAATCTATGTTTACTTCATCATGAATTCATGTGTACAAAACGATGAAAAACTTGCATTCCAATACACGCAATTTAAGGGTAAATTTAAGTGCAGCCAACACCCCCTCCCCCAAAAAACTATTACATAAAAAAAAAATGAACGATGAACAATGAGGTTATCATTTCATATTTTCTTGAGATTGCTAATTGCTAATAAAGGCAAAGTCTAAATCATCCATATGCACTATGTGAGGTTTTTAGTCTTATAATTAGTAGATACCAGTGGATTTGTGGTCCAGTGCACTCGTCCTAAATGATTACATAATCCTGCCAAAGGATTTCTCATACATTACAGCCATTAACAAGTCTGCACAAGAAATAAGCACAACAATAATACTGGGGTAGGCCCTATACAGATTCTGCATCAAAATGGTAACAATTTCTGATTTTGATCCAGTTTTTTTTCAACCAATTTATTGAATTAACACTGAAACTCAGTTGATCTTCAGTAGATCTGGAACTAATTGAACAGAACTTAGATATCTAGTCTTCTAGAGACTAGAGCTCTAGATCCAGGTCTAACATTGACTGGACTAAATCTAAATCTTTTCTTGGCATTGGGCTTGGGCCTGGTCTTACTCTTAGTTTGGAGGGGGAACTTTGGTTTGGGACTAACTTAGCTAGGCCTAGAGTACTCTAGGGCAAGGCTTGGGATTTTTAATTCAAATATTTTCTAATTTAGGCCTTAGTCTTTACTTTACTTAAGGCAAACCGAAATTATTATCATTAAAAGAGCAGCTAAAATAATGTAAATAAAATTTGAAACGTGTGCACGAAGGCCCAAAATTTCAGCATGGGCCGTGGCTCTTGCTCTAGCCACTCTCTCTATAAATCCACTCTGGTAATAATCTATCAGCGCCACCTATCGTCGAAACACCGACAAGGGGTACTGTCATAGTCTGAATTATTTCATTCTGTGATGGAGCCATCGACCAGTAATACTGTATACAATCCATATTTGATACTCTTCTGAAAAAAGGAATTAGCGACCAATTCAGTTCTTTTTTACTATTATTATTGGACCAATTAGCATAATCCATAGAAGAGCGCGATAAAAAAAAATGAATAATCGAATTTTCAATTATGTTAATATGGTTAAATTCATCTCTACGATTTACGGGCTCTTAGTGGAGCATAATACAACCTTGATAGGAGAATAACCATTATTCACTAATATCACTTATCAGACTATCAGGATGAAAGAACGAAAATAAAAACATTTTGAGAATTTAATATTGTTTTAGCTTCCATCTTTTTATGAGGGTTAGATTTCCCCTGATCGATTAACAATAGGAAGGTAAACGAGGATTGCCTCAGGAACTTGTAAGTTTTGAGGACTATAATAGTCAAGTCACATGATGGCCTCCAGCTAATATTCTCCACTTGTAAGTCTATGAGTCCTGCCACAGGCCAGTGGACTTACTGATATAGTGAATCT
>CM057165.1:4692464-4724208 GCA_029962745.1 Echinometra lucunter
AAAAAGAGAGAGAGAGAGAGAAAGGAGAGGGAAGAGGAAGGAGGGAAAAAGAAAAAAGAAAGATGAGTAAGGTGCCCAAATAGAGTCATATTCGGCATATTTGCTTGTGCATTTTGACGACGAAATAACACTGGTAACACGAAAGAGAGCCTATTTTTCCTCGCTCGCTGCGCTCGCTCGTATTATATTAAGATACAGGATGTTTTCGGAAAGCAAACACATTTGCCAAGTGAAATAAACAAATATATAATTTAGATATTTTGGGGCCCATCATGTATTTTGTTGAAGAATTATCACCTCTATACCATAAAAAAGAGTAAATATATTTTTCCTCGCTCGCTGCGCTCGCTCGTATAATATCTAGATACAGGATGGTCTTGGAAAGCAAATAGATTAGGTAGGAGAGGTGACCAAATATATCACAATAGGTATCTTAAAGGCCCATCGTGTATTTTGATGAAGAACTTTCACTTCTACCATGAAAAGGAGTATTTTTCCTCGCTCGCTACGCTCGCTTGTACAATATTCAGATACAAGATGGATTTGGGGAAGCAAACGAATTCGGCAAGCGAGGCCCATCATGTACTTTGATGAAGAGTTATCACCTACCATGAAAAGAGTATATATATTTTTCCTCGCTCGCTGCGCTCGCTCGTATGATATTTAGATACAGGATGGTCTTTGAAAGCAAATAAATTAGGTAAGAGAGGTGACCAAAATATCAAAATAGATATCTTAAAGGCCCATCATGTATTTTGATGAAGAAATTTCACTTCTACCATGAAAAGGATTATATGATAAGGAGTATATAGATTTTTTCCTTGCTCGCTGTGCTCGCTCGTATAATATTACGATTTAGGATGGTCTTTGAAAGCGAATGAATCATGTGAGAGAGGTGACCAAATATATGATTTAGATATCTTTAAGCCCATCATGTAGTTTGATGAAGAACTATCACTTCTACGAAAGAGAGTGTATATTTTTCCTCGCTCGCTGCGCTCGCTCGTATTATATTTAGATAGAGAATGTTTTCGGAAAGCTAACACATTCAGCAAGTGAGGTGAACAAATATAATTCAGAAGGAAAATATAATAGAGGCACACAATTGAACATGCCTCGTGGGCTTTATACAGTTGAATTTGTCGACGTTGGTCGTCGGCAATCGGAGGCATAATTTATCGGCAATCTGGCCTCTACACCCCCCATTAAAAAAAGTCTAGCGACGCCCCTGTGTGTACTCTAAACAATAGAATCGCTGATATTAAAAAAAAGTGAGGAGCATGTTTAGGGATTTTCCGACTCGAAACTATACCCCATGTTTAGGGATTTCTTCCAAAAAAGCGACTCATCTCAGCGACACACCCCCGTATACCATATTAGGCCCGTGCCCCCCCCCCCCCCCCCCCCCCCCCCCCCCCCCCCCCGGCCAGTCCATTTCCTCAATATTGGGTGTCAATTGATTAAATTTTATATCATGAAGCAATGCTGAAATCAGTTCACTCTACCATCACTCAACAATCTTTATTTCTTCTCTATAGCATATCTTCTATAACCACTCTCCTCTTTTGTTTTCTGCATTCGTTGATTAATATAAGAAATTCATTTTAAAAGATTTAGCTTTGTTCCTCTCTCTCACTCTCTGTCATTGAACTCAATAAAACTCTCCACGTTTTTGCCTTTTCTCTCTTTCTTTATATCTATCACTACGTCTACACTGTCTTCAGATCATCCCTTTTCTCTCTCTCTCGCATTCTGTCAATTTCCGATTTTCTGGCCATAAATGCCCCCCTCCCCAATCCTGCATATGGGTTGAAGGACACACCCCTCTCCACAAAGCATTCTTGAAGTATAACAGACTTTTAAACTAGCAGGGTTTTTTGTACATAATATGAAAGAATCATTTATTTTAGTGAAATTGTTAAAATGCCAAACCTGATTCAATGTCTCTAATCAAATGCACGTTTATTCTATTAACACCCCCTCCCAAATAATAATAAAGGGGGAAGGGAAACTCTTCAACCTTTGCATTAGGGCAGAAATTCCAAGGGGGGCATGTCCTCACAATCGTGTACCCAGAATTTGGAAGGTGGAGGCATTTTATCAAACGTAGCTTCCTCCCCCGCCCATTTTTTTTTGGGGGGGGGGGGATTTTTAATTTTTTTTTTTTCAGTGAAGTTTCAGATACAAGGAGACACCTATTGGAATTTCTTATGCTTCCCCTCACCTTTCAAGACAGATTTCCATCCATGAGTGCAGTACGTAGTTTTGGCAACGTTTATGAAAATCAGCTTGGATACTGCTCACACACTGACCAGTAGCAACTAATTATCAGTATAGACTACTACTTTCTAAGTCAATTACTTAGCATAAACGATCCAATTGTATTGGTGTTCATTGCGCTTACAACATATTGGCTTCCACCTCAAAAGGGAAGTTCATCTTCAATTATTTTATTATAATAAAATTTGAATGTGAGTAACATGTCAGTGAAAATAAATTTGACCATCACTCTATTACAGCAAGAAAGTCATAATTCATTTTCAAGTATACTGCTTGGATTTCAATACTGAAAACACTTGATTTTTCTGTACATGCCATCAAAGCAAGAATTTTTCACTTGGCCGAGGGCAAAAAAATGAGATGAGTACATGGCCATACGAAGAAATTTTTCAGGGGGGGGGGCAAGACATGTATTTTTTCTTTTTTTAAACTTGAAAGCGAGGGAGTGAAGTGAGCGAGCTGGTCACAAGGATACTTTTGTATCTTTAAAAGGCTGAGGACAAAAATGAGATGAGTACATGGCCACATGCAGAAATTTTTTTCGGGGGGGGGGGGAAGACACGTAAAATTTTTTTGAAAAAACTTGGTCACAAGGATGCTTTTGTATTTTTAAAAGTTAAATTGTAGTATTTGGTGGATTTTCAGAAAATTTTCACTCTTCTCTGCACCCCTTTCCCCTGCTGTGTACGGCCATGGAAGAGTATGAAATAAATTTTTATACTTTAAAACTAACATGCAACAAAAATTATTGCATATGGTAACACAATTTCTGTACCTTTGAACTACATAGTTACATCATATGGAAAATAAAGACTTTCATAGCAAAAAAAAAAAAAAATGTGTGTGTTCTACAGATACTAAAAAAAAATCATTTCAGGTTATTTCTTAGTTTCACAAGAGACTCTAATTTCTCTTCAAAGGTAGGAGCCCACATTTGCAAGCATCAACCAATCTGCACAAAAGCTTTATTTATATTGCTATAAGCCACAGAAAGACACTTGTAAAGTTTTAGATCTCAGTACATTCCCGTTTAGGATTTAGAAGGAAAAAAATTAACACAAAACTTTTCTTTTATTTCCTTTGTTTTGTAAAGGTGCCTTCCTGATGCTTTAAGAGCAAAATCATTCATTTTTTACTTATTCTTTGGAACATTGTTGTAAATTTGATAACATGATAGTTTTACTTTATCTGTCATCTAAAATTGAAATTAGCTAATTTCTCTTCATATTCTGAAACGATGTAGTGCAAATGCTTAAACATATCAATAAGTTTTGAACATACATTAAAATACTCAGCTAAATGCCCCTACCTTTCTTTGAAATATTTTATGGCTTGATGCCAAAAGTTTGAAGATGTAATTGACTAACCTAATGGCAAATTTTAAAAGTATAATGAATCCAAATCAGATTCACAATTTGGAGAGGGCATCTCCTATTTGCTCTTGACAATACCTGTTTTGGTGACAAATGAACATTTAATGGGGAGAATAGACAACTCATTCAAAACAAAGTGCTGGGACCACACAAATAATATATATAAAAAAAGAACATCTTTTTAAATGTTCTGAAATTTTTGAAGAACTTTAGCCCAATAATGATTTGTTCCCATCAGATGCAAGGGTTTCAGTAGCATATGGCAGTTGTCAGTGAAAATGAGACTCTTTTACAGGCTGCCCCGACTTCTTCACCATATGGCATATTCACAAAGAAATGTGTATTGAAAATTGAAAGGGGAAAAATCAAAGAAAAAAGAATGCAATGAAATGAGATAAGAGTCCTTTAACTCCACAATTCTTTGTCAACCAGAAGAAGAAAAACAAGGTGGGATATGGGAATATTTCCCCTTCCCCTTTCTAAATTTCTGTCTATGCCAAAGCTAAATTTTAGGCTACTGCCATGGACACTGGCTGCCTGAAATTCCACCACTTATTTGGGCAGGCAGTAACATTGCATCTCTGCTCAGTCTGTGTTTGGTCTATTTTCTTGCCCTCAGCAGATGTAAATCTCTGCCCGTTTCTCTCTGTCTTTGCCAAAGATTGCGGTGTGATGATTCCTCATAGCATGCATCATTTTGATTTTGATCTGCAAAAGAAAATAAAATAAAGAGGAGAAAGTAAAGGAAGACAGAAGGGGAGAGAGAGAGAGAGAGAGAGAGATAGAAAGATAAAGGGAGGGCAGAGGAAATGAAAGAAAGACAAACAGAAATAGTTTATATTATCAGATTATTCATGCTTTCAGCTCCTTTCATTACTGAAAAATTAACATGTAAACTAACCTACATTTAAAATGTCTTTACACTAGCAATTTTTTAAAACAACTGATAATGAGATAACTAAGCAGATTAATTTAGTCAGTTCATAATTACTGGAAAAGAAATTATTTGAACCATTCCAATATCAAAAGAAATTTAGCCAAGGCTACGTAAGGTTTATGTATCAATTGATCTTATGATGCTGGTCACATACTCATCAGATAGAGACTGTTAAACTCATGATATGGTGTGTGCTTTAACAAAGAAGTTTAATAATGCAATATCAGTATGCAAAATTGCCTCTAAATGCTGAAGTCAAACAAAAAAGCAAACATGACATCTGCCAACATTTCTTTCATGGCATATCCTGCCTCTCATGAAGCGAAGTTCTGTATTGAAGTTCTGTATCTTCAGTCTGTGTCAACTCCATCAAATCATTAATTATGGTCCAGCATCCTGTAATAAATATCAAATAGTAAATAATTATCATTGCATAAAAACAGTCCGTGGAGGAATCATGGAATGTTATCAAATCTATGTTTACTTCATCATGAATTCATGTGTACAAAATGATGAAACTTGCATTCTAATACACGCAATTTAAGGGTAAATTTACGTGCAGTCAACACCCCCCTCCCCCAAAAAACTATTAAAAAAAAAAAATTAACAATGAACAATGAGGTTATCATTTCATATTTTCTTGAGATTGCTAATTGCTAATAAAGGCAAAGTCCAAATTATCCATATGCACTATGTGAGGTTTTTAGTCTTATAATTAGTAGATACCAGTGGATTCGTGGTCCAGTGCACTCGTCCTAAATGATTACATAATCATGCCAAAGGATTTCTCATACATTACAGCCATTAACAAGTCTGCACAAGAAATAAGCACAACAATAATACTGGGGTAGGCCCTATACAGATTCTGCATCCAAATTGTAACAATTTCTGATTTTGATTCAGTTTTTTTTCAACCAATTTATTGAATTAATACTGAAATTCAGTTGATCTTCAGTAGATCTGGAACTAATTGAACAGAACTTAGATATCTAGATCTAGTCTTCTAGAGACTAGAGCTCTAGATCCAGGTCTAACATTGACTGGACTAAATCTAAATCTTTTCTTGGCCTTGGGCTTGGGCCTGGTCTTACTCTAAGTCTGGAGGGGGAACTTTGGTTTGGGACTAACTTAGCTAGGCCTAGAGTACTCTAGGGCAAGGCTTGGGATTTTTAATTCAAATATTTTCTAATTTAGGCCTTTAGTCTTTACTTTACTTAAGGCAAACCGAAATTATTATCATTAAAAGAGCAGCTTAAAAAATGTAAATAAAATTTGAAACGTGTGCACGAAGCCCCAAAATTTCAGCATGGGCCGTGGCTCTTGCTCTAGCCTAGGCTAGCCCTAGGCTCACTGGGCCGCCCGCCTCGGCTTTGCCCGAGTTGGCCGTGCCGTGGACGGCGATAGCCACAAAATCAAAATAGTTCCTTTCCAGTGGTCCCTCATGCAGTATTTCTATGTCTGGTTTTTGTCTAAATTTACGCTATTTTCGTTAAAATTAACGAAATTTTTAAAATGGCAACCTTGAAAATAATATGCAAATATTTTTTCCAACACATCATAACCATCAGTACTGACAGAAAATGCGAAAATAATATTTAATCGTCATTTTTCTCCCTAAAAGAACATGAAAATTGGACTGGATTAAACCGGCGTTTATTTACATTGAGAAGACATTGCGCAAACTCCACTGGATCAAACTTAATTGATATAAAAGTGATACCACTGTCCTAAAAAAATATTTTTTTCAGGGAAAATGTGGTATCAGAACCATCAAACGAAAAGAGAAAATTCGACTTACTGAAATTTCAGTGCATGTATCATTTCACCACAGACGCTGCTGAAGCAGAAAATCAGCCGAGGGAACTATTTTGAGCTCCATGAAATAACTGACCAATCAGAAACGACTTCCGTTTTCGTCACTCTCTCTATAAATCCACTCTGCCTTCTGCCAGAGTGCCTTTTGCCTTCTGCCGGGCAACCAACGAAAATGTGTCTGTCATTTACAATGCAGACGTCAATGCGATACCATAATCCGAGTGTTCATGCATACAATTTGGCCCGGAAGAAGAGCCACTTGCTTCCTTTTGTCAATATAGGACAGTACATCAACTTTACACGTTCCTAGAGTTTATTCGAAGAAGGGTGAAGCTAGCTTTAATTTTTGTGGTCCAAAACTGTGCAATTGTTTTTGCCAACGAATTTACGATCATGTTCATCTGCAGAATTATTTAAGTGCAATCTATATCTTTTTGTAGTGTAGTTGTGTAATCTTGGAGAGCTGTATGTAAAGAGCATAGAGTAGTTTGTAAATGATTATGCGTTATAAAAGTGACGGTTTATTATCATTTTTATTATTATTAAGATGCGGGAAAAACACAACATGGATCTCTCTTCCTCAAATGTCAACTAAAGATGCCTTTTTCACCTGGGGTGACCTGGCGCCGCCCTCTTGGCCATGGTAATAAAGTCCATCACAAGGTCGTCCGGTACATTTCCTTTATTTAACTAACCCTTGGCGACCAATTCTCCATTCGTCCACCTGTGACATTGACCGTTTTATGGATTTAGCTCAAGTAGACAACAGGGCAACCAAATTTTATGGAATGTCATCTCTTTTAGTGATGCCATTCGCAGTAACAACATGAAATACCTCAACAAATTTCATTGCTTCTTTTTTTAAAGACCTTCAAACTTTCAAAATTTTGTCAAATTACTGTCCTTCCATGATAAACTGATGAGGGAACCTTATTTAAAAGCAATTTGCTTCTATAGGTTTCCTCCACATTTATGTTTATTCATCTTCCTCCGTACATTTTAAAATCAACTGAAAAAATTTGCTTTGAATTTGCTTAACGTACCATGGCCATATCTATATAAGAGGAATCATTTCATTACAGCTAGCATATGAAACAGGCATATTGAATTTTTATATAAAATGCATTTCTCTCTCTCTCTCTCTCTCTCTCTTTTTTTTTTTTTTTTGCATTATTACTCTAAAATATTATAAAATGTTGGGAATTTAGATCGGCACAAATTGATTTGTTAATGAATAACCACATATGCAAATGTCCTATTTGAATTTCATTCTTCCCAGATGGACAATGAGGTAACAAAATAATTATTCCCCGGTACAATTACATACATTCTAGATATCCCTTTACATGAGCATTACAATAGAAGTTTACATCTATTAAAGTTAACCATAATCTAATAAAAGAACAAGATTAAGCATGCCACTCTTTATGACGAAAGATCTATAGACCTACATACCCAGCCCACCATCGGTAGGCATAACAATATCAGATGCTGTCCCATCGTTGGCTGATTCACTGGAGCAATGATGGTCTCCAACTTCTTGGCGATATTGCGGTGCATGGCGCACATCTTGGCGGACATCGTCCTCGGTCTCCTCATCTGCGAGACTTCTGATTTCCGAAGGATGCAGATGCAGTAGGGCGAGAATGTTCTGTAACCATCTGTTCCCCTGGTAGGATCTTTACATAGTCCTATAGATAGTCCTCATCGTCTGAGCTATCCGACTCCTCTGTTTCTTCAGACTGAGCTTCATACGCTGCGCTGATACATTTGAAGTTCCTGCAAACAGCCTCTGTATTAGGAATCTCTTCTGATGAAGTGGTGTGTGCACTGTCCATAGGTTCACACTGATCACAGGAGAAAAAGGAGATTTCGATGGAGTGTACGGCTTCTTCCTCCTATCATTTGAGACTGTGTTAGTCATGTACTGGCAAGTCACCCTTAGCTACTACAGTAGACTTCATCTTTAAAATATTATGCTCGCAATTTACATGGGCCAAGCTTCTTAATGAGGACTCGGATAGAGTGGAACTTGCAACTCTCTTCATGTCATGATACTTATCAGTGCATCAGTTGTTTTCCTCGACGGTTATGTGTCTTTTCGTCCATTCTTTTATTTTTATTTTGTTAATGATTATATTGATGCCACGAGGATCATACCCAGGACGTTCACTCCTTTCTATTCGTTTCCCATTTTTTTTTTTTTTTTAATTCATTCATTGTAATACCGAAATCTTGCCGTCTGTCAGGATCAAACCTGGGTATTTGTTTACCTAAAGATTGGGTCACCAATCACCCCAAATCACATAAACAACCTCACATACCCCAAGCATCCTTTTTTAAAGTGAAGAGAGCTATGATGTAGTCAAAGTACACATAAGTAATTGCACTGCACAACAATCATTCCGGTTTAAAGTTGTTTATTACAACTATATCATTTCAGTTCCAAATCATATTTCTTTCAATGAAAATTTCAACAATCAATGCAACATGATTCCAAATATAGAAGATATTGACTTTCAAATGACAAACAAAATTTTACTTTGATTTTATCGGTTGAAAATTTCAGTTTGTGGAATGGGAAAAAATCAATATGGGATGGGGAAAATAATAATTTGTCCGGACAATATTAAAGGGTCTATTAAATTAAAGGACTTCCCTGAATAATCATGGATGCAGTCCAAATGATGTCGTTGAAAATGGCGACGAGTTGACTGAAATGGCGGATATCTGATGATCTTGAAGACCGATGACGTAGAATGACGAATTCGACGAATACCGAAGATCTACGAAGACTGTCGAAGAACGGCGTCACCGAAGATTAGGTGCCTTCGACCTGACGCATGACGTCGAGAAGAACTCAAGAAGAACTCAAGAAGAACTCAAGAAGAACTCAAGGTTGAAAAATCGGGATAAATCGTGGCTCAGGGCTGAACAATAACTGAAGGCGTTTAATGTAGCCCCAGAATATAATGGCTGACCATGGGTAACAGCTCCCTGACCAAAGGACCCTTGAAAATTGAATACATTCCCATTATCCAAAATGGCAAATCCTAACTTTCAACATTTCAAATATTACTTTTATTAATCATATTTTGATCAATACATGTCTTTCTTATTATTTAATAAGCATCGACAAAATATCAAGATAATACATGTATTAATTCATCAGTAAAACGAATCAATCCTAAAAAGTTGACATAAATTCACTTCTGAAAAATACTGAAATACAACCATTTCAATGGTGATAATTATTTAAAGCCGGAAATTATTAAAAACTCACAGCGTATTATTATGCCAAAGTTATTGACAGAAAACAGGCATCTGTTTGATAAAATTATTACAAGATTTGGATCAAAATTACAGTCCAAAATAACCTTTTAGATTGAAGAATCTAATATTTCTTTCTTTTCAGCTGAAATTTACTAATAAAAATATCAAATAGACTCACCACCATTGTGGGTAGGAAAACTCCAAAATTAACAAAAACTGAGGGTCATTTCTTCCTTGCTCCTCAGGATACAACCTCTCTCAACGAGTAACAAAATGAAAGTGATCCTACTCTCTGTGCAGAGCAATTAGGTGCACTGTACAATCAATAGACCTCGGGCGGGTCTTGGAATGTCAAGTGTTTATTCCACCTGTTACTAGAACCTGGAACCTACAACAAAAGGACCTGCAAGAGCTGAATACATTATAGCCCTTCCTAGTTAAAGTAACTAAATACACAGGATTTCATTATACAACTCAATTAGCAATACTGCCATCACAAGGCCAAAAATGAGTAATTCATCATTACTTTTTACATTTTATTTTTCGATGCAAAAATAAACAAATTTTAGAATTAAGCTTTAGTGCTAAAAAAAAATGACTTGCTTGTGACAAACTTCCCCTTCCTTTAAGACGAAAGCTATAATTCAAAAATTTAAGGACATCTGCTTAGATAATCTGCACCTACGTTCTCTGTTCCCTTTATTACTTGAACGCTGTAGTCATATGCTTGCAAAGCCAGCGCCCAACGCAGAACTCTTGGATTCTTTAGTTGCGCTTTTGATAGATAAGCCAGAGGGTAATGATCAGTTTGGTATTTGAATTTCTTGCCGTACAAGTAGTAGGAAAACTTCTTAACTGCCCATGCCAAAGCTAAGCATTCGCGCTCAACCACGGAATATCTCTGTTCGCGATCTAGCAGCTTGCGACTTGCATAGTTGATTGGAAACAAGTCTCCATCTTGCTCTTGCATTAGGACGGCTCCTATACCAGTGTCTGATGCATCCGTTCTGACTACATACTCTTTGTTACAATCAGGTAGTTGTAAGATCGGATACTTACACAATCTTTCCTGCAGTGTGCGGAAAGCATGTTCATGTATTTCCTCCCATCTTACCTTCTCAGGTTTTCTTTTCTTCGTCAGATCAGTCAGAGGGGCGGCTAGTACAGACATGTTAGGAATGAATTTCCTGCAATATCCTACCAAACCCAAGAACGATCTCACCTCTTTCTTCGTTGTCGGTCTCGACATCGACATGACCTTCCCAAGCTTCTCTGGTGTCGGTTTCACTACACCTCTCTCTACAATGTGACCTAGAAACTCTACAGATCGACAACCAAGTCGACACTTACTCGGGCGTGCGGTCAGATGAGCTTCTCGTAATCGTTGGAAGACCCGTCGAAGATCGTCCACATGCTCTTCCCAAGTTTGGCTATACACCAATATATCATCGATGTAGTGAATGACATGTGGTAAACCTGTTAGCAATTTCCTCATCATTCGTGTAAATACTGCAGGAGCATTTACCATGCCAAAAGGTAACACTCTAAATTGATACTGACCTTCTGGTGTGACAAAAGCAGTCTTCTCACGATCCGTCTCCTTTACTGGAATTTGCCAGTATCCCTTTGACAAATCTATTTTGGAAAAGTACCTGGCTTCTCCGATGTCAGACATAATCTGTTCAATGTTGGGTATTGGTTCATTATCGATAACTGTCACAGTGTTTAGTTTGCGATAATCTACACAAAATCTTACCTTGCCGTCTTTCTTTGGAACAAGAACCACTGGTGATGCGTAAGGTGATGTAGAAGGCTCTATTACATTCATCTCCAGCATCTTGTTCACTTCCTCTCTTATGGTCTCCTTCATACTCTGTGGAACAGGATATGGTCTAGAACGAATTGGTTCATTAGTTTTTACCTGAACATTGTGTTGGGCAATGTTAGTATGGCCCGGCACATCGGTCAGTACATCAGCAAAATCACTGACCAAACCTACCACCTCTTCTCGTTCCACAGCATCGATTTCATCACTAATGTGTACATCGTCAATGCCTTCAGTTTGAGTTACTGATGGACACTCGATAGACACTGATTCATCATCACTTACTTGTTCCGATACTATACTGACTGAGTTAGCCTCCGTCAGTATTGACTCCCTACTGTCTCTCTCTACATATCTCTTTAGCAAGTTTGCATGATACGTTTTCTCCTTACCTCGTACCTGAAGTTTGTAGTTGTGTTGAGCTACACGTCCAAGTACTTCAAATGGTCCCTGCCATTGCATTTGAAGTTTGTTTGAGCTAGTGGGTAACAACAGTAGTACTTTGTCACCCTTCTCAAACCTCCTATCCCTAGCTTTAACATCAAAGTGTTTCTTGTACCTTAGAGATGATCTCTCAAGTACATTCCTAGCTACCTCACAAGTAGATTCCAATCTATCCTTAAGATCTAAGACATATTGGTAAGTGGTCTTTACCTCTTCTTCAGGAATGTCCTCCGTCCATAATTCCCTAAGTATTGTCATAGGCCCTCTCACTACTCTACCGTACATTAGCTCAAAAGGTGAGTGACCAGTACTCTCATGTGGTACTTCCCGATATGAAAATAGCAACGCGGGTAGATATCGATCCCAGTCTTCGGGTCTCTCTTGGCACATGAGCCGGAGCATTTGTTTGAGCGTCCCATTGAAACGCTCGCATGCGCCGTTCGCCATAGGATGATAAGGCGTGGTATAAAATTGTCTAATTCCTACCAAGCGCCCTGCTTCTTTCATGACGCCTGCAGTGAATTGAGTGCCATTGTCTGAAAGCATCTCATTCGGAAAGCCAAGTCTCGAAAATACTTCCATCAAACCTTCTGCTATGCGCTCTGCTTCTATCGAAGGGAGTGCAATCGCTTCAGCATAGCGAGTAGCCAGATCTACAAGTGTTAAGATGTAACGATTTCCCTTATCAGTAATTGGTTGAATCGGACCAATTAAATCAACCGCTACGCGACGAAAGCATGTGTCAATCAGTTTAGGGGTTACTAACGGAACCTTACCTATTCGTCCCTTCGGTGTTGTGCGTTGACATGAATCACACGATGCACAATACCTCTTCACATCAGACTGAATACCTGGCCAATAAAATTGAGACATTACCCTGTCCAAAGTCTTCTTGGTCTGTAAATGTCCAGCTAAAGGCATATCATGTGCAAGATGTAAAACAGAGTTACGAAGTGGCTTAGGTACTACTAATTGCTTGAACTCCTTACCGTTTTCCACATGTGGTGACCTGTAACATCGATATAAGAGTGAGTTATCATAGAAGTAGGACACTTCTCCCCCACTACCTACAGACTTACTTGTCCCACTATCTGCTAGTTTCTTTACCTTATCCAAAGTCGTATCCTGTTGCTGTTCCCTCAGCATCTCGTCTCTGGTTGCCGAGATCTCGATACCACCTGGTGTCTTCAGCTTCCTCCAAGGCTGCTCCTTCTTCTTCTTCATCCCTCTAGTTTCTACACTAGCCCCTATTACCTCTTCCGACTCATTGAAGTGACCTCCATCCTCCAGGATGCCTTCATCTGCTCCTGTCTGCGTCTCTGCGTCGACACTATCTCCGAACTTCGGCCTCTTTGCCCCTTTAACATTTCCTATTATCAAATCATAAAGAGGGTTATCCATACAAAATGCCTTCACTTTCCCTGACAAGTATGGGGTACTCACATCTATAAATGCAGTAGGAATCCTCCGAATACTATGATCCATGAGCAAACAGACCTGATACTCACCAGTCATCTGCGATTTTGGTACAAGATCAGTGCGTACTACTACAGCATTACATCCTGTATCTCTTAAGACACTTATAGTCTTACCATTTACGTCACCATCGCATGTTGGCATATCTGATCCAAACTCATTATATGAACTATTCAACACAAATACCTCGTGCCCACACATGAGTTTCACAGTCTGAATTGCTTCTGCTTTATCAGCATTCAATTCCTGAGGTTCAGACTCAGTACAAACACCTGCTATACAACTTCCACCCATTTGTTTACCCTTTCCTGAAGGAGATGGTTTGGGGTAACTCTTCGTGGAATTAGAAGCATCCTTTCTTGTTGGACACCTCGGTGAAATATGTCCTAACTTACCACATGTATGGCACTTAACGTCTGCGCTCCTATCTTTAGGCCTGCATTTCTGATCTTTAATGCCGCGCACTTCAAAGTATCGCTCAGCATGTTTGACCAACTCCTGCACATCGTGTGGGGTGTGATCACGGACAAATATCACTAACTCACGCGAGCAGCAAGCCAGCAATTGTTCTTGTATGCATAAATCCAAAAGCGCGTCAAAAGAACGATTACATTCTGAAAGCTCAGCCCATCGGTTAGCATAATGTGTTATGCGAGCTGCGAACTGAGAAAATGACTCGCCATCTTTTTGCTTTGCTTCACGAAAGCGTTTTCGAAAGCCTTCAGCGGTTAAAGTGAAATGCTGCAACAAAGCATGTTTAAGCGCGTCATAATCCTCTGCTTCATTGCAAGGCAAACGGGTATAACACTCTAAGGCAGTACCAGTCAGAAGATTTCCTAAAGCAGGGGCCCAAACTCCCTTTGGCCATTTACTAAGTGCCGCGTGTCTCTCAAAACGCGCGATATATGCATCCAAATCATCAGAGTTCGCGTCAAACGCTTGCATGCGAGGTAACGCGCTCTGAAAACCTTGTGCTTCGTAACTTTCCCTCCTACACTCAGCAAGTTTGAGATCTAACTGTTTCTGTTTAGTTATCTCCTCAGCAAGTCTTTGCTGTTCTTCCCTAACTTTCTGCTGTTCTTCCCTAACCTTTTGCTGTTCCTCCCTAACTTTTTGCTGTTCTTCCCTAGCTTTTTGGCGCTCATCCCTAGCAGCAATGGCTTCTAGCCTGTCAAGTTCCTTATCCCGTTCCTCACGAGCAAAAGTGAGCAACTTCTCACCATGCAATCCAAATTCCTTTCCTAACTCAATAAACTTCGACAGATCCATGTTAAGAAAAGTGTTAACAGGATAAAATGATGCTAAAACCTAGCAAGAACTTACTGTCAGAAGCAACAATACAAGTTCAATTCAATACTTGAACAATTTGACAATTCACTTAGCACATACTTCTGTGTAAAATGACCAATCACTTTCTACTCTTCACTGCGAGAGGCCCCGGGTTCGACTCCCGGACAAGCCCCCAAATGTCAGGATCAAACCTGGGTTTTTGTTTACCTAAAGATTGGGTCACCAATCACCCCAAATCACATAAACAACCTCACATACCCCAAGCATCCTTTTTTTAAAGTGAAGAGAGCTATGATGTAGTCAAAGTACACATAAGTAATTGCACTGCACAACAATCATTCCGGTTTAAAGTTGTTTATTACAACTATATCATTTCAGTTCCAAATCATATTTCTTTCAATGAAAATTTCAACAATCAATGCAACATGATTCCAAATATAGAAGATATTGACTTTCAAATGACAAACAAAATTTTACTTTGATTTTATCGGTTGAAAATTTCAGTTTGTAGAATGGGAAAAAATCAATATGGGATGGGGAAAATAATAATTTGTCCGGACAATATTAAAGGGTCTATTGAATTAAAGGACTTCCCTGAATAATCATGGATGCAGTCCAAATGATGTCGTTGAAAATGGCGACGAGTTGACTGAAATGGCGGATATCTGATGATCTTGAAGACCGGTGACGTAGAATGACGAATTCGACGAATACCGAAGATCTACGAAGACTGTCGAAGAACGGCGTCACCGAAGATTAGGTGCCTTCGACCTGACGCATGACGTCGAGAAGAACTCAAGAAGAACTCAAGAAGAACTCAAGAAGAACTCAAGGTTGAAAAATCGGGATAAATCGTGGCTCAGGGCTGAACAATAACTGAAGGCGTTTAATGTAGCCCCAGAATATAATGGCTGACCATGGGTAACAGCTCCCTGACCAAAGGACCCTTGAAAATTGAATACATTCCCATTATCCAAAATGGCAAATCCTAACTTTCAACATTTCAAATATTACTTTTATTAATCATATTTTGATCAATACATGTCTTTCTTATTATTTAATAAGCATCGACAAAATATCAAGATAATACATGTATTAATTCATCAGTAAAACGAATCAATCCTAAAAAGTTGACATAAATTCACTTCTGAAAAATACTGAAATACAACCATTTCAATGGTGATAATTATTTAAAGCCGGAAATTATTAAAAACTCACAGCGTAATATTATGCCAAAGTTATTGACAGAAAACAGGCATCTGTTTGATAAAATTATTACAAGATTTGGATCAAAATTACAGTCCAAAATAACCTTTTAGATTGAAGAATCTAATATTTCTTTCTTTTCAGCTGAAATTTACTAATAAAAATATCAAATAGACTCACCACCATTGTGGGTAGGAAAACTCCAAAATTAACAAAAACTGAGGGTCATTTCTTCCTTGCTCCTCAGGATACAACCTCTCTCAACGAGTAACAAAATGAAAGTGATCCTACTCTCTGTGCAGAGCAATTAGGTGCACTGTACAATCAATAGACCTCGGGCGGGTCTTGGAATGTCAAGTGTTTATTCCACCTGTTACTAGAACCTGGAACCTACAACAAAAGGACCTGCAAGAGCTGAATACATTATAGCCCTTCCTAGTTAAAGTAACTAAATACACAGGATTTCATTATACAACTCAATTAGCAATACTGCCATCACAAGGCCAAAAATGAGTAATTCATCATTACTTTTTACATTTTATTTTTCGATGCAAAAATAAACAAATTTTAGAATTAAGCTTTAGTGCTAAAAAAAATGACTTGCTTGTGACACCGTCATTTATCAGCTCTTCTCGCCCATAAAGCATTTTTAAATAGAAATTCTAAAATATAATGGTCGTTTATGACAGATTATCAAAAATTTTACTAACTGATTGATATAATTTGATAAATATCATTTCTTCCTTCAAAAGTGTGTGTGGGGGATATTTGTACACGCCATCCCCCCCCCCCCCTCGGAAAAAGTGAGGGATATATCCCCCATCCCCCCCCCCCCCCCGGATTTACGCCAATGGTGTACATTATAGCGATCATACAATAATCAATTTCCTATCAATATAAATGCATGCATAAATACCGGTTTATTAATTTGCATTTTAGTATTTTTGCTGACTCATCTATACATTCGGTGCACATTTTAATGATAAACGTACTTGTTTATTCAAGACTTATACTGTACTACCCCCAGAGGCCTGCAGTCAGCAAGCTTTGCTTTTACCCTAGGCTCCTAAGTTAATATCCTCATTTCCAATTTTCTTAGTCATTACTTTACAAGTGAAACAAGCTAACCAAACTGTTGTATGTACTATCGTTTATTGAAAATACCCTGTATTCTTCTTACCGTATCTATTTCTTGTAATAATAATAATAATAAAATTATTTCCAACGCGCACATATCCATCCCAAGGGATGCTCATATATAATGAAAAAGATAAGAAAATAAAACATAGTAAATTAACTAATTAATATTGTTGTGAAATGTATTATAGAAATTAACCAAAATATTCTGACATGAGTTTTTTTCGAACAATTTTAGGTAGGTGACATTTTAATTGAATGGGGCAAAGGGTTCCATAACCGGGGTGAAGCAGCAGCAAAGATCGGTCGGTCCTTAGTGTAAGCAGGCACGGAATGGTAGGCACTTGATCGAAGAATATCTATCATACTTTAACTACTTCGTCAACGGATTAAACGCCATTGTCATCAATTTCATAACGACAAAAAAAATTACCAGAGTCATGGGGATTCGAACCGTTGACTAGCATGACTAGTAATAAATAGAGCTCTGACAATGGCTTTAACCACTGCGCCACGAGCAGTTGACGAAGTTGACGGTGCACTTCATTCATTTATACCTGGATTCATTTCATACCCGGATTCATTTCTAGTCTTAACTTCTCAGACGTGATTATTTTGTAAATTTCGTGCGCGCTTACACTAAGGATAGACCCAAAGATCTGTCACCCAGCTTCTCTATGTTCTTAGTTCTTTGAGTTTTAAGGAGCTAGAGGAGCGGAGACCTGCAAGAGTTGCTGAAGAGGGATGAAGGAGGGAGGAAATATAGGGAGGGGTAAGGTTATGAAGCGAGCGGTATAGTGAGTGATAACATTTTTATATTTGATGCGTTGTTCTACAGGGAGCCAATGGAGTTTCTTAATTAATGGAGAGGTATGTGTTGAACGTGTGGATTTTGTCACAAGGCGGGAAGCTGCATTTTGAACTTTTTGCAGTCTTTGGATTTGAAATTTTGGAAGGCCATAAAGTAGAGAGTTGGAGTTATCGAGGTAAGACGTTACAAAACATTGTAAATGACATGATGACATTATGTATAAAAACTGAAATGTGAAATGTAAATATGAAAATAAAGCGAACCTTGAACCTTGAACTGTTTTCAGCAAAGTATCATATCACATTTTAAGTCATTATTGTGCTTCATATACTTTACATAATTTATTGAACGCCCATATGTATATACGGGAAACACCGTTGTTATATTAATGTTAATGTTTTCATTCTATGTTGTGCACTGCAGTATTTTATGATAATATGACTAAAACAGGCAATAAAATCGACCCAGTTTCATAAAACTTGTTATCAATAACAAGTCAAGAACTGTTATAAACTATTGAGTTATAAACTACTGAAATCCTCGCATCTGATTGGCTGAGAGCGAATCCGTCACAGAAATGTGGTAGTTGTTACTGATAACATGGACTGTGCTGATATCAAGTTTTATGAAAGAGGACCTTGCATATGAATATCTTATCAACTTTCTTCTGTTTTAGGTCTTTTTGCCGTTCGACTCCTCGCAGCTATGGTTATTATGACTAGAACTTTTTATAGTACAACATCAGATAGAAAGACAACTTGCAAACCAATTTTCTGCCAGTTTCCTGTAATAAAGATAGTACTATATAATCGGCACTGGTTGAGATGCTTAAAACGAATGAGCGAAGCAAGCGAGTGCTTCCAAGTGATTTTTTTTTTGGAAAATTATTATTATTATTATTATTATTATTATTATTATTATTATTATTATTATTATTTTCTTTACTCTTTCCCCCTTTTTCGTCCTACTTTATTTTCAGGGGATTATCAGGGACCGGATTGTATCATTTGTTTATGTTAAATTATTGGGGAAGAAAATACAGGCCATCCCCCACCCAAAATATTTGGTGATCATATTTCCCCCCCCCCCCCCCCCCCCCCCCCCCATCGACACCCATGTCTATTGAAATGGCGAAAAAGTTTAAAATAACATTAGGTTCTGCGCATATTAGACTAGACGCCGTTTCGTGATCTCGCTCGTTCGCCGATATGGGAATTTTGTTTTGGCTGAAAGAGGGATTTTTCAAATTTCGCTGCGTTGTCCATGTGCGCTGAAATATGCCAGCGCGCGCATGCAGCTTACAGTTCAGTTTTTCAGGGGATTGAGGAGCAGGTCCATGCTAGTCACCGCCCGGTTTCGTTACTCATAGGTCTATATACCTTTGTTGTTGAAAAGATTTTATGTTTTCCCTTTCCTACTCGGAAGGAACTGAAAGATATCAACACTGTCTTAAAGAGGATTGATTCTACCATGGATTCAAGTGCCTATGTTAAGCTGAATGTCGGTGGCAAAATCTATCGGACTTCGCGTGCTACACTAACACGTTATCCGGACACCTTCTTTACCGCCATGTTAGACGGCAGCATACCGTCTGCAAAAGATGACCAAGGCAATTACTTGATCGACCGAGATGGTGAGATGTTCCGCCATATCTTAAACTATTTGAGATGCAGAAAACTCGTCGTACCGGCAAATTTCAGCGAGTTTGGTTTGCTGGAAAGAGAGGTGGATTTTTTCCTTCTCCAAGAACTCAAACTCTCGATTGAAGAAAGTGAAGGAATAGGATTGATGTTTGACAAAGGGATTCTCTTCCACGCTTCCACAAAGACACTTCTTAGGGAGGAGGATTCATTTTTCACTAAAATGTTGGATGGAGATGTTACAGTCCCCAGAGATTCCCAAGGCAATTTCATCATGGGTAGAGATGGGACCTATTTTCACCATGTCATTCGGTATCTGAAAGAAGGCGGTATCTTCAGTCCTGTGGAAAACCATGAATTCGACCACCTGAAGGAAGAGGCCGAGTTCTTCCAACTCAAAGAATTTGCAGAGCACATTAAAAGTGTAAATTCAATGATATTAATGGCTAAGAAGTTTTATTTTGAATACTCATTCGACACACACTTTTATTTTTGTCTTCGTTCCCCAAGTGTTGCCTATACTAGTTATACGAGTACCATGTTTGTAAAGGAGTATTCTGTCGGTGAGGGAGCGTCTGCTGGTGAGTTAGCGTCTGCTGGTGTGGTGGACTTGAAGAAAATAACTAGCAAGGAGGCCCCAACTCTGGAAGATGTTCTCTCTTATTGCACAAGACATGTAGGAAGAAACACCGGTCAAAGTCAAGTTAGCACCAATATTGTACCAAACTAACGCATCAAGATGAGAACTTTCCAGATGTATTCCGGGATGAATTGGGCATATTCCACGTTTAAAAATGCATCAGACCAGAGATGAGAAGGTCGTGGGTTCAAACCAGTGTCTTTTGGCAAGATACTACTCCCCGCTCAGGTGATAAATGGGTATAGGGCAGGAAGAAATTACTGGAATACTGCGGTCAGTAATTTTGGTAGCCTATGCTGAGCCGGATAATTATTGAAAGGGGTTGAGCACCACAGGAGCCATGTAAGCATATCCACGATTTTTTGCCTTATTTCGAGCATTTCGTAACCAAGTATGGAGATATTTGGCCACCTTAAATGTGATGTGATATTTATGGAAACGCAAAGATGAAACCTTTGAGGTCTGTACCACCGAATGCCCCAATATCGCTCGGTCGCTACGCCCA
Source organism: Echinometra lucunter (assembly GCA_029962745.1). NCBI lineage: Eukaryota > Metazoa > Echinodermata > Echinoidea > Camarodonta > Echinometridae > Echinometra > Echinometra lucunter. Next base: position 4,713,117 of record CM057165.1, read on the forward strand.
CCCCCTTATGCCATGTTGCGTGCACATCTTGCACTGAATGAGCAGAGAAGTTTGCATACACATGGCAGAAAGACAGGTTTTTGATATGATATTCTCCCCATTTTACTTATTTCTCCAATTGGGCATTATTCGGGGGACGGGGGCAGGGGGCCATGTTCCCCCAATTTCCAGGTGTGGGGGACAGAATTGGGTATGTCCCCCAAATTTGGGAGTAAAGACACCTTGAAAAGCAAATAGGATATCTCCCTCCCCCTCCAATTCTAAGAGAAGAGACATCTAAGAAGAATATTGTCAACAATTTGGGGGCATATCCCCCCAAAATATAATAATAAATGAATAAATGAAAAAAAAAAATGAAAATAAATTTGAGAACCTCCAGTTAGTACATGTACATGGATTGACACCTGTGATTTATGCCAATATTCTCCTCATGCGAAAAGACAAGTTATGTTTGTACTTAACAGTGTGTACATGAATTGAAACTTCTCTTGGACATGTGTAATATAATACGGTACAGTAGTTATAATAAATGACATAAAATGTGAAATTCTGAGGTAATGTGTTTTCCAAAGTCATCTAAATTTTAGGGCCCAACTGTAACCGACTGGCTATGCTGGTATGCATTCTCTTAAATTTTGCCTTTGTCTGTATACACTGTGCAGTGTGTAGTTTTTTGGTGACGGTGAGCTTATAGCATTTTCTCATTACACGTACATGTATGCAAGGCATTTTAGTGATACATGTATTCTAATAAAGACAGATTGAATTTATCAGTGTCTTTCTTACAACCTAATTAGTTATAGTCTTAATCCGAGATTAAGTTTTGTAATATTTAGTTCTTAGATTTACTGAGTCAAATATGACACATCAAATTTAACAGGTAATTAGTATTATTGTGTACCTATCTACACCTGTACCTAACATACGAATATTTGAGCTATGTTTTATTTTCTCAACAAATCTTATCTCTTGATTTCTCATTCGTGAATGATTATGTGTATTTTTATAGTAACTTTTCATATTGCAAGCACTGGCCCGCTTCCATGTGTTCTCGCCTCAATGTTTCCACTGATTAACCTGCTCGCTATAAACCTGTACGTGCTGACTAGCAACAAGAAGCCTGTGTTTTATTGTAAATCGAGAAAGTTTACAATTAAAATTCAGTCATTACCGTGAAAATTAGAATTTATTCATTGCTGTGGTTGATACATTTATCAGATGTATAAAGTTTAAAATCCTTCATGTTCAGTGAGTCATGTTGAAAGAGCCTCCTAGTATGTGGGAATTGACCTGTTTACTAATGTATTCAAATTTATGCATGTTTCTATCCAGAACCCTTGATATGTTGGTGTCAGTCAAGCCTCAGGCAAGCCTCAGGCAAGCTTCTTGGTTGTCAAGGGAAACCTTTGTTCAACAACTATGCATAAAATTTGAATACATTAGCAAATAGGTCTATTTGCTGTGACGATGATGATGAATAGAGAGGAAGAATTCACATACTACACACTCTTATTTCCGCGGAGTCAAATTTGACTCGGAATGGCGTCAGCTGGGAGTCAACTCTATTCCGAGTTAGAGTGACTCAGATTCCGAATTAAAGGCATTGGCTAACTTTGTGAGCAGCTGATTTAAAAAATTCTCAAACTAAGATGAAACCTGTGTATGAGTACTTGTATTTATACTCAAAAACCCTGAAACCAACCATAATTTGGAAGGAAAAGCTGTAAATTAGACGCAAACCGCGATTTTATTAGCTTTTGTCTCGAGAGACACTGAACTAAAAGGACCGTTTGGACGAATTCAAAAATACCGTTACTTGCCTTCCGCCGCGTGATACGTCAATACACACAGTGCGGTCCGTTGAGTCATGTGCGCATGCGCACTCCTTACGTTGGGTCTATGCAACCGACCCTCGTATATTTTTCAAACATTGGTTCACATTTCTAATATTTAAAAATACTTCCCGTGGATATTATGCTCTGAAACTTTCACACTGGTATTTTTACACTATAACCCTAATGTTTATCCCATTTTTAAGTAACAAAATGAGATTTTTTTAAAATCATGACAATGTTAGCCAATGCCTTTAATTTGACTCGGGATGATGTAGCGTCAACTGAGGATCGACTAAATTCCAGTCAAGAGTTGATTCCCAGTTGATTCAGAGTCAAATTTGACTCCGCAGAAATCAGAGTGCAGTACTGCTGTGATTGGAGTTTTAGGTTATAGGTTTAGATTGATATACAGGTTCAGGTTGATAACATATATGAAAAAAAATTGCAACTAGACTATCATGATTTCAGAAGAATTAAAATTTGGCATAGAAAAGAAACGTAAGTGGAGGAGTCTATTGAAAAGTATAGCTTGTGTAATATTCATGGATCCCTTTGAGAGTAGAAAGTATGTACTTACAAATGCTCTGATACCAGTAATTAGTACTATGAACCTACTCTACCAATGCCCCCTTAGACTTCGATACAGAAAGGATGTGGTAACTGATATATATACAAATACAATTAAGAATGATAAGAAGTGATTAGAAGAGAGAGATAGAGATAAAGAGAAAGAGAGAGAGAGGGGGTAGAGAGATGGAAGGACGGGGGACATTACACATTTTAATGCCTTTTGCAATGAATTTGTTTTGGATTTAGCTCAATTTTTCGTTTGAAAAGATGTTTTCCCTATTTTTTTTTCAAACTTGGCTCATGTATGCATATGGCATATGGAAGGGACGATGATCTGATTGGATTTTGGGATCACAAGGTCAAAGGTCAAAGGTCATAGAGGTCATATTTATAAAAAATGATTCGTTCTTTCGCTAACTTAAAGGGGGTACCCAATGCTGAAACAATATTAGTTCATTTAAAAGAGCATGATTTTATTAGCAGAAAATCATCTGCCTAAAGTTTCTTAAAAAGTCGTGTTGCCAAGGAAACCCCCAAATGTGGTAAGATTTCAGGATATTTTTGACCCCTCAGCTGTGACCCAGTTTCAACTGGGTACCCACTTTGACGTCAAAATGACGTCAAAGTGGGTACCTTGTCGCGCACTTCTAGCAAACTGCGCGCAAGGTACAATACATATTGTACAGTCTAGCGCGCAGCACAACTGCAATGCGCGAAGCTGGGTACCCACTTTTACGTCATACCTCAAACTCAATATTTTTGGTCAGCTCATAACTTTTTATGAGAAAATTATCCAAAATGCAATGATTTTGATTGAAAATCATCATATTTTTAATGTCATTCTTCTTAGAATTCTATTCTCGATCATATATCAAAATTTTGTTTACCATTGTGTAATCACTTTAAGAACCATTTGACGAATCGGGTTCAAACTTGGCTCATGTATGTATACGGGAGGGACGATGATCTGATTAGATTTGGGGGTCACGGGGTCAAAGGTCATAGAGGTCATATACATGAAAATGACTTGTTCTTGCGACAACCATTTGATGAATCAACTTCAAACCTGATTCATGTATGCATATGAGAAGGACAATGATCTTAGAGTTGGGGTCACAAGGTCAAAGGTCATAGATGACATTGTATACATGAAAATTGCTCTTTCTCGCAATAACTTTAGAACCACTTGACAGATCAACTTCAGATGTGGCTGACACAGTATGATTTAAATAGAACCATTTTTTCCAGTTTGGTACTCTAAATGTATCCAAATACATTTCCCATAATTAAAAGTGATATATTTCTGATCTGGCAAAGGCGGAGGCATAAATTTCGACCGCGCACGGTAGAGGATACATCTAATTTTTTTTAGGTGGTCTGTCATATTATGACAGATCACCTTTTAATTTCGTCAGAATTTTCTTTATTCTTCATTAATTAGGTGGTCTGTCATATTATGACAGATCACCTTTTAATTTTGTCAGAATTTTCTTTATTCTTCATTAATTAGGTGGTCTGTCATCTTTGACAGATCACCTTTTAATTTCGTCAGAATTTTCTTTCATTATTATTATTATTTTTATTATTAATTATTCTCTTTATTGGTACCCATTTTTTGTGCAGTCGAAATCTCAGAACTGGCCCTGTCATTTTTTGTCAAATTTTCATGAATTATCAGTCCTTACGAGATCTCGGTTTTTTACTCATTTTCAAGTTCATCAGATCATCGTGACGTCATCCAGGCGCCATTTTGTAAATATCATTTCATGATCATATCTTCTTAACGGAATGTCATTTCTCATTCATACTTAGCATGATGAATATTCATATCAATCTGAATAATTCCATTCACTTAGACGCGCACGTACGCGTACGTCCGCGCGTCAGCGCGCGCGCAAAAATTAAAAATGCTCAGAATCGACTCATATTCATTTTGCACACGTTTCAGGCCATTTTAAGCATTTCAAAAATTTGCGCGCGTCCGCGTCCGCGCGCGCCATATTTGCGCGCGCACACTAAAGAAAACGTAAAAACACCGTTTTTTCACTTGATTTGCGATCCTAATACTTTTCTTAACCATTCACAACAATTGAAAGTCGATTTCAACTCCTCATAAGGCCGCACGCGCGCGTCAAAGTTCAAAATCCGTGCGCGCGTCTATGGGGCAAATAACGTAAAAACATGCAAAAACATGCCCTTTTGAAATCTGCCATAGCTCGTTAAATAGCATGGGGACCCCCCAATTTTTTTGCATTTTCTGAAAGCCTATGAAATGGAGATTTGAATTCAAGAAAAAAATTGAGGGTCGAGCAGTCGGAACATCGTCATATTCTCAGGTGAAGTCAAAATTTCATTTTTTCAATTATGACGTCATATTTTTTACCTTTAACCGAGACTATGTCGCTTATTATTCATCAATTTTCGCTGAGATTTCGATATGTTGTAGCTGAGACAATTCTCTACAAATATGGTATTCATTGTTACTCATTTTGATGACGACATCATGGTCTAAATTCACGATTAAAGGTACAATGTCAATTTTTCTCATTTTACGTGTATTCTCTATGGGACATGATCTTTATGTAATTCTTGATTCTACATTCTCGTCTTCTTTGATCAACATCTTCCTTATTTCTGCTTGATTTTCGCCCATCTTTAAGTATGTTGCAGCTGAGAAAATTCTCTATCTTAGGCATTCATATGTTTTTTAATCAAATGTCGAAAACATGTGAAATTTTGACTGGCAAAACCTGATATTAGAATTCCGTTTTGAATCAACGTGTTATCTCTATGAGCTGTTTTCAGGTATACCTTCAAAGCACTTGCCTCACATGCTCAAGGTCCCTGGTTCGAGTCCCGGAGGGAAGGGGGCAATTTTTTTTCCGTTTGCTTTATTTTTACATGTTATATTACTATCCTCTTTAACTATATGATTACATATACAGTCACAGTCGATGAAATAAACTGCTGATATTGGCCCGTTATGACAATAGCAATGCAGCGCACAGTAGTTTATGTATAACCCTATAGAAAATCTGATTCGTTAAGGTGAATTCAAGCTTTGGATCATCTGTTAAGTATTCTGCGATATCAAACCATCCAATTTCTATGACGTTAGTCTCCTATCGAGGCGTAAAAATTTTATCACAAGTCTTACCATTGACTTTCTAACTGTCCATGTCAAAACCTAAAAGACGCCGACAGACCACCTAATTCGTCACGAGTCTATGACGAATTCTATTCTCGTTATTATTATTATTATTATTATTATTCTTTTTATTGGTACCCACTTTTTTGTGCAGTCGAGATCTCGGAACTGGCTCAATCATTTTTCGTCTAAATTTCAGGAATCATCAGTCATTACGAGATCTCGGATTTTTAGTCATTTTCAAGTTCATCGGGTCATCGTGACGTCATCTAGGCGCCATTTTGTAAATATCATCTCATGATCATATCTTCATAACGGAATGTCATTTTTCATTCATATTTGGCATGATGAATATTCATATCAATCTGAACAATTGCAACATTTTAAACGCGCGCGTACGCGTACGTCCGCGCGTCAGTGCGCGCGCAAAATTTAAAAATGCTCAAAATCACTCATGGATCAAACCAAAATCCATTTCAGGTCATTTTAAGCATTTCAAAAATTTCCGCGCGTAAGCGCCCGCGCGCGCGTTTTGCGCGCGCGCAACTTGTAAATAACGTAAAAACGCCGTTTTTTCACTTGAATTGCAATTCTGAGACATTTTTTGACCATTTCCATCAGTTTAGAATCGATTTCAACTGACCAAAACGCCGCACGCACGCGTCAAAGTTTAAAATCCGTGCGCGCGTCTATGGGGCAAATAGCGTAAAAACATGCAAAAACATGCCCCCTTAAAATCCGCCATAGCTCGTTAAAAAGCATGGGGACCCCCCCTTTTTTTTACATTTTCTGAGAGCCAATGAATTGAAGATTTGAATTCATGAAAAAAATTGGGGGTCGAACAGTTGAACGTTACCATATTCTCATGTGAACTCAAAATTTCATTTTTTCAATTATGACGTCATGTTTTTTACGTTTAATCAAGACTATCTCGCTTATTGTTGGTCGATTTTCGCCAGGATTTCAGTATGTTGTAGCTGAGACAATGCTCTTATATACCAATTGCCTTTATTTTTCATTTTGAGAACTGCATCATGGTCTAATCTTACGAAAAACGGAGGCATGTCATTTTTTCACATTTTGCGTGTATTGTCTATGGGACATGACCTTTTTCTAATTCTTGATTCTACATTCCCGTCTTTTTTGAGCAACAGCTCCGTTATTTCTACTCGATTTTCGCCCAGCTTCGAGTATGTTGTAGCTGAGGAAATTCTCTATCGTAAGTGTGCCATTTATTTTTTAATCAAATGTCAGGAACATATCGAAATTTGAACTGGAAGATATGATTTAGGAATCCCATTTTTCATCTACGTGTTATCTCTATGGACTATATTCTGGTCCATCGGTAAAGCACTGGTCTCACATCCTCATGGTCCCTGGTTCGACTCCCGGCGACGGCGGTGTCAATTTTTTTTTTATTTTTTTTTTTTTTTTTACATTTTTTGCCCTTTCATATTACCATCTTCATCGACTACGTTTACACATACAATTACAAACAATGCCATAACTGCGTTATTTTGCGTGTTATGTCTATTGCAATGCAGTGTACATTAGTTTATGTACAACCCTATTGCAAATATGATTCATGAACGTGTATTGAACCTTTAGGGTTAACTTTGCATAATACTAAAAATCAAATCGTCCTGTGTCTGTGATGCTAGTCTCCTTCTCAGACCTGAATATTTTTCAAGTTCATCAGGTCTTCGAACATTAGATAAACTGGTGATTAGACGGCAAATAGATTACCCAACACAAAACGTTTCAGAACGTTCTTAGAACACATTTATTAGGTCTGCTACATATTCGTCTTTAATAATTGTTACAAAACATTTTTATTAGATCCGTTTCGTCTTCGACTTTAATAAACGTTCATAAAACATTTTTATTAGGTCCGCTACGTCTTTGTCTTTAACAAACGTTCACAAAATATTTTCAGAACGTTCACAAAATGTTTACAAAACGTTTTTATTGGGTCTGCTACGTCTTCGTCTTTGATAAACGTTCACAAAACGTTTTTAGAAACCTTCACAAAACATTTACAAAACGTTTTTAGGTCCGCTACGACTTCGTCTTTAATAAACGTTCACAAAACGTTTACAAAACGTTTTTTTATTAGGTCCGCTACGTCTTCGTCTTGAATAAACGTTCACAAAATATTTTCAGAACGTTTACAAAATGTTTACAAAACATTTTTATTAGGTCTGCTACGTCTTCGTCTTTATAAACATTCACAAAACGTTTTTATTGGGTCTGCTACGTCTTCGTCTTTAATAAACGTTCACAAAACGTTTTTAGAAACCTTCACAAAACATTTACAAAACGTTTTTACTAGTTCGGCTATGTCTTCATCTTTAATGAACGTTCGCTATGTCTTTGTCTTTAATAAACGTTTGTAAAACATTTTCAGAAGGTTCATAAATAGTTTACAAAACATTTTTATTAGGTCCGCTACGTCTTTGTCTTCAATAAACGTTCACAAAACGTTTTCAGAACATTTTTCAGAACGTTTTTTTTATCAGGGCTGCTTCCTCTTCGTAAATTTTCTCTGAATTGGGATTTTAATTGGGAATGACTATAATCCTCTTGATGACCATGATAATGAGATAGTAATGTTGCTGACGGTGATACAAACCCTGATGATGAAAATGATGAATAAAAGGCCAACTGTCATATACCTTTTATAATCATAGATATCATATCCATATCAAAAAGACGACAGACCACCTAATTCGTCTGATCGAATGACGAATTAAATCTCGTTATTCTTTTTATTGGTACCCACTTTTTTGTGCAGTCGAGATCTCAGAACTGGCTGAATCATTTTTCGTCAAATTTTCAGGAATCATCAGTCACTACGAGATCTCGGATTTTTAGTCATTTTCAAGTTCATCAGGTCATCGTGACGTCATCTAGGCGCCATTTTGTAAAAATCATCTCATGATCATATCTTCATAACCGAATGTCATTTTTTATTCATATTTGGCATGATGAATATTCATATCAATCTGAACAATTCCAACTTTTTAAACGCGCGCGTACGCGTACGTCCGCGCGTCAGTGCGCGCGCAAAATTTAAAAATGCTCAAAATCACTCATGGATCAAACCAAAATCCATTTCAGGTCATTTTAAGCATTTCAAAAATTTCCGCGCGTAAGCGCCCGCGCGCGCGTTTTGCGCGTGCGCAACTCGTAAATAACGTAAAAAACGCCGTTTTTTCACTTGAATTGCAATTCTGAGACATTTCTTGACCATTTCCATCAGTTTAGAATCGATTTCAACTTACCAAAACGCCGCACGCACGCGTCAAAGTTTAAAATCCGTGCGCGCGTCTATGGGGCAAATAACGTAAAAACATGCAAAAACATGCCCCTTTAAAATCCGCCATAGCTCGTTAAAAAGCATGGGGACCCCCCTTTTTTTTTACATTTTCTGAAAGCCTATGAATTGAAGATTTGAATTCATGAAAAAAAATTGGGGGTCGAACAGTCGGAACGTTACCATATTCTCATGTGAACTCAAAATTTCATTTTTTCAATTATGACGTCATGTTTTTTACCTTTAATCAAGACTATCTCGCTTATTGTTGGTCGATTTTCGCCAGGATTTCAGTATGTTGTAGCTGAGACAATGCTTTTATATACCAATTGCCTTTAATTTTCATTTCGAGAACCGCATCATGGTCTAATCTTACGATAAACGGAGGCATGTCATTTTTTCACATTTTGCGTGTATTGTCTATGGGACATGACCTTTTTCTAATTCTTGATTCTACATTCCCGTCTTTTTTGAGCAACAGCTCCGTTATTTCTACTTGATTTTCGCCCAGCTTCGAGTATGTTGTAGCTGAGAAAATTCTCTATCGTAAGTGTGCCATTTATTTTTTAATCAGATGTCAGGAACATATCGAAATTTGAACTGGAAGATATGATTTAGGAATCCCATTTTCCATCTACGTGTTATCTCTATGGACTATATTCTGGTCCATCGGTAAAGCACTGGTCTCACATCCTCATGGTCCCTGGTTCGACTCCCGGCGACGGCGGTGTCAATTTTTTTTTTTTTTTTTTTTTTTACATTTTTTGCCCTTTCATATTACCATCTTCATCGACTACGTTTACACATACAATTACAAACAATGCCATAACTGCCTTATTTTGCCTGTTATGTCTATTGCAATGCAGTGTACATTAGTTTATGTACAACCCTATTGCAAATATGATTCATGAACGTGTATTGAACCTTTAGGGTTAACTTTGCATAATACTAAAAATCAAATCGTCCTGTGTCTGTGATGCTAGTCTCCTTCTCAGACCTGAATATTTTTCAAGTTCATCAGGTCATCGAACATTAGATAAACTGGTGATTAGACGGCAAATAGATTATCCAACACAAAACGTTTCAGTACGTTCTTAGAACACATTTATTAGGTCTGATACATCTTCGTCTTTAACAATTGTTACAAAACATTTTTATTAGATCCGTTTCGTCTTCGACTTTAATAAACGTTCACAAAACGTTTTTATTAGGTCCGCTACGTCTTCGTCTTTAATAAACGTTCAAAAAACGTTTTCAGAACGTTTCCAAAACGTTTACAAAACGTTTTTTATTAGGTCCGCTACGTCTTCGTCTTGAATAAACGTTCACAAAATATTTTCAGAACGTTCACAAAATGTTTACAAAACGTTTTTATTAGGTCTGCTGCGTCTTCGTCTTTAATAAACGTTCACAAAACGTTGTCAGAACGTTTCCAAAACCTTGTCAGAACGTTTCCAAAACGTTTACAAAACGTTTTTTATTAGGTCCGCTACGTCTTCGTCTTGAATAAACGTTCACAAAATATTTTCAGGACGTTCACAAAATGTTTACAAAACATTTTTATTAGGTCTGCTACGTCTTCGTCTTTAATAAACGTTCACAAAACGTTTTCAGAAACCTTCACAAAACATTTACAAAACGTTTTTACTAGGTCGGCTATGTCTTCATCTTTAATGAACGTTCGCTATGTCTTTGTCTTTAATAAACGTTCGCAAAACATTTTCAGAAGTTCATAAAAAGTTTACAAAAAGTCTTTATTAGGTCCGCTACGTTTTAGTCCTTAGTAAAAGTTCACAAAACGTTTTCAGAACGTTCACAAAAGTTTTTTTTTATGTCCGCTACGTCTTCGTCTTTAAAAAACATTCGTTAAACATTTTCAGAAGGTTCATAAATAGTTCACAAAACATTTTTATTAGGTCCGCTACGTCTTTGTCTTCAATAAACGTTCACAAAACGTTTTCAGAACATTTTTCAGAACGTTTTTTATCAGGGCTGCTTCCTCTTCGTAAATTTTCTCTGAATGGGGATTTTAATTGGGAATGACTATAATCTTCTTGATGACCATGATAATGAGAAAGTAATGTTGCTGACGGGATACAAACCCTGATGAAAATGATGAATAAAAGGCCGACTGTCATATACCTTTTATAATCATAGATATCATATCCATATCAAAAAGACGACAGACCACCTAATTCGTCTGATCGAATGACGAATTAAATC
>CM057165.1:4724708-4777208 GCA_029962745.1 Echinometra lucunter
CAAAAGCAAAAAACGAAATTGAAATCGGAAACTGTTCAATTTTCCGTTTTTAAAAGCAAAAACAGAAAAACAAAATCAGGAAGAGTGTTCTGTTTTCAATTTCACATATTTAAAATGGGGAAATGGAAGTAGAAATGTTTAATTTCAATTAGTGAATAGAAGAAGGGAAAACAAGGAACAAAAATCAGGAAAATATGTTTGTTGTTTGTTGCAGAAAAAAATGACAAAATCAAATTTTAGGAAACAGTAAAACAGAAAAACACTTCATTTTTTAATACCGGTATTTCCGTTTTCTAGTATTATCTCTTACAAAAATTGTTGAAAATATGTCCATTTTTCTGTTTGTCATAACGAAAATAGAAACGGTTTTTACTCAATATTCTGTGTTTCCTTTTTTTCGTTTTGGAAACAGAACAACGAATTATACAAATGTACATGTACCTTGATCATTATTGCCTCATTATTAATATCTAAAAAAAAAAATGTATACTGCGATACATATATGTCTGTGGAGGGGTGCTGCTTAGACAAGGGGTATTCTCTTTGACTTTCAGTTTGACTTTCAAGGTCAAAGTATTTCTATTATTAACCCATTCGTGACAGGAATTATTTGAAGCCTAATTTGATCAGCTTTTATTCTTCAAATTGGCAACACCAACATTTTTCTTTTATTGCTACATTTTTCTTATAAAACATCGTGTATCTGAAATAAATATAAATTGACAGAATGTGTGATGAGAAGTCATAAAGTTGCCAATTTGCAGGGAAAAACAGTCATTTTAAACATTTTCATTGCATTGCCAATTTAAGGATTTTAATGCTTTTCCTTTAAAAAATTTCAGCATCAAACAACAAATATTGATGCAACAAAAATGGGCACAGTAAGGGTAGAATTTTTTGCTCTTTCTGCTCATATATTTGATATGATTTTTGGAGCTCTGCATCAAAAGTTATTAGACCAAACCACATAATGTGGACCCTCTGTCATGAATGGGTTAAGGAATTATAAGTTTGTAGACTGTCACTTTCTTTACCCTGATGTAGTGAATGGATACCTCACCTATAACTCACTGGTCTTAATGAGCACTTTATAATTATAAGAAAGGTGCAGTATAGAAGGATATATAAGTCCATATATTTTTTTTTTATTCACTGTTGGGTATATATGCATATTTACTATATTTTGCACATGTTTTTACTCTTAACAATATTATCAGATGTGTCCCATCTGCTGAAAATACCTCATTTACTTTATCATGTGTCTATGTCTATGTACTGGGGGTTCTTTATGCTCTAAATCTTTGCAAAACAGGCACATGTGCCCCACATTTGCTGAACTTCTTGTACTTAAAAAAATACCATCCCTATCTCACTGGGCTTCAGCTGTTGCCGACTGTTGCTCATCATAGGCACTTACACAAAAAGAAAATGGCAACACCTTTGTCACGAGCCCACAGTGATAAATTTGTGAGGGAGGTTCAAAAATATCTGGAAATGTTTGTGGGGGGTTCTCAATTTCTTCTTATGAGTTGCAGGGCCTCACTCTTTTGTCGCTGAAATTTTGAATATGTTAAGATAATCCATACGACAAATTTTTCTCTCAAAATAGTCACAGAGTCGTTGCCGATGTCTCATACATGTCTCAAACCTGTTTTCTGTAGAAAGCAATGTACAGTCATTGTAAATATCTATTGTTTGGTCACTTTGGTGGACAAAGTTAATTTATGAAAAATCCAGGTTGTATTTTGAGTTTGTTCTACTGCAAGAGTATCTGGGGATTTTTTGTAAAGCTGTTCATAAAGTTACGCATGACTTTACAAACGATTTGAATATGAATGTCAAATCAGATACCCAAAGTTTTTCCTGACATTTCAGTGAAGTGTGACTGCATTTCCCATAATCTCAATGAAATTGTGGCAAAAGATATACTTTCCAATAAAAATGATTGTAAACCATCGTAATTTAATCTACGTCTGCATAATTCACCTTTAGATGATGCGATTTACATGTATGATGACTTAGAATCCCACTTGGCTTATCATATTCAAGTCAGTCGTAAAGTAATTTGTAACTTTATTAAACACCCCCCTGGTATCTAATTGCCCTCACATTCAAAATAAGACAGTATTGTTTGCTTATGGCTTTCAGCTCATAGTCAGATGAGTACATGCCATAAAGCTTAAATCTGTGTTTTTAACTCTATTCTCAAATTTTAATATGTTATCTGCACATAGTAGGTTTATGTGTGTAAAAAAATTTCAATAAATTGTGTTATTTTTCAATAAAATTTTTAAATTGAATCAGAATACACTGCATTGGAATGTGCTTTTTTCTTATCTGTGTTTATAACGGTGCAGTTTATTTGTGAATACATGTACAAAGTTTTTAGCTGGGCCCGTTTCATAAAACTTGTTATTGCGGTAACTGTTACAAGCTACAGAAATCCTTGCATCCGATTGGCTGCCATGTCAGAGAAATGTGGCAGTTGTTAATGATAATAAGTTTTATGAAACGGGGGCCCTGTTGTGGTGCAGGAGTTGGAGATTGGACTTGAAATAGGAAGGTCCATGGTTCAAACCCATCCTGTGATGGTTACCATTTGACAACGTTGAGTGTACAAGTAATGTTGGGTACTAGTCAAATACAGTCAAACCTGCTGAAGTGACCACCTGTCTATAAAGACCAAAGTTTTTGTTTCCTTTGAATCCTCTTCACATTTAAAGGAACCTTATCTAAGGACCACCTGCTCATGAACACAGCTATTCCTGTCTTCCTTGGATGATCTTTACATGTGTATTCAGGTTTCACTGCTGTTCATTTATCACAGACACAGAACTATGTAGAATATATTCTGAATGGTTGATTAGGTACTCCCATCCCTACCCTCACTGACTGTCTACTCATGAAGATGTCTTTTCCTGTCTCCCTTGGGTGGTCTTTATATACAGGTTTCACTGTCGTTCATTTATCAAAGTCACAGAACTATGTAGAATATATTCTGAATTGTTGATTAGGTACCCCAACCCCCTGGCTATCTGCTCATGAAGATGGCTTTTTCTGCCTCCTTTGGGTGGTCTTGATGTTCAGGTTTCATTTATCAAAGACAGAACTATGTAGAATTTATTCTGAATTGTTGATTAGGTACCCCACCCCCCTGGCTATCTGCTCATGAAGATGGGTTTTCCTGTCTCCCTTGGGTGGGTGGTCTTTTACAGGTTCACTCTCGATCATTTAGCAAAGACACAGAACTAGGTAGAATTTATTCTGCATGGTGGATAAAGCACCCCACTCCATTACCTATAGAGGCGAACCTCGCTATAACGAACTCCCCTGGATCAAGGAAATTACATGTACCTCTTTATATCTAAACTTGCTATATCTGGGCTAAACAAACCCCGATAAAATGCAAAGAAGTGGGACCGGCAAAATTACCTTGTTGTATAACGAGAGTTTGTTATAACAGTGTCCTTTATAAGGAGGTTTCACTATACACCTATTGTCTTTTAGTTCAGTCTTGTGGTCCTGGATACATGTATATGTGCTTTTGCATGGGAAAAGACAAAATTCAACAAAGTGTTTGGGAGCACTGTGGTGTATTGGTAAATGCTCTTGACTGGTTTGGTTTGGTTTGGATTTATCTTCCGTAATATCAAAAAGACATCGAATATTCGAATATAAAATAGATAAATGTAAACACAATTGTAAATCAAAGTTCAAAATAATACGGCTGGAAAACTCTATTAAGAGGTATTATCAAAATGCCTCTATTCTTCCTAAAGATCCAGAAAAATAGAGAGAATGAATAAACTGAATACTGATAGTAAATGAAGAAGCTTTATGGGAGAATTTTTCATAATTGGTAAACGAATTTTCGGCATTACTCCCAGTGTTAAAGATCGTATGTTCGATCTGTAAAATCACAAGTCAGAAAAAATTCTCCCATAAAGCTTCTTCATTTACTATCTATTGTCCACGGCGGACCGTTGCATATTAATGAGTCAGAAAGAAGAAGAGGACCTTGGGTATTTGACTCCAGTTCATCGTGACTTAGCCGTGAACAATAATAGCCTGGTGGTTAAGTCGCTGCCCGGCAAGCAGTAGATGGCAGGTTCGAATCCCGCTGGTTCCAATTTTTTCTGACTTGTGATTTTACAGATCGAACATACGATCTTTAACACTGGGAGTAATGCCGAAAATTCGTTTACCAAACTGAATACTATACATCACAACAGATAAGAAATATCACTTCCTACCCCCCTCCCTAACCCTCTATAATTTACTTCCTTAACTCATTTGTGACAGAGGTCCACATTTTGTGGTTTGGCCTAATATCTTTTGATGCAAAGCCCTAAAAATCATACCAAATACATGAGCGGAAAGAGCAAAAAATTCTACACAAACTGTGCCCATTTTGGTTGCGTCAATATTCGTTGTTTGATGCTGAAATTTTTTTAAAGGAAAATAAGCATTAAAATCCTTAAATTGGCAATGTGATAGAAAGTTTAAAATCACCGTTTTCCCCTGCAAATTGGCAACTTTTTTACTTTTCATCATAATTTCTGTCAATTTATATTCATTTCAGATGTGACGTTTTATAAGAAAAATGTAGCAATAAAATAAAAATATTGGTGTTGCCAATTTGAAGAATAAAAGCTGATCAAATTAGGCCTTAAATAATTCCTGTCACGAATGGGTTAATGTTATCCCCCCCCCCTCCCCCCTCCTTCTCTGGAAGCGACAGGGGTTTCCTATGTCAAAACCTCTCATTCGAGAGGTCCGGGTTCGATATTCGCTGATTGTCACAAGATTCGGAGTAGGGACGGCTAGGGGGCACGGTGGCGGAAAACAATGGCGTTCATCATTAGAAAGAAAACCCCAAACAAATCTTCTCGCTCGTTTCGCTCGTTTCGCTCGTTTCGCTCGTTTCGCTCCCTCTCATATTGATAATTAGACTATTACATAAATTTGAAGCAGCATTGTCTATGACACTCTAAAGATAGACAATATTATGTGGAAAATTATCTTTTAATGTAGGGGTTTATGAAAATGTTATTTTTTTATACTTCTCTTCGCAAGTGCCCATTTTTGCCAAAACACTGCCTTTTATTGCTGGTGCCCCTCCATTATTAAAATACTCCGCCAACCCTGGTTTCGAGGGTAAATGTATACTCTAAAAAGGGATTTGTCAAAACTCAAAATCACCAATACTTTGGTAAATATGTGTCCGCCCAAAAATATTGGTAAAGATTGACCAATATGATGGTCAATATTACCAAATTATTGGTTAAAATGTACTAAAATTTTGGTTGATTTTGACCATTTTTTTTGTCGGACACATACCTACACATTGGTTATTTTGACCAATCCTTTATCAGAGTGTAGAAATGTTTTACATTTTATTATTATACCTTTACGCATAATTAAAAGAATTTTGGCGTGATTAAAAAAATGTAAGCCAGTGGCTCATTTTTTATTTTGAAAGTTTACACGTCGCAGATCAGTTTAGACGACACAATTTCGCGGAGAATTTAAAAAGATGTCTTTCAAAGCATAATGTTCATTGTCACTCGGTTCGTATCATTTCATTGCACGTACATAACAATTACGAATTTCATTCGGTTCACTGCTTATTTTGAAAGGTAACACGCTACGGAGCAATAAAGATGGCGCCACTTTCGAAGGCTATGAAGACCCCTGGACCACGGGGGGGGGGGGGGGGGGGTGACACCCACTAAAAATTCCAGTCGACAATCGAGCCACCTCTGTCGCCAAATTAAGGAAGGAAAGGAAAAGGAAAGAGGGAAGAGAAAGGAGAGGAAAGAAAACGAAAGTGTTAAGAGAAAAGAATGGAAAAGGGAAAGAGATACTCAAACTTGCCCGATAAGCTCAATGAGATACGTTCAGAAACCGTGAGTGCTTCTGCTTTATGATCTCTTGGAATAAAAAAAATGGTATGAATATTTTAATGGTACTCATATCCACCACGTATGGTGCTCAACCCGCTCAATACCCGGCTCAGTAGTGATCACAGCATTCCCCAAATTGCTTCCTATAACGGTATACCCATTTCACACCTGGGTGCAGCCGTGCAGGTTACAAACGTTCGAACCCACGACTTTCGTATCTCCAGTCTGATACATTATCGTTGGTATATCTTTGGAAAGCCATCACTCTTTCGAAACAGTAGTCTGGTACAATTTGCACTACGTTGAAGTTGAAGTTTGGAAAGCCATCACTCTTTCGAAACAGTAGTCTGGTACTATTGGCACTAAGTTGAAGTTGAGTGGTACTTTGTCCCGCACGATTCATGTCTCGTGTAATAAGAGAGATTGAGTGGTTTCTTAAAATAAAAAAATAACGGGATGATTCATAATCTAGCTAGAAGCGTCATCTCCCAACTTTAAAAAAGCTTCGCATTCCATTAAAAGTGAAGAGGATTTCTGCGATGTCGTTTGAAAAAAGTTTGGGGGGGGGGGGGTAGATTAGACATAGAAATCAGCATAACTGTCAGTAAAGTTGGGGTCACCACCTAAAAATCTGCGGGCAAACTCAGGTCTTACACCACCCTCCCCCATTCGAATGTTCTAGCGACGCCCGTGATTGAAGTGTGATCTTTTACCTGTGTGTTTTGACACATGTTTGAAAGATACAGGTCATATATAAAAACAGATGACGATATTTTGAAGAGGGTTAAATAAAGCAGGTGCCTTTCGACGCACAAAACATTATCACTCGTTTTCATCATTCATTATTCGTATAGACCTTTGCTGTAGAATAAGACATTAAATGCTTTCCCTTTCCTACTTGGAAGGAACAAAAATATCAACTCTGTCTTAAAGAGGATTGATTCTACCATGGATTCCGGTGCCTATGTTGGTTTGAATGTCGGTGGTAAAATCTATCGGACATCCCGTGCCACGCTAACACGCTATCCGGACACCTTATTTTGCGCCATGCTAGACGGCAGCATACCGTCTGCAAAAGATGATCAAGGCAATTACTTGATAGACAGGGATGGTAAGATATTCCGCCATATCTTAAACTATCTGAGATGCGGAGAACTCGTCTTACCGACAGCCTTCAGCGAGTTTACTTTGCTTGAACACGAGGCAGATTTTTTCCTTCTTCAAGAACTCAAACTCGAGATCATTAAAAAGCCAACTGAAGAGATAGGACTGATGTTCGATAACGGGAATCTTTTGAACACTACCAGGAAGATACTGTTGAGGGAGGAGGATTCATTTTTCACTAAAATGTTGAATGGAGATGTTACAGTCCCCAGAGATTCCCAAGGCAACTATGTCATGAATAGAGATAGGAGCTATTTTCATCATGTCATTCGGTATCTGAGAGAAGGCGGTATCTTCATTCCTGTCGAAAACCATGAACTCGACCGCCTTAAGGAAGAGGCCAAGTATTTCCAACTCAAGGAATTTGCTGCGCACGTTCAAAGTGCATATTCGATGATATCAATGGCCAAGGATTTTAGTTATGATGAGGAGGAAATGGCTTATGTTCAATTCTCATTCGACACACACATTTATTTTCGTCTTCGTTCCCCAAGTGTTGCCTACACTAGTTATGCGAGTAGCGTTTTTGTTAAGGAGCATACCATCGGTAACTGTGCGACTGCTGGCGTGGTGGACTTGAAGAAAATAACTCGTAAGGAGGCCCCAACTCTGCAAGATGTTCTCTTTTTGCTTGAGACATGTGGGAAGATACTTCACTCAATATCAACTTAGCACCAATTGTACCAAACTAACGTTTCAGTCTTTGAACAGTCCAGATGCATTCACGCGACGTTATTAATGCGTCAGACTGGAGATGAGAAGGTCGTGGGTTCGAACCAGTTTCTTTTGGCAAGACATTAATCTATATTTGCTACTCTCCACCCAGGTGTTAAATTGGTATAGGGCAGGAAGAAATTTCTGAAATACATGATTACTGATTTCGGCAGCCTACCTGAGTCGGGGTATTATTAAAGAAGATTGAGCACGATGCGTGGTGGATAGGATATCCAAGATTTTGTGCCTTATTCAGGACCCTCCTCTATCCAAATATGGAGATATTCGGGCTTCTTGAATAATTATGATGCCATATTTATGGGAACTTTAAGATAAACCTCTGAGGTCTTTACCCCCGAATGCCCCAATATCGCTTTGTCACTACGCACACTCCTCATGCCAGGTTACCCAGCTTGCATTGAATGATAAACATTTTTGCATACACCCGGCAGAAAGACATATTTTAAACATATTTTCTCCATTTTACTTATTTGCACCAATCAGTGGGCAGCGGATCACGTCCCTTGAAATTTCTAGAGGTGGGGGACACAACTGCGTATGCCTTCCTTTTCTAAAATTTCGCTTATTAGCAAATTTTGGGACAGTGTCCCCCCTCCCAGTTATAACATGGATTGACGCTCGTGATTTCTGCCAACTTTTCTCCTCATGAGGAAAAACAAGTTATGTCTATACTTGACAGCTTGTACTTGAAACGAAACCACTCCGGGACATGTATATGATTCATAATCATAAGTTGTCATGGTTGTGAAGTTGCAAGGAAAGTTGTTTTCCCCACAGTTATCTAAACTTTAGAGCCAACCTGTACATATAATAATATTGGTTATACATTCTTTGTAAGAATATACTCCTTGTTTTTCATCCTTGCCTGTATACAGTTTGTAGCCTTAAGTGACGGTAAGCCTATGACATTTCTCACGACCGGGTCAGAACATCTACTGCTCTCAGAAGAGAAAAAGACAAGTTCTCCCTTTAAGATATACGCAAATGGTTGACAATATGCAATAATTATTTACGAAAAGTCACAAAATACAGAGAGGCTTATAACTCACAAATGCATACTTAATTTAGCTATGTTGAAATACTTATGGCAAGGGGGGGGGGGGGTATGTACCCGCTGAGTATAGCAATAAGAAGCCTGAGAGTGTTTTATTGTAAATTGATGTGTGAAAATCAAAATTAATTCATTACTGTAAAATTAGTGCAAATGATACATTTCAATATTTTCTTATCCCCTCATCTTCAGTCATGTTGAAAGCCTCCTGTAGGAAGCTCCGATGATGAAGAACTGAGAAGAAGAATTCACAGAGTACTAATGTGACTGGGTTTTGGGCTAGGTTTAGATCGGAGGGTTAAGGTTTGAGTTTGAATTTGATGCAAGGTTTATTTCGTTTCCGATAACATAAGCAACACAATTTACAAAGTACATAATACATAATCGTGAGATGAATTGAAATGGGGAGACTAGTGGAAAGCATAGCGTGTTTGTGTAGGTTCCCTATAATAAATATAATAGTAACATATCTTTTATAACAACATGGAATATATTGGAAGTGAAATACATATTTGAATATATATATATATATATATATATATATATATATATATATATATATATATATATATATATATATATATATATATATATATATATATATATATATATATATATATATATACAGTATATATATATATATCATAAAATCAGATATAAATAAATAGTCATGAGATCCTGGATCTGCCTGTGTTGGTGGAAATTTACATAGCAAGATGTCATTCTTGAAAATGCAAACACATACAAACACAAAACGACAAGACAGGACTCAGGCAACAGGAAACTGACAAGGTAAGATAGGACAGAACAGGATAAAGCAGGACAGGACAAGACCAGAACAGGACAGGAAGGTTAGGAAGATAAGTTAAGGAGTACTGCTGTGATTAGGTTTTAGGTTAGGTTTAATTACCGTGGGAGGGGGATACCCACTCCCACACCCCCGCCTTGCCCCTCCCCCCCCCCCCCCCGCTGAAAATTCCTGGCTACGCCAGTGATTATCACCATCATCATCTGATAATCATTATAGTTATAGTCTTGAAGAAAGAAGAAATAAAGTATGCACTGACAAAGTATTTCCATTAAAATGATCAAAGAAAATCAAGTTACATGAGTTCCACATACTCACAACTTTATTTCTTATTGCTACAATGAAAGAGTTTCAGATACTGTAAATATTAGAGACCGTGTTTTCTTTTCAATATAATTTTTTACCTTCTAACAAACAACAAAGAAACACATAAGATGATACAAAATTTGTAATAGGCCTATGACCTATGTATGCAATCAAGCAAATATCAAAATACAACATGTACCTCTATACATGTATTACTTTTTTTCTTTTATTGTCTGATAAGCATCACTCCATCCTTTTCAAGCCTTACAGCTCACGATGGCGGTCTCCTGCGTTCTTATAATTTAGCTCTTTTGTGTAATGAAAAATCACTCTATTAATTTGTATTCCTGTTAGTTTATACCTTTGTATTATATTTATCGTATACTGCAATATTATACTTATACATGACTTCATTATATATGTAATGTCGATTCAATCTAGAACGCAGGAATAAAAGCAAGCAAACAAACAAACTCTATGAAATACAGTGTATATAACACTTTTTGCCTAAAAGTAAGACAGTACAAGTTATAACAATAATATAATGAAAAAAAAAATGGAAGAGGTCTCTTGTTTTATTGATCATTACGTCATAAAATTCTAATGTTTGTGTCGGTGTGTGTTTGTTTGTGTGGCAGAGAGAGAGAGAGAGAGAGAGAGAGAGAGAGCGCGCGCAGTTCTACGACCACATGCAACTATAAATGCCTTGCAATTATTTTCCTACTAGCCGATTTTTCCAAATCCACACTTGAACCAAACACAACACCTAACCTTCGACCTCTGATCTTAACTAACCTAAAACCTAATCAAAGCAGGACTCCTTAACTTATCTTCCTAACCTTAACCCTCTAATCTAAACCTAACCTGAAATCATAAGCACAGCATTCCCCTATCTTCCTAACCTTAACCCTCTAATCTAAACCTAACCTGAAATCATAAGCACAGCATTACCCTATATATCTTCCTAACCTTAACCCTCTAATCTAAACCTAACCTGAAACCGTAAGTACAGCATTACCCTATATATCTTCCTAACCTTAACCCTCTAATCTAAACCTAACCTGAAACCGTAAGTACAGCATTACTCTATATATCTTCCTAACCTTAACCCTCTAATCTAAACCTAACCTGAACCATATGCACAGCATTATCCTATCTTCCTAACCTTAACCCTCTAATCTAAACCTAACCTGAAACCATAAGTACAGCATTACCCTATATCTTCCTAACCTTAACCCTCTAATCTAAACCTAACCTGAACCATAAGCACAGCATTACCCTATCTTCCTAACCTTAACCCTCTAATCTAAACCTAACCTGAAACCATAAGCACAGCATTACCCTACATGTATATATTGTCTCCCTAACATTAATCCTCCAATCTAATCCTAACCTGAAAGCCCAAAATAAATGTAGACTGAACAATTTCTTGCTGAATAGATATACTTGTTAAATGGCCAAAAAAAAAATAATAATAATAAAAATAAAAAAAATTAGATGTATCCTCTACCGTGCGTGGTCGAAATTTATGCCTCCGCCTTTGCCAGATCAGAAATATATCACTTTTAATTATGGGAAATGTATTTGGACACATTTAGAGTACCAAACTGGAAAAAATGGTTCTATTTAAATCATACTGTGTCAGCCACATCTGAAGTTGATCTGTCAAGTGGTTCTAAAGTTATTGCGAGAAAGAGCAATTTTCATGTATACAATGTCATCTATGACCTTTGACCTTGTGACCCCAACTCTAAGATCATTGTCCTTCTCATATGCATACATGAATCAGGTTTGAAGTTGATTCATCAAATGGTTGTCGCAAGAACAAGTCATTTTCATGTATATGACCTCTATGACCTTTGACCTCGTGACCCCAAAGTCTAATCAGACCATCGTCCCTCCCGTAAACATATATGAGCCAAGTTTGAAGCCGATTCGTCCAATGTTTCTTAAGTTAGCGAAAGAACGAATCATTTTTTATGAATATGACCTCTATGACCTTTGACCTTTGACCTTGTGATCCCAAAATCTAATCAGATCATGGTCCCTTCCATATGCCATATCCATACATGAGCCAAGTTTGAAAAAAAAATAGGGAAAACATCCTTTCAAACGAAAAATTGAGCTAGACCCAAAACAAATTCATTGCAAAAGGCTTTAAAACGTGTAATGTCCCCCGTCCTTTCATCTCTCTCCCCTCTCTCTCTCTCTCTTTCTCTTTATCTCTATCTCTCTCTTCTAATCACTTCTTATCATTCCTAATTTTATTTGTATATATATATATATATATATCAGTTACCACATCCTTTCTGTATAGAAGTCTAAGGGGGCATTGGTAGAGTAGGTTCATAGTACTAATTACTGGTATCAGAGCATTTGTAAGTACATGTACTTTCTACTCTCAAAGGGATCCATGAATATTACACAAGCTATACTTTTCAATAGACTCCTCCACTTACGTTTCTTTTCTATGCCAAATTTTAATTCTTCTGAAATCATGATAGTCTAGTTGCAATTTTGTTTCATATATGTTATCAACCTGAACCTGTATATCAATCTAAACCTAACCTAAAACTCCAATCACAGCAGTACTGCACTCTGATTTCTGCGGAGTCAAATTTGACTCGGAATGGCGTCAGCTGGGAATCAACTCTTGACTGGAATTTAGTCGATCCTCAGTTGACGCTACACCATCCCGAGTTAAATTAATTCGGAATCTGAGTCACTGTAACTCGGAATAGAGTTGACTCCCAGCTGACGCCATTCCGAGTCAAATTTGACTCCGCGGAAATAAGAGTGTGTAGTATGTGAATTCTTCCTCTCTAATCATCATCATCGTCACAGCAAATAGACCTATTTGCTAATGTATTCAAATTTTATGCATAGTTGTTGAACAAAGGTTTCCCTTGACAACCAAGAAGCTTGCCTGAGGCTTGCCTGAGGCTTGACTGACACCAACATATCAAGGGTTCTGGATAGAAACATGCATAAATTTGAATACATTAGTAAACAAGTCAATTCCCACATACTAGGAGGCTCTTTCAACATGACTCACTGAACATGAAGGATTTTAAACTTTATGCGTCTGATAAAATGTATCAACCACAGCAATGAATGAATTCTAATTTTCACGGTAATGACTGAATTTTAATTGTAAACTTTCTCGATTTACAATAAAACACAGGCTTCTTGTTGCTAGTCAGCACGTACAGGTTTATAGCGAGCAGGTTAATCAGTGGAAACATTGAGGCGGGCCAGTGCTTGCAATATGAAAAGTTACTATAAAAATACACATAATCATTCACCGAATGAGAAATCAAGAGATAAGATTTGTTGAGAAAATAAAACATAGCTCAAATATTCGTATATTAGGTACAGGTGTAGATAGGTACACAATAATACTAATTACCTGTTAAATTTGATGTGTCATATTTGACTCAGTAAATCTAAGAACTAAATATTACAAAACTTAATCTCGGATTAAGACTATAACTAATTAGGTTGTAAGAAAGACTTAACAGACACTGATAAAATTCAATCTGTCTTTATTAGAATACATGTATCACTAAAATGCCTTGCATACATGTATGTGTAATGAGAAAATGCTACAAGCTCACCGTCACCAAAAAACTACACACTGCATAGTGTATACAGACAAAGGCAAAATTTAAGAGAATGCATACCAGCATAGCCAGTCGGTTACAGTTGGGCCCTAAAATTTAGATGACTTTGGGAAAACACATGACCTTAGAATTTCACATTTTATGTCATTTATTATTACTACTGTACCGTATTATATTACACATGTCCAAGAGAAGTTTCAATTCATGTACACACTTTTAAGTACAAACATAACTGTATTTTCGCATGAGGAGAAAATTGGCATAAATCACAGGTGTCAATCCATATACATGTACTAACTGGAGGTTCTCAAATTTATTTTCATTTATTTTTTTTTTCATTTATTCATTTATTATTATATTTTGGGGGGATATACCCCCAAATTGTTGACAATATTCTTCTTAGATGTCTCTTCTCTTAGAATTGGAGGGGGAGGGAGATATCCTATTTGCTTTTCAATCTTGGATGTGCTTACATGGCTCCTGCGGTGCTCAACCCCTTTCAATTATTATCCGGCTCAGCGTAGGCTACCAAAATCACTGATCGCAGTATTCCAGTCATTTCTTCCTGCCCATTTATACCCATTTATCACCCGAGTGGAGAGTAGTAACTTGCCAAAAGACACTGGTTTGATCCCACGACCTTCTCATCTCTGGTCTGATGCATTATTAAACTGGAATATGCCCGACTCATCCCGGAATACATCTGGGAAGTTCTCATCTTGATGCGTTAGTTTGGTACAATTGGTGCTAACTTGACTTTGACCGGCGTTTCTTCCCACATGTCTTGTGCAATAAGAGAGAACATCTTCCAGAGTTGGGGCCTCCTTGCTAGTTATTTTCTTCAAGTCCACCACACCAGCAGACGCTCCATTACCGACAGAATACTCCTTTACAAACATGGTACTCGTATAACTAGTATAGGCAACACTTGGGGAACGAAGACAAAAATAAAAGTGTGTGTCGAATGAGTATTCAAAACAATCCCTTGCTGTAGACTGATAGTCAAACTTATCAGCCATTAATATCATTGAATTTACACTTTTAATGTGCTCTGCAAATTCTTTGAGTTGGAAGAACTCGGCCTCTTCCTTCAGGTGGTCGAATTCATGGTTTTCCACAGGACTGAAGATACCGCCTTCTTTC
Organism: Echinometra lucunter; assembly: GCA_029962745.1. Lineage (NCBI taxonomy): Eukaryota > Metazoa > Echinodermata > Echinoidea > Camarodonta > Echinometridae > Echinometra > Echinometra lucunter. The sequence goes on from CM057165.1 coordinate 4,739,445, forward strand.
AGATACCGAATGACATGGTGAAAATAGCTCCCATCTCTACCCATGATGTAGTTGTCTTGGGAGTCTCTCGGGACTGTAACATCTCCATTCAACATTTTAGTGAAAAATGAATCCTCCTCCCTCAGAAGTGTCTTTCTGGAAGCGTGGAAGAGAATCCCTTTGTCGAACATCAATCCTATTCCTTCACTTTCTTCAATCGAGAGTTTGAGTTCTTGGAGAAGGAAAAAATCCGCCTCACTTTCCAGCAAACTAAACTCGCTAAAATTTGCCGGTACGACGAGTTTTCCGCATCTCAAATAGTTTAAGATATGGCGGAACATCTCACCATCTCGGTCGATCAAGTAATTGCCTTGGTCATCTTTTGCAGACGGTATGCTGCCGTTTAACATGGCGGTAAAGAAGGTGTCCGGATAGCGTGTTAGTGTAGCACGCGAAGTGCGATAGATTTTGCCACCGACATTCAGCTTAACATAGGCACTTGAATCCATGGTAGAATCAATCCTCTTTAAGACAGTGTTGATATCTTTCAGTTCCTTCCGAGTAGGAAAGGGAAAACATAAAATCTTTTCAACAACAAAGGTATATAGGCCTACGAGTAACGAAACCGGGCGGTGACTAGCATGGACCTGCTCCTATTATAATCCCCTGAAAAACTGAACTGTAAGCTGCATGCGCGCGCTGGCATATTTCAGCGCACATGGACAACGCAGCGAAATTTGAAAAATCCCTCTTTCAGCCAAAACAAAATTCCCATATCGGCGAACGAGCGAGATCAATGCGTGAACCGAAACGGCGTCTAGTCTAATATGCGCAGACCCTAAAACTTTTTCGCCATTTCAATAGACATGCATGTCGATGGGGGGGGGGGGGGGGGGGGGGGAATATGATCACCAAATATTTTGGGTGGGGGATGGCCTGTATTTTCTTCCCCCAATAATTTACCATAAACAAATTATACAATCCCCTGATAATCCCCTGAAAATAAAGTAGGACGAAAAAGGGGGAAAGAGTAAAGAAAATAATAATGATAATAATAATTAAAAAAAACAAACACTTGGAAGCACTCGTTTTAAGCATCTCAACCAGTGCCGATTATATAGTACTATCTTTATTACAGGAAATTGGCAGAAAATTGGTTTGCAAGTTGTCTTTCTATCTGATGTTGTACTATATAAAAAAAGTTCTAGTCATAATAACCAGAGCTGCGAGGAGTCGAACGGCAAAAAGACCTAAAACAGAAGAAAGTTTATAAGATATTCATATGCAAGGTCCCCTTTCATAAAACTTGATATCAGCATAGTCCATGTTATCAGTAACAACTACCACATTTCTGTGACGGATTCGCTCTCAGCCAATCTGATGCGAGGATTTCAGTAGTTTATAACTCAATAGTTTATAACAGTTCTTGACTTGTTATTGATAACAAGTTTTATGAAACTGGGTCGATTTTATTGCCTGTTTTAGTCATATTAGCATAAAATACTGCATTAATATAACAACGGTGTTTCCCGTATATACATATGGGCGTTCAATAACAGCCAAACAAAATGAGGTACCCCTCATTTTTTCAAGCACTGCTTGGGTAGGCAAATACCTTTTTGGAGTTGAGATTATTACACAGTTCCACTCCTGTTGGAAAGTTGAGTCTACCCCTATACTCTGAATGGAACATGCCTCGGGATAAAGGGATGGTCAACTAAAAGTTTTGGTTATCACTAAGCATTTGATGCCTTTGCTGCAAACATATCGGCCTGACAATTTTCATTCCTTGTGCTTATTTTAGGTAAGCAAATTGTTTCCTTTTGCTTTGCTTTGTTTGTTCATTAAAAAATATATTTATGTCTGTTCCGTTAGATGCTTATTTATTATACTCAGATTATTTGCAATTTCAACCATTTTGTAGGACACATGTTCGATTAGTTCTCGAGAGTTCGTCATAAAGAGTGGCATGCTTAATCTTGTTCTTTTATTAGATTATGGTTAACTTTAATAGATGTAAACTTCTATTGTAATGCTCATGTAAAGGGATATCCAGAATGTATGTAATTGTACTGGGGAATAATTATTTTGTTACCCCATTGTCCATCTGGGAAGAATGAAATTCAAATAGGACATTTGCCTATGTGGTTATTCATTAACAAATCAATTTGTGCCGATCTAAATTCCCAACATTTTAGAATATTTTAGAGTAATAATGAAAAAATAAAGGAAAAGAAAAAGAAAAAAGAGAGAGAAATGCATTTTATATAAAAATTCAATATGCCTGTTTCATATGCTAGCTGTAATGAAATGATTCCTTCTTTCAAGCACTTGTTTCAATCCTCCAAAGGGACCACCACCACGTGATCAGCTGACTGATGACGTTATTGGCTTATCGGAAGCCGCTATGCTGTTTTATGAGGAAATGTATCGTCATCGTATAGGCGGCAATATGTCTTGAAACGTGTGGGAGGGAGCACTTCTGAAATTTTCAGAAATATATGGGATGTCTCTTTTTACCATGCACTAAGCTCGCTAACTAACAAAAATAAATTAATTACTTTAACATATATTTAAAGATTTTGCATATGTAAAGGGATATCACCTTTTGTTATTCATACATATATATATTGAAGAAAAAAAAATTGACAAATGCAAACAACAAAAAGGGTTGGAAATCTGTCTGTTGGTCAATTGGATTCGGTCATGCCTAACTAATGGCCCGCCTCTGTGGTCTAGTGGTAATGCCTTGGCGTTCTAAGCCAGTGACCCGGGTTCAATTCCCGGCGGAGGCATTTTTCAACCCTTGATTCAAACTGGATGATAGCTCTGGGGAACATTGAGGGAGCTACGCAATTATCATTCTCCATTTTCATTTCTTTCACACACACACACACACACGCGCGCGCGCGTATACACCCTCACTTGCAAATATCTTCCTTCAGTTTCTTTACTGTCGCAAATTAAAGATGTGCATGAAGCTGATTTCATAATGGAATGCGCATTTCCAAAGGACAGATGGGGCAGAATAGAAAGTCATATTTCCATTTTATTTGAATTCAACATGGAGGGAGGGACAACAACATGTGCACTTCAAGCAATCAAGCAATCACAAACAAATTAGACAAGAAGTTTTTGTGTGTGGGTGTGTGTGTGTGTGCGTGTGTGTGCGGGTGCAGAATATTGCTTCTGCGTTCTTGAGTGTAAGAATACTCATAAACAAAATGCCTATTCACTTTTCTTAGGGGGGGGGGTGGGACACACATTTCTGCAGTTTTATGCATCCCACCATATTATTCTAGCAGACAGAAAAGGGGGAATTCTTTCCCACATGTATATTTTGGGGATCCTTGGACCAGCCGCTTATACAGGATTTGATGGGGGGGGGGGGGGCATGGCCATGGAAGATTTTGGGTGTGTGTGTAATCTAGCGATTAAAAAAAAAAGTTGTACATTACATTCCAGCAGTGAACTGGGGGGGGGGTGCATAATTTTTGTGTGTGTGAGTGTGTGTGTCGTAAAAACCGTATTAGGGGAGTAGGCGTATCATATTATCCTATTACAGGTCCAAAAATTTCGCGACAAGCAAAGAAGAAAAAAAAAAAAAAGTTGTACATTACATTTCCCATTTCGGTGTTCTTTTTGGGGGGCTCCTTTCTTTTTCAGGGGGGCCGAGGCACCCAAAATAGTAAAAAATGGGCTGAAAAGCACAAATTTTGGGTCGGGGGCCCAAGGCCCGCTCGCCGCCCCCCCCCCCTGGATCCGCACCTGCCTTGGGCACCCCCATCAGGTGATAGCCAACTGCCTGTCCTTTCCTACTTTTTTTTTTTTTTAAACTTACATTAACAACAACCAAAAAAAAAAACCCCGGCTGGTACATCAGACTACTCAACACACCTTTCGAGACAAGCCCCCCCCCCCCCCGGTTTCCACGAATGGGTGCGTTAATTTCACTCCCCACACGCAACCCACCCTTTCGAGACAACGGGGGGGGGGGGGGACTTCTCTCGAAAGGGTGCGGCCATTTACATGAAGACCCAATGATTGTCACCGCCTTCTGATTATGTGCAGCTTAATGAAAATGAAAACAGATGTTTGGATAATAACGGATTGCGTAAGCATGTTCGATCATTGACACAGAGCAGTTCCCCTCAGTTTGGTTTTGTTCGGCTGATGTGCTCTTTAAGAATATGTCTTGATTCAGAACACTCCTGATGGGGAGCAGCAAACCTGAGAATACTAATGTCTGTGATATGCAATTTATTTAACAATAAGGACATGATCTTTAAGCTCCGTGCATTATAATTCTGGATTATGAGAAAAATGGGGGGAAACATGATTATGAATCCAAAACATTCAATCAAAATATAACCTCTATCTTGTAAAATTAATACACTTTTTAAGATGAAACACACGGAATGGTAAATTCCTATTGTAAACCAGAACTGCACATTGATTTTCCACGAGGTATAAGCTTCTGCGCATGACTATGCAGCTTAATGTCAAATCGCTGTCTCGCTTCTCTTCCGGCTAATTGGCAGCGAACATCATGAGAATGGTCGGGCAGAAAAATATGTTAAATATAATTATGTAAATGATGAATTAATAATGTAGAATGACACCGTGACACCTAAGGATCGATGACCATCATGTTACTCTGGCAACGTTATTTGCCCGACGGGAAGAAAAATCTGTTCTACATTTATCAAAGCGGCGTTCCCATAACAACAGCATTATTATCAATCTTAAAATCTGTTGTGTTTCGATATCCTGTTGATGTAAGGTTATAACATATTCAAAGTGACATTATATAAAATTGCCTGTTTGTTTGGTGTTATAAAAAAGAAGTGCCACTGAATTTTTCCTCATCGCCGAGTTTGTTTTTTTTCTTCTTCTTCTTCTTCATTTTGGCCTTGCTCAATACTTATGACGCATAATGACACTCTATAAGGATCTATGCAGATTTGATCATGTTGACTAAAATAGACTGCCGAGTCCCACGGGCACCAGACACAATTCTAGTGGAAATGAACAGAGCCCTAGTAATTTTAAAACCAGAACACCGGGCTTGCACTTGCACCGTTTTAGTACAAATTGACACAATTCTAGTGAAAATGAACAGAGCTCTAGTAAATGTTTAAAACCAGAACACTGGATCTCACTTGCACTTGCACCGTTTGAGTGCAAATTGACACAATTCTAGTGAAAATGAACAGAGCTCTAGTAAATGTTTAAAACCAGAACACTGGATCTCACTTGCACTTGCACTGTTTTAGTGCAAATTGACACAATTCTAGTGAAAATGAACAGAGCTCTAGTAAATGTTTAAAACCAGAACACTGGATCTCATCTGCACTTGCACTCTTTTAGAAAAAAAAACTGACAAAATTCTAGTAAGAATGACCATGCAGAATTCCAGTAAAAATGTACAAAAACTTTTTGTATTTCCGGTCATTTTTCACTAGAATTCCGGTCATTTTCACTAGAATTCCGGTCATTTTCACTAGAATTGTGTCAATGTAGAGTTGTAGACAGACTTGTTGGAGCCAGTGTGATCCTATGTTCTTGTAAAATAATGTACTAGAGTTCTGGTCATTTTCACTAGAATTGTGTCAATGTAGAGTTGTAGACAGACTTGTTGGAGCCAGTGTGATCCTATGTTCTTGTAAAATAATGTACTAGAGTTCTGGTCATTTTCACTAGAATTGTGTCAATGTAGATTTGTAGACAGACTTGTTGGAGCCAGTGTGATCCTATGTTCTTGTAAAATAATGTACTAGAGTTCTGGTCATTTTCACTAGAATTGTGTCAATGTAGAGTTGTAGACAGACTTGTTGGAGCCAGTGTGATCCTATGTTCTTGTAAAATAATGTACTAGAGTTCTGGTCATTTTCACTAGAATTGTGTCAATGTAGAGTTGTAGACAGACTTGTTGGAGCCAGTGTGATCCTATGTTCTTGTAAAATAATGTTCTAGAGTTCTGGTCATTTTCACTAGTATTGTTTTTCTTTCTTCTTTTTTTTACCTGAACTGTGCTAGTCAGTCAAATATGACTCGATTTGTTTTAAGATCGAGTGCACATTAAAAACAAGAGAGAGAACTAGGTCATGATGGATTAGCGGAGGCCTTTATAATTGTGCAACTTGGCATCTCCCCATTTGTTTTAATTCTCCACCACATTATTGTAATTAGTTTTGTAACTTTATTCTTCGTAATTATTTGATCATATCTCAATGTATCAGGCATGTTTTCTACCTATCTCTCTGTACATTTTCTTATGCGCATATATAGGGACTTTCTCATGTGAGTGATATGCGCTATATAAGTATCGTTCATTATTATGGTATAGTAGTAGTAGTAGTAGTAGTAGTAGTAGTAGTGGTAGTGGTAGTAGTAGTGGTAGTAGTAGTAGTAGTAGTAATAGTAGTATTAGTAGTAGTGGTAGTAGTAGTGGTAGTAGTAGTAGTAGTAGTAGTAGTAGTAGTAGTGGTAGTGGTAGTAGTAGTGGTAGTAGTAGTAGTAGTATTAGTAGTAGTAGTAGTAGTAGTAGTGGTAGTAGTAGTAGTAGTAGTAGTAGTAATAGTAGTATTAGTAGTGGTAGTAGTAGTAGTAGTAGTAGTGGTAGTAGTAGTAGTAGTGGTAGTAGTGGTAGTAGTAGTGGTAGTAGTAGTAGTAGTGGTAGTAGTAGTAGTAGTAGTAGTGGTAGTAGTAGTAGTAGTAGTGGTAGTAGTAATAGTAGTAGTAGTAGTAGTAGTAGTGGTAGTAGTAGTAGTGGTAGTAGTAGTAGTAGTAGTAGTATTAGTAGTAGTAGTATTGGTAGTAGTAGTAGTAGTAGTAGTAGTAGTAGTAGTAGTAGTGGTAGTAGTAGTAGTGGTAGTAGTAGTATTGGTAGTAGTAGTAGTAGTAGTAGTAGTAGTAGTGGTAGTAGTAGTAGTGGTAGTAGTAGTAGTGGTAATAGCAGTAGTAGTATTGGCAGTAGTAGTAGTAGCAGCAGTGGCTTTAATCTATAATATACAACTAAAATCATCAAAATCACATTATCACCATCGTCATTCCTATACCAGCGCTGCCACTTCCACCACAACTACCAACATCATCATAATCACTACCGACATCACCAAGTTGGTTGGGATGTTGGCGACATCAACATCCCCCAACTATCATCATCACCGTTGTCGTCACCCCAACCACCATCACCATCATTTGTTAGTCTCTCCTTTTTTTTTTTTTGAAATTCATATTTCATCATGTTCCAACTGTTTTGACTGTTCAACTGTTTTCAAGAACATATAAACTTTCATTCATTCATTTATCGGTGAATTGCCACTTGGTCTAATCTCACTTTATCTAATGTCGGTTTGGTCTCATCCCACATGGTCTATTTCGTCCCATTTCGTCTACAACCAGTTTGTCTAATAACCATTTGGTCTAATTGCCACTTAGCCCATATACCATTTAGTCTAATTTCCAGTTAGGCTATGCCCATTTCGTCTAATACCCACTTGGTCTAACACCACTTAGCCTATCTCTGTAATCAAGGGCCCTGGTCTATGTGATTATACGAACTAGTAATAGACCAAATAGTCATGAGACGAAATGAGGAAAACTAAATAGACGATGTGGCAATTAGACCATATGATCATTAGGCAAAATGACAATTAGCCGAAGTGGGTATTAGACCAAATGATGATTGGACCAAACGGCAATTAGACCAAATTGAGAGTAGACCAAATGGGTTTAGCCGTAGTGGTGTTAGACGATCTGGGAATTAGACCAAGTGGCTATAAACCCATTTATCATTTTATTATTTATCATTTATTATGTTATCGTCGTCAGCCTCCTCCCTATCATCATCACCACCCTCATACACAGATCATAATCAGGAAACGATAAGATCAATTCGGATGACAAAATTCAGCTTTCTCCTTTTAAAAGAATCAAAGATACACGTAAGCAGACAAAATAAAGCTGGCTATGCATCTTACATCTTGACTTGGGTTCTGAGAGGTAAACATAATTTTTCAGCTTTCTTTGTCTTTTGATGTCACTTTAAAAGAATGACATACTAATAGTAGCAATGTCCCCTGAAAAGGATTGCTCTTAAAATATTCGAAATAATAACGTAAAACGGCTCGAGTGTTTGACCATCTTATATTATTTTGTTTGTAGTCTTATATACCAATTTCTTGGTGCAGGGCATGTACTTATAAATATGACTGATTTTTTTTTATTTCAAACTAACTGAAAGATGAAATGTTTTCCTGCCTACTGACGCACTTGTTCCTTACGAAGATGTGTAAGAGATATATAAATGAAGATAAATCTTGATGTGAGAGGTGCCTTTTAGCCAGAATATGGGCGTTGTCATTTTCTATAATGTGCATGGCGCAACTTGTGGACTTACATGAGCAATGCACCAAGTTTTAGTTGGAAAGTGTTTATTTCGATCATAAAACCGTTACTTTTCAACGCAGGAAAATCAAAGCTTTAAATGTAAAATAAAATTTTAGGATTAAGGCATACAACAGGGAAAAAACTGCAAGCAGCTAAACTTTATTTTAAAATACTGAACATAGCATATTTTTGGTTGTGCGAAACCCTCACTCCTATTCATGGAAGTTGCGTTTTGACATTTAAGGAACAAAAGAAAATAGCAGGAAAAAATTAAATACGTCACACCTCACAAACGTGGTAATCGAGTCGATATGCGTCACGTTTCACGAAAAGGCGATGCCCCGCCCAAGTCGAATTGAAAAGATTCTTCCTTTATACCTCTCACTTACACTTTTATTGGAAAACTTAGTACATATCTTACACCGTAAGTTATTTCTTAGGGTTCGGTTTCCTGAATAAGCACAGATTCCAAACTTTCAGTAATCTACGCCATAAACTCCCATCCTGTTAGAACAAAACTCACATCCTATACTCGTATAAAAAAGATGAAGATAAATGAATACTCACCCAGCCCTATAGATTCACCGTTGCATGGCCGTATCGATAAAACTAGCAAATGGCTAGCAAATGCCTTTTCTAACCGTTTGCTTGCCTCTTCAAATATTCCAAGTATTTCCTATAATATAGCAAGAAGAAGCAGAATCTTGTATCAGAGCAGTCTCTTCCGCGACTATAGCTTCCTTTTCTAATTTTACTTAAAATAAAAAAGAAATTAGGTTTTGTACTTGTACACAAACGCCTAGCCTGATTAGGAAATGCCTATATATAAAAAGGAGGAATTTTCCTTCCTCAGCAAGCAATTGCTTGATTTTTGCAAGCCCCTCTCCCATTAGCTTGTAACGCTTTTTCTTGTAAGGACATGATGGAAATTACCAGTCGTTATTTTTCAATTTCATAGTGCCCTCACTTTCTTTCGAAAGCCAGTAGTAAGCTGATACATTCATTTCTCTTCAGTTTCAAAATTTGTTTATAAAGTTTGGTTACATTTAAATGCAGTGGTCAAATCGTTCTCTGCATCAAATTTGGAAAGAAAAACTTTTGACAAGGCTTACGCCTCGGAGCACAAATATCCTTTGACCTATTCTCCTGAAGGCATCATGATCTGATGCTGGAGTGCATAACCCTATTGTAAACTTTCAAACAATACCACCTGGCAAACCACATACCCGGCATAGAGGGGGTCTTAGAAATATCATTTACTTCATAACTTTTTACTATTAAAGAGCCCATGGAAATGCCAGTTTTAAGTATTTTTGGCCCATATTATTTTTGAACCGTAGGCTTTTCTCGAGGTATAGCTCATGTCTCTCAGGCCAAGAACAAGGTCGGGCGTTTTACTTGAGCATATAAGCTATTGCTCGGTAGCTTTAGCTTCCAAGCAAATGCTACTTTTATCGATACGACAATTTTTCTTATTCAATTTGTGTCAAAAACAAAGATGTCCTTCCCAATCAATCTTCATATAAGAAATTCAGGATGTATCGGTTAAAACCCCAAATATGATTTAATGTAGGTTGTTGTAGAGTTTACATCATAAATCACCTGAAAACCTCATTCAATTACAATTTCTAAAAGAGGGGTTACAAGTGCCGAAAAATGTATTTAAAAATATGAAAATATACGAAGAAAATAATAAAATTTATGACCACTTAACATTAATTAGAAAAATAATTACGAAAAAGATCAGTTCCGCAATGTAACCATGAAGTAAACAGCTGAGATAACTCCGTGTTGTTTCAACAACAACAACAACAACAACAACAACAAAAAAACACGGTTAAGATTTTCTAAAATTTAACCTTCAAAGGAGTTTCGTTCCATTAAATTTTGTCTTTGTGAAATATTATATTGCACGTTGATTAGCACAACAACTTGGCCAATGAAGAAGCACTTAAAAAACGAAACATTTCCGTGAAAACTATTAACGTCGTCTGCAATTTTTCTACACCTAGTGCGCTACGGAATACACTCATAAACAAAGACAACAAAGCTCACGAAAAGAATATCGCTTTAGCTTGAAACTTCACAAAATGTCTCCAAATGAGATTTTACGGAAAGTACAGCGCAAATCAATGCCTAAAAAGTTGTTTACTCAAGATTTGTTTTGGAGTTGACTATAATTATAAACATGATAAAAAACTACTTTCGAAAAATTAACTTTTCAATAGCCCTATCACCTTTAGAAATGTGCGGACTTTGGCTTATTACTTAATCCGAACATGATTTGTTGTTATTGTTGATGAACAGGGTTTTTTTACAGACGTGTATCAATCAGATATGATTATTTACGCCTGGGGACTGACCTTTTACGTCAACATCCGAAAGACGTGACTCAAACTCAAACCTGCGTCCGACCAGAGTCAGTACGTAGGCGAACACAAAGAGTTGACTGAGGACTACATTTTTTTTTTTGCATAGGCTTTACAATAGGCTTTCGAAATTGTACTCGAGTTGATTTTTTGAAAGTAGTTTTTATCGTGTTTATATTAAATAACACTTTATCATGCTTTTTTTTTTAGTTCTCTCGTCTACATAGAACACGTTTAGCAGTTTGTCTAAGGTCTCTCCTGGACAAAAAATATACAAGAAGATTGGCACCGCTGTTCAACACCGCGGCAGTAGCAACAGTTCTGTACAGATAGCCACGAAGGAGGTCAGTTAGTCCTGTCGCTGCGATGTAGGTCTCCACGACAGAAAACGGTATCCACGACATGAGATAGCATCCCGTGATCAACAACGGTGTCGAGAGTGAACGAATGTTTTGTTGAAATGACCGAGTGAATGACCAGTCGTGGTTCGGCGTCGCAGTTCGTACCACGCTGTTGTTACCTAGCGCATTGTCTACGGATTTACTGTTTGTCCTGGCCACTACCTGTCGGTGAGCGTTAATCCTGGCTAAATGCTGGCGAGATATCGCTATGATTCTGCAATACATTATGATAAGAATCACTGCCACCAGCCATATGTTGAAGGAGAAGAGAGTGAGAGTGTAGGGAAGAAACGAAGGCTCGGAAAATGCTACTTTGCAGACTGAGATGGACTCGTGTTGACGAATGACAGATAACTTCCGGTCGTGGGCTAAAGCAAAAACAGCCACAGATACCGATACGTAGGGAATAGCGATACCAACTCCCAGGGCGGTTTTTCGTGACGTTACTATGGAGTGGTAAAAGAGGGGCCTTGTGATGTAGATGAAACGATCAATGTTGAGCAGGAGAATGAAGATAGCACTGGTGCCCGGAGCACATGTCATCAGCAAACCAGTCAGCTTACAAACGATCTCACTGCGGTGTCCTGTCTGCGGTGTCCTGTCGCTTTGTCAACTATGTCCACGATGATTCCAGAGAGAAGGCCCGTACAGGTCAAGATGTCTGCAACAGACAAGGCTCTGTAGAGCAACTTCGTGGCGCTGCCCATGTCAATACTCGATGCATGAGATATGACTCGTATATGGATAGCGTGACCGACGATAGTTATTGCCGAGATTGACAATACAATGGTTGCTCTGCAAATCGATACAGTGTCAAATTTGTTGCCTTGGGTCGCTGTTACATTTAACCCTTCCATTTTTATTGGCAAACACTGGAATTATTCTACAGCTCTCTTGTTCACTTTGTTTTTCTCATTGCAAAACATATCAAATGAATATAAGCATAAAAAAGGAACGATTCAACATTTTCCTCAGATCACCACTTCTTCTTGTTCTCCCTCCGGTTTTTTCGGAGATCAGCGGCGGAATATATGCTGCATGTAGAGACCATTCATCAGTATGGAAATATATAAGTGGATACTTATTTCAGTTAGATTATGCTCTCTTCATCCGGAATTTCAGCATGAAATATTGTTCAGGTAAAACATCACGTCCAATAGACTAAATATTTCGTCTTCGATCATACATAAGCCATCACACTATCTATACACGACATAAAATGTTGACGAAAATGTGGAGTAGTGTTGTAGAATTTGTAAACGAAGAAAAAATAAGGCCAAGAAATTCACGCCAGTTTCACCTTTTTCACGAATCTCTCAAATAATTCGACTTTATTTTGCTCTGACAGACAAGAACACGAAGAAGCACCCACCGTCCACGGAGAGTGACTTCAAAAGGAAAAAGTCAAAGTTTTCTTGTAGAATTTCGCCTGTCTTCTTGATCATCTGCATTCCGCAATCAATCAATATTCTCTCAAAAATTGGAAACAAACACAAACGTCGACACTGTCGTAATATCACCTCAGGAATGGTACTCCATCTGGGGCAAAAGTCTTCAACATAAAGTTTGAAGCACCCTATAGTTCGCTGTAAAACGCAACACAGTCTTATAGAGCATGATGTCCACTGGCGCTGAGTTGTCAGCTCACATCCACACTTCAAACGTAAAATGGTGCGCTCATGCTGAATATCTAAATCCGTTCTTCGGATCTATGAGCTTTCGCTTCTGCCTTAAGGACGTCAGCTCAGTAAAGTGGAAAGCTCGAGAGTGTCGAATACTGCGACAAAATTAGTAACTGTTTCAATCCTGTCTCCAGATAGTTGGTTTGCTCAGGATGTAACTAGGGGCAAGTACGAGTCTGATGACGTGGGGCTCCTGGAGGTGGGCGTTATTTCATAGAACAAGCCAAGAGGCATTGTCCGGAAAATTGTAAAGGGGATAACAAAATAATAGTCCTTCTCTTGACACCGTAATCTTGTTACCTTAACAATCGGTAATTCGGGTGCAATCGGCAGAATTAAAAGCCCCTAAAACTGAAAACAGCAGGCCGTATAGTTGACTTCGTATTATGTTGAGAGATATTGAGATTACGTAACGAAATCGTTGTCGGACTTGAAAGGGACATGTTGTTTGCAGTCACACACGATGGTTAAACAAAGAGTAATGTACCACAGCGAAAAAAAAAAAATCTCGATAACAATTAGAAGGGAAAAACGACAAAAAAGACGGGAATCTTTTTTTAAAAATCTTTAATTAAGTATTTTACATAGTCATATTGCTGGAAGAAGAAATAACAATCTTGTGAAGGTGAAAGTCATTTCTCCGATGCAAAGTCGCTTTTTTTTCCAGCAGGCCCATACTAAAAAGTTTGTGAAAGCAAATGAAAATGCTTTTGAATATATCATACAAGTTTTCCGACAATTAAGGAAAAAGATTATCAACAAAATATATACAGTACATAACTCGTCCGAAAGTACTGATGCTATCGAAAAACAAATTTGTCAGGTCATATGCAGATACAATGTTCCTCCATGAAATAAACAGATTGCGGAACGAAAATGGAAGTGCTGAATGGAAATATGCAAGAAGACAGGTTAAAAATAATTCTTTAAGAAGGGCAAGAACATGATGCCCCATGCAGTGAAACACTGATAAAACATTGTAACCATGGGTGTCGATTTGTATTCGTGGTTGCCGAATATCCTTGGCGAGGGAGCTAAGCGACCGAGCTGGGAAAGGGTGTGTGTGTGGGGGGGGGGGGGGGGGGGTGTTAAACGTGAAGGTCGACGAAGCGAAGGAGCGTAGAGAAAGGGGCGTTCGCTAAAACATTTTGAATGCATGGGGTTATAGGACCTATCTTTTTTCCCGGCAGTTTCGCTGCATTCTACATGTAAGTCTAATCTACCCCTACACCACACAAGAAAAATTATTTTCAAACAATATCGCAGATGTAGATCCTCGTAACTGGAATGACTAGGGGCCGCGAAGCGTTTTGGAAATATCGCTTCTTGCTGGATAATGAACAACCCAGTTTTAAATTTTGCAAGCGAGCCATAAAAAAATACAATTTTATAAAAATTCACTCTAGGGCCTATAAGCATGATAAGATATTTGAATGTACCTCGCTGTCATGTATGACTCTGAATTCTAGCACCTCGTTGGTTCAATTGTTTGCTGTTCGAAACCATCCTGTTTCAAAATATTATACGAGCGAGCCTAATGATTTACAGTAGTAGTTTTTTTTTTGCAAAAATGGTGTGATATTCGGGCATCTTGTGGCGGGAATAGTGCTTCCTGCACGAAAATAAAAATTGTCACTATATTAGCGAGCGTAGCCACTAAGGGAGAACAAATGGAACTTTTCTATATTAAAATTATACCGAGGACAGTTCATTGCTATATAATTTTTACTCCATTTTACTCCATTCTATCGGCATCTTCCGTTCTCATAGTGAGTATGATAGGAATAGGCTATTGTGCACAGACCATTATCTCCTGAGCATTCATCAGTGAGTTAGGTCAATTTGCGCTCGTCTTTATGAGTAGCAAAATAGTGTACAAAATTATACAGAGATACAATATGGAAACTTATTTCCTTTCCTAATATAGCAGGGATTGTGCGAAGGCTTCCATCAGGCTTTTCCTTTTCCCCATTTCCCCCTCCCCTTTCTTCCTTACTCTTTTCCCTTTTTTATCTAATTTTTTTAGGGGATGAACTGGGGCCCATGTCATTTTTTGGAGGGTGAATTATTGGGAGTGATGGCAATACAGGCCATTCCACCTCCTAAAATATAGGGAGGGGGGATTCCATCCCCCCCCCCCGGATCGACACCTATGGCCTTTTCGAAACATTCGCCGGGGGGCATGAATTTATCCCCGCAACATTTTAGTGTACAAGTCAATGGAGTATGAGGCGACAAAAAAGTTAGCGCAAAATATATTGTCATGAGTTTGTCTGCGCAACTTTTGACAAAACTCTCTTATTTTAGAGTTGACGTTCATTAACAATAAGTGGGGTGATTTGTCGAGTCATATCTAAACACTAAAAATGTTGCGCGGATTTGTCGCCTAATTATCTGAACAAGCATCCAGAGCTAAATCATTAGTCTCCCATTCTTCTTTGTATTCATTGTGGAAGAACAGTATGTTACAGATGTACATTTTAAATGAACATTTGAGTTGCTATTTGCTCTTTTCTTTCTTGTTCTTTTTTCCCCTTCATTGTGCCCATCCAAGGTGAAAGTTCAAAAGGTCATCTTACAGCGAATTAACTTTCATTAATTATTACTGAAAATTTATATGTAAATTTATAAGAAGAGTGCCCTTCTCTCTTTCTTTTCTGAGCGCATACTAAATTCTCTGGCGTATCTGGGAACCAAAAATTTTGAGGGGGAATGCCCCTTGCCCCGTGTATAGGCATACACAGTCCGATTTCTTCTACTGGCAAACAAGTAAGCAAAATATATCCGAAAATGTTGGTATTTCCTACAAGTATTTCTATTTTCTCCTCGTATCTCACTTTTTCTTCCTTTCTTTCTTTTTTTTTAAATTTCTGTGGCGTGGCACTTTATGGGAGCTGCAGACCCCAAGCCCCTCCCCAGAACGCCAGCGTACCAAATCAACATAGCGTATAAGACAGTGATTAAGTCATGATCTTATAATCATGACTACTTCTTCTGCTGCATATATTACATGCATCACCAATTGTGTTGTCAATAGCGCATATAGTTAGCACTTAAAAGTAAGTGGATGCGGATGGACTGATTTATCAAGGTTCCTCAGGGAAGCAAGGTGAAGCTTGAAGATCTTCTGTCAATCACACACGCCCACACACACGCACACACACACACACATACAGGGTGGCCAAGAAAGAATGCAACACCTGAGATTTACCATTTCAACGACATCGTCGACACAATGTTATTATCAGCGAAAAAGTTACATAGGCATAAATATGATAGCTTTCCAATACAACTATGTAACTAAGTTTCAGGGGCTTGCACCTTACAAGCTTTGCTTTTTTTTAGCTTGCCCCTCAGCTTTACTATATCTTCTTCTCAGTCTGGTCAACTTTATTTTGTTCAGTATCTCAACAATTCTGTTCTTTCTTCTATGTTATTGCATCATATTACTTTTGTCTTAAAGAGATTACTGAATTCAAATATTTGTATTGTATATACTGTGAAACGGAAAAATAAATAAATCAAATCAAATCATCGTTTCATTAATGTTGACTTTCTAGAAAAGGAATAAAGAAGGAAAGATAACATGATCCCCCCCCCCTTACCCAATATACAACAAATGAAAGAAATTCCTTAGATGGAGGACATTCTTGCTTGAAAAATTTTGAAAGAGATAGCTACTCTTCACTGACCTGACTTGAAAAATCCGATGTACCTTTTTGTCATTTCTGTATAGACCCCTGTTACATCTATTTTTTTCCCTATCCGAGATCGGTCTCGGACTGGACTGGGCAAGGTGGTCTCGGACTGGTCTGGGCAAGGTGGTCTCGGACTGGTCTGGGCAAGGTGGTCTCGGACTGGTCTGGGCAAGGTGGTCTCGGACTGGTCTGGGCAAGGTGGTCTCGGACTGATCTGGGCAAGGTGATCTCGGACTGGTCTGGGCAAGGTGATCTCGGACTGGTCTGGGCAAGGTGGTCTCGGACTGGTCATCCAACTGGTTCACATCCTGAAACCACCGTGGTTGTTACCGCGGTTCTTGCGCGTAAAATGATATATGAGGCGGCAAAACAACACACACACACACACACACACACACACACACACACAACACCCACACGACACAACATCAAAGCAAAATAAAAAAGTGTGGAATAAGTGAATAAGTTTGTCCAAAATATGACATTACTGGTATGTCTACGCAATTTTTGGCAAAACTCTCTTTGGAGCGTGAACTATTATATCTCAACATTGCTCGCTCGTGGTATAAGCCGCGGGGACTTTCCGCAGGGATTTGCTTCTGGATATCTGAACAAGCCTTTAGAATGGAAATCCACTCTCACAATAGTGAAACCAACTCTCTCTCTCTTTAAAAAAAAGGTACAGAAAAGAAAAAGACAAAAAAAAAAAAAAAGAGCAAGTACAAGAACAAGAAGAACTACCTGTCACCGCTTAAATTTTACTATAATTTCGGAGTGCATTTATGCTTCTCCAAGCTGAAAATTCTCTCTCATACGACTCCAAAACGAGTGAATCTATAATTAGATCCCATCCTTTGTCAGTTTACTGGGAGAGAATAAAACCCAATATCATATCCAGGTATCATATCCCCAAAATACATGGCTGGATTGTACGTTGCGAGAGTTTCATAACAGCAATCTTCCAGGTGTGCAGTTAATTTCCCCTTTTTATCATACAAAATAATATAAAACACAACCCAGGTACCTGCTAAACCCTTCTTGAGTAAACTTAACTATTCTAAGCGTGTTTATTACTCATTTTATAACTGTAAGCAAAGTACCATGTATTCCTATAAATAGAGGTGAAGGCACAAATCTTATATCGTAGTCATTTATTTGCTTGAAATGCCGCTTGCTTAAAAATTAAAGCTTCTAGGTTTACCATCAATAATTCATTATGACTTTTGTAGTGATTAATCCGATACTTCAGAGAATTTCCCGTCTGAATTCTTTTATAATGTCAGGCTAAGAAGCTACTTTGATATTATGTCGGGTCTGATAATAGCAATATTTTGCTGCAGTTTATGAATAAACATAATAATACATCATTACCGTCACTTTCTGTATTTTTCATTTTTGTAAGAAAAGAGAAGGGGGAACAATCACCAAAATAACGCAAATGGACTCACCGCATAAATAGAGTTAATGTTAATAGATTCATATAAAGAATGAATTCCGCTTCTATAGCAGTTCATTTTTTGCGAGGTCGTTGCCCCTTCCCGCACTCGCTCTTCCCACGTGTAATAGTGTGACGTCTTCGTTACAAAACTCATTTGAAAACCTCTTATTAGTCCTGAAAAGTAATATGTTATTGAAGTCGTTTCCCCCCCCCCCCCCCGGTATAGGCTTTCAAATCGTCTGGACAGTAATAAGCAGCATTAAATCAAGAGATGAATTTGTTTTCTGTTATGTAATATTGTGCATCCTCCCCTGATGGGAAATGATTTGACTTTATAATTTGTCGAAGCTCTAATGGGTTGTTAGCAAAGAAGATTGATAAAAGGGAGAATGTGTGAGGCAGAGAGTAGGGGAGAGAGAGAGAGAGAGAGAGAAGGGGAAAGAGCGGGGGCGATAGGGATACATGAAAACAAATTGATTAGATAGAGATGTAAAGACAGAAAGGATGAAAAAGGAGCAGAATGGAGGATTAAAGAGGGAGAAAAAGAGCGAGATGAAGGTATAGAGAGAGGGAGAAAGAGGGAGAGAGAGAGAGAGAGCGGAGAAATGGGAAAGAGCAAGGGAGATGGGGATACATGAATGAAAATTGATTCGACAGAGATGTAAGACAGAAAGGATGAAAAAAGATGCAGAATGGAGGATTAAAGAGGGAGAAAATGAGCGAGATAAAGGTATGTAGTAGTACCGTGTGTCTCAAAAAAAACGTAACACTTTTGAAATGGTTGCCAAATTGAGCATATATTATTTCATGAAAAAATGTCAATATGTATGGAAAGCTAAAGGACCAACCTTTCATATGAAATGAAAAAATTGAAAAAAAATCATGCTTCGATGAACAGGGTTCACTTAAGTTAGAGGTATGAAAATGGGCCTGCGCAGGATTTTTCCTTCCAATTTTGGACAGGTATAGCATACAAAATAAATTTGATATGAGATATTCATGATCGATGGATTAAGAGTTAAAAGGATGTTTTGAATACCAGTCCTTTCTCTCTGTCATTTATCAATCCCCAAACACCACCCATGCCACACACACACACACACACACACACACCAACTTCCACTCCCATCTTAATGTATCATTGATCTGGTAGATGTGAACAGGATGAAGGAAGAATTCGAAAAAAAATAAAAGAAACATGAACATCTTAAAAAAAAAAGATTTAACTTGTTTTTGTCATGTCTGCCCTAATGTGTGTGTGTGTGTGTGTGCGCGCGCGCGCGTGGGTGTGTGTGTACGTGCGTGTGTGTGTGTGTGGTTTGTGTGCGTGTGATAATTGGTTTGAGCAATTGCTTGATGGAATTAATGTTTCAGTGATTTATCGATTGATTTCATTGATCAAAATGAGTGACTGGTTAATAATTTGATTATTAATGGAAAAAAAATGATCCACCAAACTTCCAGAAGAAAAGTAATAAAAAAGGAAGGAGTAGGTGAGAGGATAGGAAGAAGGTTGTATGTGTGTGTGTGTGTGTGTGTGGGAGGGGGAGGACAGTGGGTTGCGTAATGTTAATTATGATTTGGAATATTTCAATTTAGCCAATTCTCATCAATCCTTAATCCCGTTCACATCTACCAGATCAATGATACAATAAGATGGGAGTGGAAGTGTGTGTGCGTGTGTGTGTGGGGGGGGGGGTGGGCGGTGGTGTTTCGGGATTGATAAATAACAGAGAAAAAGGAATGGTATTCAAGGTATTCAAAATATCCTGTTGATCCATCGATCATGAATATCTCATATCGACCTTATTTTGTAAGCTACAAGTAACTTACCTGTCCAAAATTGGAAGGAAAAATCCTGCGCAGGCACATTTTCATACCTCTAACTTAAGTGAACACTGTTCATCGAAGCATGATTTTTTTTCCAATTTTTCATATCATATGAAAGGTTGGTCCTTCAGCTTTCTATACATATCGACATTTCTTCATAAAATTACTTATGCTCAATTTGGCAACCATTTCAAAAGTGTTACGTTTTTTTTGAGACACACGGTAGTAGTAGTAGTAGTAGTAGTAGTAGTTATTTCCGTATAAAAAGCATAAAAAACAAAATATACGGTGGATTGCCCACATTCAGCTAAACCAACATGGAAAAGCTGGTCTTCCGTGGGGTCCGGAACAGATACATAAATAAAGACATAGCATAAACGGTGTAAAACAAATATAAGTAAAACAATTAAACATAAGAGCAAATCAAGAGATCAATATCAAAAGGTATAGAGAGAGAGAGAGAGAGGGGGGAGGGGGAAAGAGCAAGGGAGATGGGGATACATGAATGAAAATATTGATTGGACAGAGATGTAAGACAGAAAGGATGAAAAGGGATGAAAAAGGATGCAGAATCAAGGATAAGAAAGAGGGAGAAAAAGAGCGAGATGAAGGTATAGAGAGAGGGAGAGAGGGAGGGGAGGGGGAAGAGCAGGTGAGATGGGGATACATGGATAAAAATTGATTAGACAAAGATGTAAAGACAGAAAGGATGAAAAAAAAAATGTTGAATGGAAGATTAAAAAGAGGGAGAGCGAGAGCGAGAGGAAGGTAAAGAGAGGGAGAGAGAAAAGGGAGTGGGGATTGGAGATATGAGGTAGAAGAGAAGGAAAGAAAAATGAAGAAACAGACATAGAATAATGTGATAAATGAAAAATAGGTGGGGGGGGGGTTAAAACCCATAACAGTAGTGTCTCCTGTTTGGTGCCACTTTTGCAAGATTTTTGGATCCAGAATGCTAAAAAATTACACTTTATCCATAAAAACTAACAGAAAATTCACTGAAAGTTTGGAGTCATTTTCAATGCAGTACAATGTCATTCGAGATCGTTTTTATTGTCACTACTCATTACAGTTCTAAATTGGTAATGCAGTGTACAATATACATTTGCCAATGACAATTTGTCTTTTTGTAATTTTCATTCACATTGGTCCATGTTATACATATTTTTTTTCCAAACCATGCAAGTAACATATTTGGGAGTGGGACACACACGCGCGCGCACACACACACCTCCACACACACACACACACACACACACACACACACACGCACACGCACACAGCTGTACATCACTATACTACCGAGCACAACAATTGGACTTCTATTGTCCCCTGTCCTCTCAAGGCTGACGGAATAAACCCAAATCCTTTGTTTGACAACTGAGGACTATTGTTTACCAACCGAGGACTATTGTTCTCAGGAATTTTCTTTGTTCACTGTCCTCGCTTGCAAAGCTATACAAGTACACACCCACACACACACACACATACATACACACACACACACACACACATATATATATATATATATCCTATATATCGATATCCTATACCTGTTTGTATAAGCATATCAGAGTTTGTATACGTGAAAGGACATTATTAGTTTTGTTATTTTATGTATCCTAGTTCAATTACGGTTTAAATTCCATTAATGAATATTATTATATTGATTTTATATTTATTCCCGGGAACTCACAAAAACAAGCTGTGCTTTCCAGTGGGTTCCCTTTTTCATTCCTGAATTTTGTATTTTGCTTTACATTGCAAATTTTGTTGATATGGAAATGAAAATAAATATCATTCAATCAATTAATCAATCAGTCAAAGAAAGTCCTCAACTTTCTCGGGCCGTTTATTTTTCTTTTCTTTTTTCTTTGACTCCTTATTTACAAAATCATTTCAGACCTACAGACCATATCGGTTCCTTATGTCAAGTGCATCTCTTGTCGCTCTCACTCTCTCTCGCTCTCTCTCTCTATCTCTCTCTCTCTCTCTCTCTCTCTCTCTCTCTTTGTCTGTGGATCCTTCTCTTTATTCACATTATGGGGGTGGAACCTCACTACAGGTTTCCAAAGTTAAAAAAAGCCTGGCAGAGATGGTTTAACCGACACGTATAGTTGGTAATATAGGCTCCTTAAAACTATTTAGTTAGACCGTCTGAGCTATTCACATTAAAGTTGTGAACTTAAAGATAAACCTAATGACCGCTCTATGAACTTGTTATTCCGCGTCAACTTTTCTCATGCTACATGCATATAAAAAGAGAGTTGAAAAAGGGACAGGATATTGTGACCCTAGTATTAATCAATTTTATAATACAGGATTGCCACAAAAACGCACAGAGCCTAGATTTCAATATTAAAAAAAAAGAAACTAGTTTCCGTGCCCCCCCCCCATTAAGCGAGGGTGTGTGTGTGTGTGTGTGTGAGAGAGAGAGAGGGTGTGCGTGTGTGTATGGGAGAGAGAGAGAGAGAGAGAGAGAGATGGGTGGGGTGGGATACCACGCGCTTGCAAACGCAGGTATGTTGATATTTACACTTGTCTCTCAAGTAAACGTGTTTTTGCATAGCAACGAGCAAAACAAAACAAAAAACAGGTTTACTTGCTATTAAAGGCACGTCCTATGGGGTCACCAACAAAATGTAGCTTTTTTTTTAAAAGATTCTTTACCTCATTCTCCCTCCAACCTCCCTTGTCCGCCCCGCATTACGGATTTGCAGTGTTATGTTGACACAACAAGAATTGACATTTTGAAATATCCACATTACATTTATGGGTTATTGATATACAATAGGCTTGTGTTTGTCTGATCAAAGGTCACTTTATAGGTTCTTTAACCGTCCTTCCTATGACGGGCCGTTGAAGCCATAAACACGTACAACTACATCCATTCGATAGATGCATACACCCTTAGAAAAAATGTGCCATTTGGAACCTTTTTTTGTCTCGTATTTAGAACCCTACAGAAAAGGAGTTCCATAAAGGGTTCATTATATTTTCAAGAACCCCAAAAGGTTCCATGTACAACCAATAATGGTTCTGAAGACCCCTTTAGAACCCTTCAGAGAACCTTTAATGGTTCTCCGAAGATGGTTCTTTATATTTTCAATAATAATAATAATAATAATAATAATAATAATAATAATAATAATAATATAATGCACTTGTATTGCGCCATCTATCTAGTAATACTATTCCGAGGCGCATGAATAGTCAAGAATGAAAAGAAGAAAAGTAAATAGAATAAGAAACTACATATTTGTGTTGAATTACATTTAGATTTAGATTTAGATTTAGATTTATTTATTTCCGTTCAACAATTTTTTTCAAAATACAATCAACATTCCACTGTATGCTTTGGCAAAGAGGACCGTTTTCAGATTTGACTTAAAGGAATCAAAGGAATCAATTGAACGGATATCGGCTGGTAACTGGTTCCATAAAAATGGAGCAGCCGCAGTAAAAGCACGATCGCCAAAAGATGACTTTGTTCTTCCAGCAACAAGAAGATTCTTATTAGAAGAACGCAAACAACGTGTTGGTACATATTTGGAAATGAGATCTACAAGATATGAAGGAGCACGACCATGTAAAACTTTCCAAGTAAGGAGCAAAATTTTGAACTCAATACGATCCCTGACTGGCAGCCAATGTAACTCTTTCAAGATAGGTGAAATATGGTCCCTTTTACATGTCCTAGACAGTACTCTTGCAGCAGAGTTTTGTGCTCTTTGTAATTTAGCTATTTGAGAAGATGACACATTATACAAAAGGGCATTACAATAATCAAGACGTGAAATGACAAACGCATGAATGATAGTGGCAACTGTTTTATCTGACAAGATCTTCCTAATGTTACTAATGCTACGTAGATGGAAATACATTGATTGACATGTTTTTGTACAAAGTCAATCATTGTCATATTGCTATCGAACAACACTCCTAGATTACGTGCACTGTTTGTAGGCATTACATCCAGATCACCAATTCGAAGTGAATGGTGCTGCAATTCTACTTTCAGATACTTAGATGAAATAATTAGAAATTCACTCTTAGCATCATTAAGCTTAAGTTTGTTCGAACACATCCATGCCTTCATCTCAGCAATACATGTTTCTAGCTTCTGACGTCTGCTATTAACACTTTCAGGGTCCAAAGGATTAAAGGGTACATATAGCTGCGTATCATCTGCATATAGGTGGACATGGACGTCATGTGATCGGGCAATCTCTGCAAGAGGTCTGGAGTAAATACTATAAAGGGACGGGCCCAAAACTGACCCTTGTGGCACTCCGTAAGAAAGTTCTACCTCTGTTGAGATGGAGTCACTGATCTTCACAGCCTGTGATCGATTGCTCATGTAGGAGCGAAACCACGATAGGGCACATCCTCTAATTCCGACAGCTGAAAGTCGATGCTGCAGTATGTCCTGATCGATAGTGTCAAACGCTGATGATATGTCAAGAAGCACCAGGAAAACAGCCTGTTTGGCATCAAGAGCTTGCAGGATGTCATTATGAACCTTAAGAAGAGCAGACTCAGTTCCATGGTGTTTTTTGTAGGCTGATTGTAAAGGTTCATGGAGATTGTGGTCTTCAAGATGGTCATGGAGACGTACTGCTACAACCCTCTCTAACACTTTCGAAAGAAATTTCAAATTAGATACGGGGCGATAGTTCTTTAGGTCCTCGGTATCCAAATTTGACTTTTTCAGCAGAGGCCGCACAAAAGCACTTTTGAACGAGTCCGGGAACACACCATGCAAAAGAGATTCATTTACAATTTTAGTAATGCATGGCAGCAAACATTTGATGTGCTTTTTTAGGATACAAGTTGGCAGAGGATCATTAGATGAAGTGGACGACGGTGACTGCGTTATGACTCTTAGCACTTCATCTTCAGTTGCTGGATCAAAGGAGTTCAATGCAGGTACATGTGCATCATTAGAAGAAGACATCTCATGTATGGACACTGATGGAGCTGCAGAAGCCAAGGAGTTCATTTCCTCTCGAATCTTCACAATCTTTGAAACAAAGTAGTCCACGAACTCTTCTGCAAGCTTGAGATCAGTGTCATGAGCTGGGAACTTGGGCTGACACCGACGATGAAGGAGGCTATTAATGACTCGATACAGTTCTCTGGGGTTTCTTCACAACTTGAAATCTGATGCTCATAATATGATGATTTAGATTGTTTGATCATATTCCAGACAAGATCCCTTTGTGAAGTAAATTGTTGTCTGTCGATTTCAAGTTTTGATTTACGCCATCTCCGCTCAAGTCTCTTCCGGAGTTTCTTGGCTTCTGCGATGTCCTCCGTATACCATCTATTGAAAGGTCTAATGGTAATGCTGCATTTCTTTAGCGGAGCATGCTTCTCGAGAATTTGAGAAAGTGTTTGCTCATACTGCTCAATCAGTTGGTTAAGCTTTGACTCTGGATTAGTGATTAAGTCTGATGATTTAAGATCTGCAGCAAAATCATCATGGTTGATCAACTTCAACTTTCGATACGAGATGGTCTGTCTCTTCAGGGCTGGTTTCGCAATGTTTAGAACACAGTGTAATGCAGCATGGTCACTGAGAAAAGATGACACCTCAACAGATTTGATGAGATTATCACAGGAACGAGTGATCACATAGTCCAAAATATGACCATTCACATGAGTCTCATCCTGCATAAATTGGACTAGACCAAAGGAGTCAAGAATATCTCTCAATTTTAGTGTCTCCGCATTGGTAGAATTATCCCAGTGTATGTTGAAATCGCCGACGATCAAAAGCTTACACTGTGAGGAAACAAGAGTTGCTGTATAATCTGCAAACTCATCAATGAACACAGCGGTTGGGATCCTGTTCTTGTTACTATATGGAGGTCGGTACAAAACAAAAACCTTGATCAGAGTGGAAGTCCCAGGAAACTGGATGTCGCAACAGACGCTCTCAAAACTCGAAGCACTGAAGGTTGACGTGACACCTCTCTTGATTGATGATCGATGAAGAATGGCAATACCACCACCCATTATTGGTTATACATGGAACCTCAAAAGGTTCCATGTATAACCAATAATGTTCTAAAGACCCCTTTAGAACCCTTCAGAGAACCTTTAATGGTTCTTTGAAGAATTTTTTTCAAGGTTCCGAATGTGGGACCAGAAAAGGTTCTAAACAGCACTATTTTTTTTTCTAATCAGCACCATCAATTCCTAGTTTTATAGTTCCACACTTTTGACCAATCAGAACGCAAGACACTATGCAATTATACAACTGTGCAACAATACAACTATGCAACTAAACAACTCCATTCGATAGATTGATCGCCATCTATCGAATGGATGTATAGTTGTATAGTTTCCTACGTTCTGATTGGCCAAAACTTATATGCAACCATGCAACTACAACTAGGTGTATAATTCAAATTCATATTCAAATTCAAATTCACGTTTATTCATTTCCAACAGAAAGAAAATACAATGACATTGCATAGATACAAATCATATACAAACAATATGAAATTAAGATATATAAATAATTTCTCCTTCATTAGTTAACATATCAATGAACAATTAGAAGAAATTATCATAAATCATTGATTTCTGTGGAAATTGTATAGCTGCATAGTTCAGACCAATCAGAACGCAGAAACTATGCAACTATTCATCTAGTCGCATAGTTGTATAGTTGTATAGTTGCAAAGTTTCTTGCGTTCTGATTAGTCAAAACTGCAACTATACAACTATACGGACCCCAAGGAAGAACAGTTGTATTTTCTTAATACGAACGAAATGGGCTGTCCGCCGTTAATATGTAATATGTATGTATTTGTATGTTATGTTGCTTTTAACGGAAATAAAGACAAACAAACAAATATCTACACATCTATCGAATGGATGCATTATTGGTACATGTTTATCATTGGTGTAAATCCGATGGGGGGGGGGGGAGGAGTTATAATTATGTATACCCCCTCCATTTTTTCGAGCGAGAACGGGGGGATGATGTGTACATTTTGTACCCCCTCATTTTTAAAGAAGAAATAATATTTATTGTAATTGTAAAAAAGGGGGAGAATGAAAGAAAAAGGAAAAATCTGGAAGCACTCGCTCGCTTCGTTCTCTCGCATTTTCAATATTTTAAGCAATGCCGGTTGTATTTCTCTTCTTAAGAAAGGAAATAGGTGTGCATCTTGTCTCTCTATCCAAACTGTATGCTATTCTTCTACTCATAAAATGTTAGTTATTATCTTCCAGGATTCGCGAGGCATGTTGGCGTATTTTTTTGTTGTTGTTGTTGTTGTTGAATTTTCAGGAGATAACGGCCCGTCACCATTAGCCTATTGATATTCCTATCATACCCTCTGTGAGAACGGAAGATGCCGATAAATTCTGTGTTCAAAATAAGGAGAAGGGATTACACTTGAATCTGGTCTCATTATTTTTTATTTCAAAATCCTTTTTTTTTTGTTAGCCATTAAATCTAGAAACAAGATGTTGTCTAACTAGCAATCGCTCTTATTCAAGCAGCAGATGCCCGAATATCACAATATTTTGCAGCGAGGTGTCCGACTGTCCTCGAATTCGCAATGTAAGGAGGTGAACATTAAATCATCAAGTATATTTTGTATATTTTTCCTCGCTCGCTGCGCTCACTCAAATAATATCTGGATAAAGAATTGTTTGGGAAGGCAAGGGAGGTTACCGAATATACATTAGACATGTAGTGCGTATAAAAAAAAGGTAATTCAAGTTTAGATGATTATCATTCCAACGTTATTAGTTTCTGTATTTTGCATGTAGAATATTAAAAAAGGACAACTCCTCCTCTTTCCATGATGCCTCAATTACATCACTATTGTCACGCGTGAGTGGGTATATTGTAAAATAAATGAAGACGAGGTACAAATTTCATTTTTTGCCAGTTTTGGGAATGGAATGAAGTGACCGCTTTCAGCGAGCTCACAAACGATCCTGGAGAAATGGAATGATGCCTTGTCACAGCAGACTTCTCCCTTAGCACTTAGCGCACTTTCTATAACGAGTCCAAGACTACCTTGAGTTTCGGATCAAGCTAGTACCACGCTTCTAAAAGGTGTTTCATTACATTCTTCCAGTTTAAAAGAGAAAAACTGCTGGAGTCTTTTCGGAAGATGTGTTCTGAAATCCTCATGAATTCTCCTTCTTCCTTCTGGTGAATTGAAGTGATGCAACCTTCAAATTAAGCTAAAAGTGTCATTTCTCCAGTGAATTGAACCACTTTCTAACGATCAACCAGTGATTACCAGACCTACTTAAAACATATCATGAGCATAATGCAGGGAAAAAGTGAGTATAAGTCTTGCGTCCAGTAATGCAAAAACGCTACTGAAGTTGATCATGATCTCAAGCAATTGATTATGTGTGGCTCCATAGAAAAAGATGAGTTCAGTCTTGCGTCAATTTACCAAAACTTGCAAAAAGTGGAATTCGTACTTGTTATTTCAGCAATGAACCTGGTCATGTGTAACAAGTGAGGTATCAATTAAAAGAGTAAAAGTTCCTCTTTTAATCTAAGCTACCTATAGATGGTAAAATAAGTAATCTTGAAACGGGAAACCTGTAAATTTGGATTACGTTTATTTCGATACACACTGTAAGTTATAGGCCAGTGGTGATACTCTATCATGGACTGTAATGCGTGTGTTCTTCCTTGCTCGCTTCGCTTGCTCGTAATATTTAGAAACAGGGTGGTTTGGGACAGCAAACTATTGGACCATTGAAGTATATGAAGTGTTGTACCCACCGGCGTAAATCCACTTTGAGGAGGGGGAGGGAGGTTATCAACTTTTTTTGCCGATTTTTTTTGTCGAACTCACACTTAAATGTAAACACATACCTTCACCCACCCGCACAGACCACCCTTACACACATTTTAATTTTTATATTGCGAGGGAGCGAAGCGAGTGAGCCAAAATAACCACTTTTCTGGTTTTTAATCGCATTTTCAAATAGAAATTCTAAAATATGATGATCGTTTACTATAAATTATTAAAAATTTTACTGATTAATTAAAATATCATTTCTTCTTTAGAAAGTGGGGAGGGGAGGGATATTTGTACGCGCCATTCCCCCTCTCGAAAAAGTGGGGGATATATGCCCATCCCCCCGGGAATTACGGCAATGGTTATACCATTTGAATATGTTATAGGCCTAAAGTGTATTTCGATATGACAAATTAAGACTTCTTTCATAGCAAAAAGTGGTTCTTTTGGCTCCCTCGCTTCGCTCGCACGCAAAATGAGAAATAGTATGTCTGTGGGTGTGTGCCGGCGGGTGAGAGGATGTGTATACTCGAAGGTGCATGAGCGAGAAATGTCTGACAAATATTTCTATCATCCCCACCTCTCGAAACGGATTTACGCCGGTGATGTTTATGGCTTGAAAAGCCCGTCATACCCTCCTATCTTATAACATTGCAGATTTTCAATGTCAACACATCTAGAATTTGACACTTTAAAATACCTAGCAAACATGAACTGTTAGTATGGTCAGTGACTACACTGCATGCAGCCAGTCCGCAGGTCTGTATACTAATGAGCAAATAAGCAGGATCCACACAAATTCCCTCGTGGCCAAATCTTCCACCCTATCAAATCCAATGAATCATGAGACTTCCTTTCTGGAAGAATTTAATTACTTTATCATTAAGTGAAATCTTAATTCACCATTGAAAAGATTAATATATCTCACTTTTACATTTATGCATTCATTTCTGATAATATATGCGGGGAAATATGCGTAAATTAGGGTGAAAAAAAAATTCTTCAAACACATCTTTTGTGCATTGTGCAAAACTTTTTTTATTTTGAGCCCAAATAATACTTGCATCAAAATAAAGCTGAAAGTCTGTATTTTCTCAAAATATACCAAATGAATGTGGGTCACCTTTTAATCAGATCAAGAGTGCACTTTTCCCAACGAAGTTCAGGGTGGGATTTCTTGATTTCTTGCTTTCTTACAGCATTAAATCCAATGTTCTGATTGGCTGAATAAGGCTAGAAACATGCCAGCGCAGTTGTTTTGAACAGATAACCACATGGGGAGTGTGACCTTAAGTAGCCTTTAGCCAAGGCACTTGGTGCTGTTATTTCCCTGAACGCGCCTGAATACATAGACCAATCGCACGACAACTGTGATCCGTGGCCGGAGGCTCGTCAGCACCAAGGCCTTTACTAACCTGAGTGGTTGTTGTAGTATATTTCTTTTGTTGTGTATCATATTTCCGCTACCGCTACGGTAGATAATTAGATGCAAAGCAGCTTACCGAGAAAGCCTCCCAAACCGCCCGTTCGAATCCGATACACCAGTCAGAGTAGACAATTCGAGAGAATTTATGAATATTTATTATTCAAGTGTGCCTAACGTTCGCCGTGTTGTACAATAACAATCGACCGCGATCGCGCGAACTACTATGCGTAGGTTGAAATGAAAAGGGAGCGAGCAAAATTTTACGAAAGATCTACTTATTTAGCAAAATAGTGAATACAGCTAATTACTTTACTTTCTTTAATAAATCGATATGTTTTTATTTGAAATTGAACTAAATACTATTTATTATTTAGTACATTTGAATATCTATTCCCCTGTAATTTAATGAACAAATCCATATAACACACCACGGTTAAAACGCGGGAGCGAGTTGGCTCAGTCGGTAAAGCGTCTGCCTATCGAACCAAAAGACTGTGGGTTCGAGTCCAGCCAAGGCGGATGACTGAAGCCTACATTGTGTGTTATCGTGCCCCTCCCCTGTTTCATAGACGCAGGCTATGCTACAGTGGAAAACACTCCGTCCCTCGGATAGGACGTTAAATGGAGGTCCCGTGTAAAGGAGAGTTAAAAGTTTGCACATTAAAGATCCCACTGCACTATTCGTATAAGAGTAGGGGGAAACCCCGGTATATCTGCACACCCCCAATCAGTGATATCGGGAGGAGAGACCTGAGGGTTACAGTGATTCTATTCGCTTTTCCCCTCCCAGGCAAAGGTGACGCCAAACAATTAATAATAAATAATAAAAAACAGTTACGATTGGTCACGATCGTCGCTAGCTGCTGTATAATTATGTAAGACCCTCATGCATATGCACGTGCATAGGAAGTTAGGAAAGGCCTCGGCGCTGACGCGCCTCGTTCAGTGGCGGCACCAGGATTGTTAAAGTGGGGGGGGGGGGGCAAATGGAGGGCAAAAGAAAATGTTGTGGGGGGGCAGGGGCAGTCAAATTTTTTTTGCGTGTATGGAAAAATCAAGCGTGAAGCACGAGTTTTAGTCGCCGGCGTAAATCCACTTTGAGGAAATGGGGGGGGGGGGGGGGGGAATAATTGAATTTTCGGACGATTTTTTTTTCCCTCTTACACACATTTTAATATCAATTTTGCGAGCGAGCAAAGCGAGCAAACAAAAAATAACCGCTTTTTTGGTTTTTAATCGCATTTTCGAATAAATATTCTAGAATATGACGAACGAGCGAAGCAAGCGAGCCCAAAATGGCCACTTTTCTTGTTTTTAATCACATTTTAGAAAAGAAATTATAAAATATGACGAGCGAGCGAAACGAGCAAGCCAAAAATAACCACTTTTTTTGGTTTTCAATCGCATTTTCAAATCGAAATTCTAAAATATGATGGTTGTTTATGATAGATATTCAAAATTTTTACTAACTGATAAATCAAAATATATTTTCCTCCTTAAAAAGTGAGGGGGGATATTTGTACACGCCATCCCCCCTCTCTAAAAAGTGGGGGATATATCCCCATCCCCCCGGGATTTACGCCAAAGTTTTTAGTGGCCCCAATAAACATTTTTCTGTTACACTTGATTTAGAGAGAAATTTTTGTAAAATCAGGTAATGCTTAATGGAGCAAAGATATTGATCAAAACTAGATCATGAACTGAACATTTACATTACAAACTAATAGTGTGCGAGGAAGCCAACAGCGACTGAGGGAGAAAATTTTCAAGTTTTGAAGAGCGGAAAATGGTATTTTAGAGCAATTCACAGCTTGAATACAATGCTTATGACAACATCTACTTATTTACAAATTATATAATTTTTCTTTTCAGTTCTCAAAATTTCTGGGGGGCAACTGGGGGGGGGGGGGCAAAGCTTCTGAGTGTGGGGGCAAATGCCCCCCACTCGTTCCACTGATCACTGCCACATTGTTTAGTCTATTTTTCAAACCCTGTTGGCAGACAAGCAGACAAGCAGCGCACGAAGCCTTGCCCAAAGGCTAGACCTTCAGTGACTCAGCAATAATGACTGTTAGGATTCCAGGGTGAGAAGATGGTCTCTCTGGACCAATCACAGAGCAGTATTTATGGTTTTGGGCTGATTTAATTGCGCTTGGTCTTTGTAGAGTTTGCTCTGGACCCGATTAAATTCCATCATGTGTTTTTTTTTTTTCATGAAGCATAGTTCTTCAGCTTTATGGTGATGTAAAAAATATTTAGGCTAAAATATAAAAGGCTTACAAAATAACTTTTGGCACGTGAAAAAAAAAATGTATCAATTTTTGAGAGCCACAATTCCACCTATTCTACCAAATTTTTCATTAAATTCAAACATGACATAAAAGACTGATTTCTTCATCTTTACGAAGATACCCCCAAAACATCAAATTTGATAAAGTATTAAAGCAGCGAGGGCCAAAATGAAAGTGGTGTTGTGACGGGTTCTGACTCATTAAATATGCAGAGCCTGTTCCGGTCATGCATAGGAGTACCATGAAAGAAGCCACTTTTTGTGGACCTGCATGCGGACTGACTGACTAGCCCTGTATTGGGTGATCAAAGGTCGCCCTATAGAAGAAGAAAAATATTTCGTAAAGAAAAATACCGAATTGCTCTTTGATCTGCATTCGTACATTCAACCGCAATGACATATTACGCCGTAAATAGATAGTTGCTCCAAAACGGTGAATTCAGGTTCTGTTCACATGACTCTGTATATGTTTGTTATATTACACTACTTCTACAAGTTACTGTCATAGGAATATGAGAAACTGTCGCAGTGTCACTCGAAACCCGACTGTTATCAAGAGTCACAATTTGGACTATAGTATTCACCAAGGTAACGTACAAACCTTCTTCGTTATTTTTTTTTTAGCATGGATTAAAAACCAAGGTATCTGATTCTGTTCGAGTCTATGCAGTTAGTTAGGTCTTCCAGTGTTTTAAGTTAACCGTTATTATTCCATCAATGAACATCGATGTTGTCAGTGGATAATATCTTGCGTTAAATGTCTCGCGCTTGATTTCAAATCAATTTGATAAAGATTAACTACAAATAATCCAACCATACACTCTTAAAACAAATCAGTTGAAAATGACTAGATGAAAGGGTCAGCTGGGTGCAACTAAAATACTAGTCTCTCTCTCTTTTTTTATACTATATTTTAGTCATTTGTGAATACTTTCCAGTCGTATTTTGACCAGACCTCAGTCATTTTTGACTAGAATATAGTAAGTTTTATGACTGGATATTAGTTGCAGCCAACTGACCCATAATCTAGTCATTTCAACTAATTTGTTTTTAGAATGTACAAGACATTTTGGAAACTCCCTCGCGAATGCCGTTCGCCATGTGTTGCGAACAGTGTCACTCCACGTGAGATGTGGGCTTAAGTTGCTTCGAGAAAGACGAGGTTTATGACGGATGACATGACTTTGAAAGTTTGCATAAGTATATCCGATAAAGCATTCTTCAGCAACAAGATGTAAATAGGGTATACAGACCACTTTAAACAGAAAAAATAAAATAAAAAGCAAACAAAAACAAAAAAAGAAAAACAAAGTACTGTCGTGGGACTGAAAACTAGGTATTATGATTCATATTACCCTTGAACCATGATGGGCCGGGGGGCTCCATATGTCAGTTATAATTCATTTAAGAGGCGTGATCATGATAATTGATATTCGAACAATCAACGCCACGGATAATTATCATCACATCATCTGCTTTTTGATATGGCTGTTTTTCAGCAAATCCGTATACACAAGAAACATATAAACAAAGAATAACGGCAATAATAATTACAATTATCAACAAAATGATAAATATGAATGTTTATCAGTTAAAATCAATAAACTCCGACAAAGTGCTTCTTGAAGTAAACTAAAACTGCATAGGCTTTAAGTCGTTCGAAAAAAAAATAAGAAAGAAAGAAAGAAAGATAGATAGATAGAAAAACATGGCTTGAAAGGCCTACCCGTAGCTTTGCATACCGGATTAGCTCAGTCGAACAATTTTTCCCCTATAGCGATTAGAATTTCAAATCTTATTTGATTCTCCTTGTTTTGATGCTAACTTCGCACTTTGTTCGCACTATATAATTTTGAAAGAACTAATTGTCGTATAATAACAGGGGCTACTTTTACACCTGTAATCCCACTGAGCGATAAACCGATTATGATACTCTAAAATGATGTTATTTTCCTAATGTAACTTTTTTGTGTATATGATATGTCCTGTAATTCTCAAAAGTTCAGTCATATCCAATGTGAATGGATATGTATATTATATTTCAATTGTTTTGTTTTTTTATCCAAGTAAACCATTGCTCGTATTCTATACTGACGGGCCATATCTATTCACGTGTGTGACCCAAAACCTGAAAATAGTTAATTCAAACCTAATTTTTTTCAGAGTGTGTCTTGTAGCAGAAGTCTTTAATTTTTTAAATTATATTTTATTGTCTCTGTGAAAATATAATGGTTTGGAATTATTTTTCTTGTCAAAGAAAAACTTTTAAAGTTTTCATGTAGAAAACTGGTGATATAAAAAAGGAAAAACATTTAATCTGATTTTCCAGCAATAATCGGAGGCGAAATAGAGGGTTATGTATGCGGCCGTTTGTTTCACTTAATGACTCAAGAATAGCCTTAATTAAGTTACAACCGAATCAACTTAATTTAAGTGAAGTTTTACACTATGGGACAACTCATCATTAGACCCCGATGTATAATATTTTAAAAAAATTTCTTCATTAATGTACTGGAAAAAGGGGCAAGAGGTAGTTAGCGTGTCCGGGCAGGTTTTATATTAGAATACAGATGCAGCCACATAAAGTAAATTCTTGCTCCGAAAGGCAAGGAGAAGAACAACACAGTCTTAAACACGAGCCTACGAAGAGTTGTTTCCTCGTTGTGGGCCAAGCTAAGTTGAGATGTTTAGCCCCTTCTTACGCATTAAGGTCTAGATAAGCGGCTGTTCTTTTTGGTAAACTGGACTTCAGACTGACATCTGATTTCAGCCAAGCATCGGTGTTTAATTTTAGTAGATTGCGATCCTACACGTATACGTATATCACAGACATCCGGGTACACTGATAATGAAAGATATTAACATTTCTCGCGCGAATTACCGGTCAAAGTGACTCACAAGTTGTTGATACCGTCGCCCCCCCCCCCCCCCCCCACACACACACATATTCACACATTCGCACAAGCCTAGTCACACATCCCCCCCCCCTCAAAAAAAAAAATCCACCGAAAGAAAACTGTTTGGTTCTTCCTGTCGGGAAGGACTGTTCTTCCGTTTGCACTCAAAAACAAACGCTAATTACTGTTTTGTCAGAAACCAACTCAAACGGGGATTTTTCTGTGGGAATTTATCGTGTGAATTCTAGGTCCTCAGGCATGAACGAATGCAAAGATTATGGAAAATTTCAATAGAGCGATGACACAAAGAAACAGCAAAATAATTTCTTGTACAAGAGAAAACCCCCAAATTGACACATTCTGACGGTTGTCACTCGACACGGTAGCTGGTTCCAATTGATTTTGTGCTGTAATTAATGGCCACTTTTTTACTTGCATGATATTGGGGTGAACCCTTGTTGTTAGGAACCAGTAACCTGAACGACGAGCCAATATGACGTTTGCACTTGGGTACTTTACATAACACGGCAGAGGCGTCGATCCATTTTTAGGATTGGGAG
Organism: Echinometra lucunter; assembly: GCA_029962745.1. Classification (NCBI taxonomy): domain Eukaryota; kingdom Metazoa; phylum Echinodermata; class Echinoidea; order Camarodonta; family Echinometridae; genus Echinometra; species Echinometra lucunter. The sequence goes on from CM057165.1 coordinate 4,775,204, forward strand.
GGGGGGGGGGGGGGCAAGACGACCAAGTGGAGATGAACCCGCGGCCCGCGACGATATATATATATATAATATATATATATATATATATATATAAACACAACAAAAAAAGTAACTCCCCCCTAATTCAAAATAGCATAACTTTTTAACAAAGACGTTTTTAGGAAAACACTTATAGACCAATTTCACAACGCAAGAGGGCAGCAGACTGTTCGACACAGTTCGACATACTGGGGTGGGCGCTCCAACTTTTATAGTACACAAGTCAATAGCGCGTTATGTACATTTGTTCGATTTTTTTGTCTATTTTGACCAGTATATGCAGATTTATTTTAATATTTGCAATGAGAAATTATCAAGGAAGTTCAGGTCGCAGCTGTGCGGTGCTCATATGCCACAAGGATTAGAGAAAGTTTAAAAAATGGAAGCTAACTGAGTGCGAAATTCACTCGCTTTTGACTCATGAAGCTGTTTGTGTTAGAAGCGGTACTCCCTACACAGGTTTCCGTAAGCAATGTGAAGGAATTCGTCGCCAGTGGGTAAAAACATCAACAGAAGGGACTTTTAAGTCAAGAAACATTATCATTATATACTTTGGCGTAAAATTTAATGAGTGAAAACTTGACTTTGTAAACAGGGTAAGATTTAGGGCTCCCGTTTACTACGGCTTCTATGCTGCAATCGAACTTTACTGACAAAACTAAGTTGAAAAACCATCGAAATTACACAAATACATCATACCTTCATCCGTCAGATATGACCATTGTCTTACCTCATCTACCCATGTATCCATGCATTATGTTATTGATCTAGAATAAAGTAAATGGAACAATATCGGGGCATATCTCATATCTTACATTCATTTTGTACACAGAGCCAATCGCGGTCAGCGCGCTTGCCCACAGCAGCAATGGCGTCGCCGATAGAGGGCCAAATACATAAACCGGCCGTGAAATTGGTCTATTGACTAACTTCTGTTTGAAAATGAGATTGATCTGTCAAGTCATGCATGAGTGAGCAGACATTAAAGGCAAAAATGTCACTTTTCAAAGGTCACAAGAGTCATTTTGGGGGTTTGTGAAACAAGATTTTTCTGGCGTTTTGTTAAGTGTTGTTGATGTTTTTCGAGGTTGTGCCATGGTTGAGTGACAAAACTGCGAACGATGAAGCAAGAAATGCTGAAAATTTACTGTTTAATGCCGGAAAAAACGAATACCTGGTATTTTCACATAATGTGCTGACTCATGTTGGTCGATGCCAGTTTTTTCCACAAACTGAATGGATTTTGCAGATTTAGGAGGGCTGAACATCATTTTTCTAAAAAAAACTGTGTTCACCCAACTGTGATAAACATGAAAAGTGTCAGGGATAGGCATGACTGGATCAAACAATGGAAGAATTCAAATTCGCCACAGTTTTGTTTCACAGAGCCCCAAAATGACTCTTGTGACTTTTGAAAAGTGACATTTTTGCCTTTAATGTTTGCTCGCTCATGCATGAGTTGACGGATCAATCTCATTTTCACACAGAAGTAAGTCAATAAGTGAAGAAACACTCCTGCCAAATTATTTTGCTCAAAACTTTTTCGTTAAAAAGTTATGCCATTTTGAATTAGGGGGGGGGGGGAGTTACTTTTTTGTTGTGTTTATATATATATATATATATAGTTGTGACTGAAGAAGGAGGCGGCGGGACGTTGCTAGTATGTTCACTCTGCCTTTATTAAGCCGAGCTTTTGACCCTGTGACAGGTCTTCCTCAGGGCTTGAGATACAGAACAAAAATTAACCAATTGCAAGCATGCAACAAAACAACGAAATGAAAACAGCATTATAACACAAATACAAACGTAAATAACAGAAAACGGTGTTAGCAATTACACAGTCTTTTTAAGTTACAGTTAAATTAAAATCAAGGTGTTAATCAAAGTGAAGAGACGAACGGAAAGTGTAAATCATATAACTCAAAGAGTATTATCATAACAATACTAACTAGTTACCTGGATTTTG
>CM057165.1:4779708-4812208 GCA_029962745.1 Echinometra lucunter
TAAGTAAGTGGTCATGATTGTCTATGGTGTCATAAAAAAGACAAGAAAATTGGCTTTGTATATAAGGATGCGTGCATTAATAAAGAAATTATCAAGAATTCAGTATTGAGAAATTTATCGAGCATGAAATTGGTAACCTTTATTCAGGGTCATCCTGTATTAGAATAGCATGTATTTAGGGTTTATCTTCTTCACATTTATTATCAGTCAAATTCGATGAAAAGTGATATGAGACTTTTTGGCTTATGAAACTATATGTATGAGAGAGAGAGAGAGAGAGAGAGAGAGAGAGAGAGGGAAAGAACACATGTACAAGTTGATTTTTCCTTTACTCTTCCTTAACCTCTTTAGATATTTTTTGTTTTAAATACTGAATATCAAATTCTGCACTATTATTTATCCCCCCCCCCCCCCCCCCCCCTCTCTCTCTCTCTCTCATTGTCCATTATTTTGTTTGTCATGCGTATACAGGAAATCAATTTCCGGAATATAGCCTGAGGATATTACACTGCACTTATGTGCCGAACTTATTTCTATTGTCTTTTTCTTTTTATCATCGTATTTTCTAACGGCTTATATGGATTTGTCTGAGTAATTTAATCCATTTTGAGGATCATTAGAGCAGTAGAGCTCCAAATGTTATGTATCCGCATTCGCGTTTCGAAGGTTTCATCATTACCGCTGATCAGTGACATGATCAGTAACATTACATCATTTGACAGAAATTTTATTTTTCTTACCCGATTAAAAGAAAACTTGTGCATGCTCATTCTCTAATATAAAATCAAGTGCAGTTCTTGTGTAGACATTTAACTTGTGTGAAAAGATAATTTGGGCATTGCTTGGAGCTAGCTGCCTACTCAAATTTTAGGTCGTAATCAGTGGCGTACCGTGGGTCAACGCATGGGGGGGGGGGGGCACTGAGCATGGCTGTACGCAGAAATTTTTTCCGGGGGAGGATGGGCAAGGCGCGTAAAATTTTCGAAGAAATACGAAAGCGAGGGAGTGAAGCGACCAGCTGGTCATGAGGGCGCTTTTGCATTTTTGAAATTGAAATTGAAGGATTTGGTACACACTTTTATTGGATTTTTGGGGAACAATTTTCAGTAAAAAAAAAAAAACGTTGAGTATTTAAAACTTCGGTTGGGGGGGGGGGCAACCCCCACCCTGCCCCCCCCCCCTGCTGCGTACATTTTGGAAAAGTTTGTGCGGGTGTGTGTTGTTATTTCTGTCATGTTAACAATAACGACAGTAATCTCGAGCCAAGGTGTCTTTACGGACGTGAAGCGTTTTAAAATTTTGGGAAAATGATGCATCTTGCTAGATACCACCCTGTTTTTAAATTTTACGAGCGAGCGAAGTGAGCGAGCCGAAAAGTTTATTTGTAATAAAATACATGTTATATTATTATCAAAATACACTATCGGACCACTATAGGCCTATATGATATTTCAATTAAATATCTAGTCACCTCGCTGCCAATGACTCTATTTAAGCACGTCCCTGGTCTGTTGTTTTCTGTCCGAAACTACATATCTCTAACCATTACGAGCGAGCGAAGCGAGCGAGGAAGCACACACTAACCCCCTCAGTAAATTACATTGTGAGAATATGAAACATCAGAATTATTTATTTGGTCACCTCACTCGCCCAATTCGTTTGCTTTAAAAAACCGTTAAACAATTATTCATGACAGAGGTCCACATTTTGTGGTTTGGCCTAATATCTTTTGATGCAAAGCCCTAAAAATCATACCAAATACATGAGCAGAAAGAGCAAAAAATTCTACACAAACTGTGCCCATTTTGCTTGCGTCAATATTTGTTGTTTGATGCTGAATTTTTTTTAAAAGAAAATAAGCATTAAAATCCTTAAATTGGCAATGTGATAGAAAGTTTAAAATCACCATTTTCCCTTGCAAATTGGCAACTTTTTGACTTCTCATCATAATTTCCGTCAATTTATATTCATTTCAGATACATGACGTGTTATAAGAAAAATGTAGCAATGAAATAAAAATGTTGGTGTTGCCAATTTGAAGAATAAAAGCTGATTAAATTAGGCTTTAAATAATTCCTGTCACGAATGGGTTAACGAGCGAGCGCAGCGAGCGGGGAAAATTATATTCTTTTCCTTTTTTCATTGTAAAAATTAGTGTTAATTTGTCATCGAAGTATAAATATCTAAATAATCTATTCGATCCCCTTTGTGCTGAATATGAATCCATTTAGGTACCTCGCTCACCATTCTGTTTCACAAGCGAGCACAGTCAGCGACGCCCACCTCCACACGCACAATATATATATATATATATATATATATATATATATATACCGTATATGTATGGATCCATCGGCAAAATAAAGTAGATGTTCTCCTCGTTGCCCAAATATTATGACACTTTGCTAACTCGCTTCTAAAATATGATTGCCGTGCCCGAAATCATTTTGTTTCTAGCTTTTCCTAGCAAGAGTAGCGAGCTAGCGAACGAACAGATGGGATTTTTTTTTTTTTTTTTTTTTTTTAGATCTGGCCATCTACTGAAAGGGTCCCTTTAAGGTAAACTTCTTGGAGTGAAATCCAGTTGTGGTTATTACTAACATTCTATGAGTGGAACAATAGCAGCCTATAACATCGGATTGAGACACAAGAAGCAAACTGATTCCTTTCATAAGAAAGTAATCATCATCGACATTGGTTAAGTTACTTAAATGCTAGCGAGCGCTTCCCGATGTACCATTTTTCTTTTCCTTGTTTTCCCCTTTTCTCTTTCTTTCTCCTTTCTCTCTTCTCTCTCTCTCTCTCTCTCTCTCTCTCTATCTCTCTCTTTTGGCCAGCCGATGTGGGGGGGGGGGGGGGGACGTGCCCCCCGTCCCCCCCCCCGTAGTTACGCCACTGTTCGTAATGTTAATTAAAGGCATATTAAAATTTATGGGTCATCTTGGCAAAGTTGGATAAAGCGATATTAATGAATTAGCATTCGACCCTTGTATTTTAAGTGATATTTACAACTAGTGGTTAGCTAGGTTACAGAATATACCGAAATACTTCTGAAAATTATTAAATAATTAGCTTTAACATTTGTATCCTGGCATTTTTGTCTCGCCTGCGTAGCGGAGCGAGACATAGGTATCACTATTTCCGGTGTCGGCGTAGGCGTCGTCGGCGTCGTCGGCGTCGTCGGCGTCGTCGTCAACAATTGTGTTGTACACCCAATAACTTTCTATAGCTTTAAGGTGGGATCACCAAATTCATACCAGAGGTCCATCTCTTGAAGGCGCAGGTCAAGTTCGAATATGAGTCGAATTTGAATAAGGTCAAAGGTCAAAGGTCAATGAACTTTCCATGACTGGCACTGTGCTATATTGTACACACAATAACTTTTTATACCTTCGAGGTAGGATTGCCAAATTCATACAAGAGGTCCATCTCTTGAAGGTGCAGGTCAAGTTCGAATGTGAGTTGAATTTGATTAAGGTCAAAGGTCAAAGGTCAATGAACTTTCCATGACTGGCACTGTGCTGTGTTGTACACACAATAACTTTCTATAGCTTCGAGGTGGGATCACCAAATTTATACCAGAGGTCCATCTCTTGAAGGCACAGGTCAAGTTTGAGTATGAGTTGAATTTGAATAAGGTCAGAGGTCAAAGGTCAATGAACTTTCCATGACTGGCACTGTGCTATGTTTTACACACAATAACTTTCTATACCTTCGAGGTAGGATTGCCAAATTCATATGAGAGGTCCATCTCTTGAAGGTGCAGGTCAAGTTCGAATGTGAGTTGAATTTGATTAAGGTCAAAGGTCAAAGGTCAATGAACTTTTCATAACTGGCACTGTGCTATGTTGTACACCTAATAACTTTCTATACCTTCGAGGTAGGATTGCCAAATTCATACCAGAGGTCCATCTCTTGAAGGCGCAGGTCAAGTTCGAATATGAGTCGAATTTGAATAAGGTCAAAGGTCAAAGGTCAATGAACTTTCCATGACTGGCACTGTGCTGTGTTGTACACACAATAACTTTCTATAGCTTCGAGGTGGGATCACCAAATTTATACCAGAGGTACATCTCTTGAAGGCACAGGTCAAGTTTGAGTATGAGTTGAATTTGAATAAGGTCAGAGGTCAAAGGTCAATGAACTTTCCATGACTGGCACTGTGCTATGTTGTACACACAATAACTTTCTATACCTTCGAGGTAGGATTGCCAAATTCATATGAGAGGTCCATCTTTTGAAGGTGCAGGTCAAGTTCGAATGTGAGTTGAATTTGATTAAGGTCAAAGGTCAAAGGTCAATGAACTTTTCATAACTGGCACTGTGCTATGTTGTACACCTAATAATATAGCTTTGACGTGGAATCACCAAATTCATACCATTTTTCAAACAATAAGTTTGCCATAACACCTTAATAATTAATTTAATTTTACAATTTTACTCACATTATTATCAGTTACATTCTTTTTCACTAACATTCATTTCCTTACTTGCATGGAAATAATTATAGCTTCATAGTATTAACAGCATTCTTAGTGTTATCTGATTTCCTAGGGATAAAGTAGGCCTATACCATTATTGCATATGTAAACTGTCAGAACCACAATTCACCCCCTAAACTGCTGACAGCCTCAGAAGTCATATAGCATAGTTTTGACATGCAGTCTCTTCATGACTGCAATATGCAGGCGAGACAACGCTTGGCGTTTGCCTTGTTTGTTCTTTGAACATCTGGATATACATTTCACAATGTAATTTACAGAACTGGAGTATATCGGTTAGAAATATAATTTCAAAATATGCAAAAATCCGAAATTTCTGACATTGATTTTGTTTGTAGTCCTACATATTTCTGGATCATGATTTAGGGAACGCAGCCGGACCTCTCTATGGTTTCTAAACGAGTCTGTAAGAGTTTAACTGGAGAAAAAAATGTTAAAATGTTTTCTCTGTATTTCTTCCCTCTCTGTGGCAGTCCAGCGATTATGAACTGAACCCCTTGTACTGGCGACTTCTATCATACGCTGGGCAAACCTACCTTCTTGGATACTCCAAGCAGCTTCCAGGGGCAAAGGCAACCAAGAAACTCTTGGTCAAAGGATGTTCCACCGAGATGAATCTGCCCGAGAAAGCAGTCGTTTCGGCCCACAGCAACGAAACGTTCTTGTGTGTACAATGTGGCGAAAAGATAATATTTCTGAAGGCCGAGAGCAAGTGAGGTTTAATTTGTTTATACCGTACTTCTAATCAATTGATAAATCGAATAAATCGTTAAAAGATAGGAGTTGCTGCTACCTTCTTTGGCGTTCAAGAATTGAAAGGGATTTTATTTGATTTGATTTGGTTTAATGTTTCACATTCTACAAAATATACATGACATTCATTTTGAAATTTATAAAAACATAATGACAAAATAACAATTATTGTTTGACAAAGATTCATGCAAATACGTGAAATATGAGGAACCTGTTAAAAAGCATAGCATTTTATAGGTTCCCAGAAAAAAAAATCATTATTGATTAAACTCCTAACGCAATGAAGAGAAATGAATCAGAGGAAGAAGAAGAAGAAGAAAAAAAACCCCGTATACAAAGAGGTCTATACATGATCATGGTGATAGTCACTCAAGCGAAGCGCTAACCTACATACAAGCATACGATTGTAGAAGGAACTTTTTCAGCCTACGTTTAAAAGAATATAATGAGGGCGACTGAATTATATTGGTGTCTAAACCATTCCAAAAGGAAGGTCCTGTGTAAGTAAGTGTTTTGAGGGCAAGAACAGTACGCACGGGGGAAATGTGAAAATTGTGTACTTGTCGAGTTGGGTAGGAATGTATTTCTTGATTATGAACAAACAAGTTAGAAAATACACTTGGTAATTCATTTTTATTGAGTTGATACATAAAAATACCAACAAAGTAATAATATAAATCTGTTACTTTCAATAGTTTGTTTGAATAAAACAGTGGATTTGTATGAGCCAGAAAGTCAGAAGAAGAAATTGTCCTCACAGCTCTCTTTTGAATTTTAATTATGGATTCAAGTTTTGTCTTAGAAGCATTTCCCCAGGCTAAAATTCCATTATGAAAATATGGTAACAATAGAGTAGAATACAATAGTTTCAAAATATGGTGAGGAAAATGAGATTTAAGTTTATTAATGACTCCAAGATTTCTTGAGAGCAATTTACATGAACTTTCCAGGATAATTTACAGTCAGTAAAGATACCAAGGAATTTTGTCGATTCAATTTGTTCTAAGACATTACCGTTCATATAAACAGGACCTGGCAAAGTACGTAACGAGTTACTAAAAATCATATAATTTGTTTTCTTAAAATTGAGATAATTTATTTGCTTGTACCCAATCGCACACAGAGCATAATTCCGGATTGTTGTGTGTAAAAAACAAGCTCGTGTCGTCTGCAAAAAGAAGAAATGAAAGTAAAGAGGATGAGTTTTGAAAATCACTGATGTATGAAATAAAAAGCAATGGACCCAAAAGTGAACCTTGAGGTACAGGGATAGAGCAACGTCGGTCTGGCGCTGCTCAGTGGCTGCCGGGCCCACGATCAATTGGGCACTTTCGGACAATAAAATTTGAAGATGGAGATTGGAGAAAAGTAAAATGTACTACTGTAATGAATTTTTACACAGTAATGATGCATATCACTCATGAATTCTTTAAACTACCTCTCTCTTACACACAAACACGCGTGCACCCACCCACACACACAACACATCTGGGAGTGTGGAATTTGATTGGGGGGTATTTCGTTTAGTGTCATTATTTTACGCGTACTTTTTTACCCTTTTTACACCATTTTCTAAAAACCAAAAAATAGAAGTTTTATGCCTTGTTTTCCTATCATAATGCAGAAGCCAACGTAACAAATGGGTGGGGGCTATACGCCGTGCTTGCACCAGAGAACCAATCTACCATTCGTCGACAGTTTCGACGACAAGTACAGATTCGTCAGCAGGGTCCCTTGACCTGCTCCAGGAACGTGATCGCGTTGGAAGGAGCGTCCACAACACGGCAGACACGGCACCTCGTCCAGGAGCCGATTTCAGGAGGGTCAACACCTCCCCAGCGGGTCAGTTCCAGATCTCTTCCAACAGACCCTCCGTCATTTCCATCCCTTCGAGCGCCCACGCACTGGAGCAGCAGCGGCGAAGATCCAAAGAAATGGTGATCATTCGAACTTTTTGATTTTTTTCCTTTTTTGGGAGGGGGGGGGGGCAAATTGAGAAGCGCATGGAAAAGTCGTTTCACCTAAACTTCTTTGGATGAGACAATTTCTCGAAATTGATTCAAGGGCAACTTAGCTACCCTAAGTGTAACCCATGAATATCATTTTCGGATAGTGGTAACAACTTATAAGAAAATTTCTTTGATGGTGTAAAGCCCCATCCTATAGGCCTATACTGCTCTTCCTGCGGGCCCCGGCCTTGCAAATTTACACCTGGGTCGAGAGGAGTATTATGTAGCCGAAACCTCTTTGTGTGAAAATGTAAGCATCGAGTGAGAATCGAACCCAGGACCTCTCATAAGAGAGACGAGAGCCTTCACCAATGAACCACGTAATACATCAGTGCAATGTCCGCACATTTCAATAGGTGACGGACAAATGAAAGCAATTGCCGGCTTACTTCGTACCATCGGTAATCACGTTCACATCATGCCGCGTGACACCACATATTTCGTGCATGATATATAAGCCCCAAATTCCCGAAAGAAACTGTAACGTTTGTGAAATCATTGGCGTAAATCCCGGGGGGTATGGCCCCCCCCCCCCCACTTTTTCGAGAGGGGGGATGGCGTGTGCAAATATCCCCCACTTTTTAATTAATTTTTTAATTAATCAGTTAGTTAAACTTTTAATAATCTGTCATAAACAACCATCTTATTTTAGAATTTCTATATGAAAATGCAATTGAAACCTAAAAAGTCGTTACATATTTACGAAGTGTCAGGTCCAGTTTCTCCGACTCTTTATAAAAAGCTAAGGCATATCGTCTTAAACACGACACTTCGTAGATGAGAGGGGTGTATTTCACAGCCGTTACTTACACCCTACCTTTCGGGAATTTAGGACCTATAATTGCCGAAAGGTCGTGTATAACGCGACGACGTGACCTGTACGTGATCACCCGATGGTTGGAAGTAAGCCGAAATTGCTTCATTTTGATATTTCGATTGTATTTCATGAGATTGCGTTTGATGAAACTAAAATGATTGCAATTTCATCACTTGCTTTATGTAGCATGATGGTTTCAAATCAAGACGATGCACGTGTTTTAAAGTTTCTTCTACATATTTGGTGAAAATGTGCATCCCTCTTCCACCCATTCAACTTAAATCGAGCATCGCTGCCATGATCGCTGCACTTGCAGAATTCCTTATCTTGAATGAAAATTATGCGTTTGTGGTTTTTACAGGCTAATGATAAGCCGCTGCAATCGCAACCATCGATCATGTCTACAATCCACTCTCTCAACTCATCGGACAGAATGCGGAATTCAAAGTCACAGATTGATCTTAGCCATCATGGAATTTATGAAGACGGGGCCCAGTATAATGGGCTTGAATACAGTCCAGGTGATGACCTCTCCCGCTTGAGATCCCTCTCCCTGTCGGCGAGTGCAAGTGTCAGTCAGCCAAACCTGCAGATTCAAGATGTCGCCCCGAAGAGGTTATATACGAAAAAATCCGAGTCCCGCTACAGGCACTCCGGCTCTGGACTCCAGGCATTCCAGCAGCCTGAAGGCTCGTACGTTGAGAATGAACCCGTTTACGAGGAGAGCCAAAATCGACCAAAGTATGAAGATATGCCAGGAGATGATCCAGAACTCCAAAATCCCCCTTCTGATAATTTCTACATGCCTCTGAGAGATCGTGACGATCAGTCGTCCGTTTCCTACGTAAATAATCTCGATCTTGAGAGCGAGAGGTCGACCAACTACTATCTTTATGACGACACTGCTGCTCCAGAACTACCGAAGCGCGATTACCTTCTTCCAAAGGACAAGGAAGAACCGATGAAGAAAAGATCGAGCAGCAAGAAGACTCGTGCGCCCCAACCACCAAAACAACCGATCGAGCAAATGGACTCTATTGAACGAGAGAAGACAGTTTGCTTGGAGACACGGTTCGAAAGAGAACACCAGCAGTCGACAGCGAAGGAGAAATCAGGCGTCATTGAGAAATCAGACAACATGGAGAAAGAAATACGCAGGAGAACTCCTAACAGCACCCGGGAAGCCGAGCCATTCCATGAGTACATTCAGTGAGTATATCCTTCACTTTGAAGACGTGGTAGACAATTATTCCTTATTGAACCATTGCGATTTAAATGAATTTGAATTAATCATTCGTATTTATCATAAACCGAAAAACTGCCGGGTAAAACTTATTCAGAATCACAGAATAAAATCGTTGATTTACTGTGCTGATTTTCGTCTTTTCCTTCTTTCCTTTTCCATTTGAACGCAGCCATCAAGATTCTGCTGACTTTTTTGCCCTTTATAATTATTCTTTTTCATATTCCTCCATCGTACTTATTAACACTCCACTTATAACACGCCATTTTCTCAGTCTGCTAAAGGCAGATGGTCTCAGTGTAACTGTTACATATAACTACGTACAGAAAGTTCACATTGCAAGCATAACCAGTAACATAGCGAGTTTGTATGGTGGCCCTGAAGTACGCTCGACAACAGGTCATGTGCGACGTAAATTTCGCATCCCAGGTCCTGAAATTTGCATCCCAAGCCGTGAAATTCACGACCCGCGATGCGAAATTCATGACCCGTGGCGCAAACTTTGCATCCCAAGTCGTGAAATTCACGACCCGCGGTGCGAAATTCAGGACCCGTGGCGCGAACTTTGCATCCCAGTCCTGAATTTCGCACCGCGGGTCTGGAACTTCACGACTTGGGATGCAAAGTTTCCTCCACGGGTCGTGAATTTCATGACCTCGGATGCGAAGTTCAGAACCTGGGATGCGAAATTCACGTGGCACATGACCTGTTGTCGAGCGTACTTCAGGGCCACCATAAGTTTCAGAATGTCAATGCCTGAGTTCAAGCCAGTGTGGGTCATGAAAGTTGATGCAAATGATTTATTTGGTCATGTCAAAATGTTATTCTAATTCCAGGAAACATTTGTGGTATGTCTTTTATATACAGTCAAAAAATGAAATAACTGGGTATGATTGGAGCGTACTAGGCATGCTAGGACTGAAATTTAGCTTTGTGCATTTCATTGTGACCGGTCGGCCCTCGAGCCACAAATCGACCGGCCCCACCCCCCCCCCCAAAAAAAACCACCTCCCCATGTCCGATCCGCCCCTGCCCATGCATCCTTCTTATTTTTTATCTTGGAAAACAGGAGATTTCGGAGTGAGCTGTTCCGGAATGATGGTTTTTTGGTGGAAGCGCCCAAGACTGACCTGTCGCCGGAAACCATTAAACTAGCTTGTGTGGCTGATTGCATTTGGTAAGTAGTAGTTTCTATACTGTAAATATGTTGAATCACTGTTGGTCATGCTTTATCATGATCTGGGCCCCGTTTCATAAAACTTGTTATCAATATCTAGCTGCAATAACTGTTATATGCTACTGAAATCCTTGCATCTGATTGGCTGAGAGCAAATTTGTCATAGAAATGTGGCAGTTGTTACTGATAGCAAGTTTTATGAAACGGGGCCCAGAAATCTTTGCTGAAGGGTGCATGGGGTGAAAACATGATATCTGACAAGCAAGATAAACAAAACAACAACAACAACAAACAAACAAACAGTGAAGCAGCAAACAAACAACCTGCCGGATACTAACTTACTTTGGGTCAAGAAAGGCAAATATAGTTTGATTTCATTACATAGTACGAGGGATTTGAACCCGTATATTGTAGTTCTCAGTCTGAAGACTTATTCAACGGACAACTTCACCTGGTCCTATGGAAGGTACCATGGACGGCATCGAAAAGTGAACTCCATTTCGGCTTCGGTTGTTACATGTTGTTGTTGATGATGATGATGATGATGATGATGATGATGATGATGATGATGATGATAATGATCACCGGCGTAAATCCAATTTGAGGAGTGGGGGGGGGGGGGATGATCGACTTTTTTGTCGATTTTTTTCCTGTCGAACTCACACTTAAGTAAACACACACCCTCACCCACAGACCCCCTTACACACATTTTAATTTTAATTTCTTCCTCAAAAAGTGTGTGGGGGGATATTTGTACACGCCATCCCCCTTCTCCAAAAAATGGGGGGATATATCCCCCTCCCCACCATCTCCCGAGATTTACACCAATGATAATGATGATCATGCATTGATGGTAATTATGATGATGTTGATGATGGTGATGATGACGATGATGATGATGACGATGCCTATAGGTTCTTCTAACATACAGGAATAAAAGTCCACTTTGATCGATTTCTTTCGCGCTCCTTTTCGGTCTTTCACCATGACAGCATTGCCGAACTCCGTAATGCCAAACTGCACTCCATGCTGCATGTCGACGACGTCATCGTAAAAGTGAATCGACAAACGCTGCCCTCTATAGAGTTCTGCTATAAACTCTTTCGGACAACTGATGAAAATATGGTAAAATATTCAGTGATTATACAGTGGCTGACTATTGGGGCGGGGAGGGAGTGGGAAGGGAACATCGGTCCTGTGTGCCCCATGTAACTGCAACTAAATTTAAATGTGCGAACGTCAGCTACTACTCTGCTTTTCTATTTATCGGATACGTTTGTCATTTTGTTTCGAAGGTTCATTTGCATTTTTTCTTCCTTCTAATTTTCGCATGTATGTGATATGATGATGATCCAGAATTTCGAATTTTCTTAAAACGAAATCACTGAATTGATTTGGTTCCAGTAAAGGGTCAATCGCTAAGAAAACGACTGGAACATACCACCATACATAAAATATTGCAGAAGAAGGCCTATTGCACTCTGTTGCCTAAATGGGAGCAACGGAAAATCCAATGTTACGGTAGCTCTAATCTTACCACTAATACAAATTAATATTCAATAAACAGTAAATTGTATTTCAAACATTCAACTTCGTTCTGTAGGTGCAGCTTCATGTCAAGAGGGTAATGCATGGCGTCATGTGTCACGTGATCTTAGCAGCCAATGGGGACATCGATTCCCTTGGTCTCGAATTCGGGAACCGAAGGCAAGGCAACGAGGTATGTGCCACTAAAATTTGGACTTCAGTACTTCAAGAGCAATAATGATAAGCCAGTATACATTATGCGTAACGTATACCTGATTGCCGTTGCATAAAACTTGCTATTACAATAGTAACTTTGCCATCAGTGGTAACTTTCATGAAATACTAGATTTTGATTGGCTGTTGGGCAACGTTACCATGGTAGTTACCACTGATGGCAAAGTTACTATAATAGCAAGTTTTTATGCAACGGAAGCCTGAAGCAGGGACAGATCCAGGATATGTTAAAGAGGAGGCCCAAATTTCAAAATAATTTCTGACAAAAAAGCACAAAGAAAATGAAAAGCAAAAAAAAATTGTCAACAGGTCTTAAGGGGGCCCGAGAGGACATTGTTATTAAAAAAAAAGGGGGGGGGGGGGGTCACAATGTACACTTTGGTTTCCCAGGGTAACAACGGGCCTGAACATGCCTCTAAAAGTGCCACAACTGTGCGTAAGATTAAACTACGGACCTAACTGTTATCCATGGAAAAATGGGCAGCGAATTTTTGTATTCGAACCTGGGCAAAAAATGGAAAAATGGGCAGCGACATGCCACTGGAGCATCGCAAGACCTTCTAAATGTGGAAGAGGGTGGGCATTGGAACAAATATGCTGCAAGGTTAAATGCTGAAAATATTTAGAGATTTTTTTTTGAATGATAACCAAAAAATGACATGTATAATTATTTCAGAAGGATCGTCATAACTAATTTTTCCTGCATAGCTCTGGCAGATGTAAGGGGTGGGATATCGTGCCAGTGCACTCCTCTGCTTTGATTTTTTTAAATTTTGTTAAGTAGAAATGCAGGCAAAAAGAAAAACAAAAAAAAAAAAAAGGAGGGGGATGGTGCTGTGCAACCACTGACGTGGGCCACATCCCTGGCTAATCTTTCCTATGACATGCAGTTTTTAAATTACATTTATACTATTAATATATCTCTTCCCAGATTACAGCTACGCATAGCGGCCCCTTTCTGCTAAATTCCTGTTATCATATAGATTTTCCATTCAAATTTGCTTTAACCTAAAATTATCGTTTTACTTTAATTCTATCTTTTTCCAATATTTTTATCACCTTTCATGCATGGATGATTATACGATGTCTGAAATAGCACCCTCTTTTTTAAAATACCATTTTCCTTTTTAAAAAATCCCTCCTCTCGTGCATGACTGCATGATCCTTTTATGATGCTCATATTTCGTAGGGTGTCGTGTAATGCACTCAACCTATCTTTCATTTTTAGCCTCTCATTAGCTTTTTTCAGATTAGAATGAAAATATCTCTCAATAAAACTGATACATATTTCCAACTCTTAAGCTTATCGAATTCTCGTATAATTTATGAAATACTGGTTGAAGCTTCTAAAAAAAAAAAAATCTTTATAAGTTTAGGCTTTTAAGTAACAGAAATGAATATATCTTTCATACTCGTATTATTGAAAAGTTTCTCTTTATACACCCCCCCCCACACACACACACACAGCACGCACCCTCACATATGATGCTTAACTCAGAAAGTTTTTAATTAAGCTCCTCGTACAAACATTGCTTGTTTTTATGAACAAATTTCCAGGTTACAGCTATGCGTCGTGAAGGACTTGTTGCAAAGAGTGGTAGCCCTTCTCGCCCGCAGGCGCACAGTGTCTTGAATGGTGGAATGCTGGTGAACTGGGGCTTAGTTGAGATCAATCAGAAACCAGTCTCTTTAGACAGCTCTCCGACAGAGGTAAGTTTTCACTGCACTCGCGAATAATTTAAATGAACATGAGTAAAAGTAAGAGAGAGAGAGAGAGAGAGAGAGAGAGAGAGAGAGAGAGAGAGAGAGAGAAGGGGGGGGGGGGAGTATGGGAATGGGAATGAAACATGAAAAGTGAAAAGAGGATGGGTGAAACAATTGTATTCCACATCCTCCCTAATGCAATGGACTTTATCTCTCCCAGTTTGTCCACCCATAAGGCACCCCACCATACCATTATCCCTATACGCCACTGATATTTTAAACATGTTGAATATTATACTTTCCATGGCCCGCAAATTAGATCGATATCATTATTGTGAAGGTTACAAATTGAAAGTGTACATATACATTTAGCGCTGTATGTTAAGGTTTCCATTTCCATCTTCTTCTTTTTTTCTTTTTCTTATTTTTCCTTCTTTTTCTTCAATTGTACCTTTTTCTTCTTACTATTCCTTATTTTTGTTCTCATCCTGGCATTAATATTGACTCTATTTTACCGTATTTTCATCATCTCTCCATCACCATCGCCATCATCATCATCATCATCATCATCATCATCATCACCATCATCATCTTCATCATCATCACCATCGTCATGATCACCATCATCACCACCACCATCATCATCTTCATCATTACCATCATCCTCATTGTCATCACCATCCTCCTCCTCCTCCTCCTCCTCCTCCTCCTCCTCCTCATCATCATCATCATCATCTTCATCACCATGACCCATCATTATCATCATAATAATGCAGGTTCGCTATCAACTTCGGCAGGCAGGATGTGAGCTAGCTCTCGTCTTTGTTCCAATGGACATCATTAACGTCTTCAGGGAGGGATCTTGTGATGACATATATGATGTGTGTCCATGAGTATAGCAATCCAGCCTTCGAGCAACTTTGTTTTTAGGAATACCAGGATCATTTATTTTTTATTTTTTATTTTCAAGTGAAAAGCTACATGATAAGGCTAAATATCGGAATCCAAGACAAAAGGCATTCTCCTTTGACAAAAGACTGCTTATCTACTTGAAGATTTGAAGAGTATGTGAGAAATCTGCTCGGAAAATGATCAAATAAAATGTCTTAGAGGTACATCACCATGATATAGTCGCATTTCAGCATGCAGCCACAACGCAGATACGGCACCAGAAGGAAATAAAAGATTCAATATATATATATATTCGTAGGCCCTTCATCGAATACTTTTGTATATGCTTTGAAATTGTTGATATTTCGCGGTCGTGTACATATTTTTGAGGTTTTGTATATAAATTGTAACGGCTTTTTAACATGTTTAAGGGTACAGCATGCACTTCAAATATCAATGATTTTGTTTCTAACTATGTAAATTATTTGTAATTATTGTCATTTCTTTTGATTTCCAATCAAAGTACTATTAAAAAAAGACTCCGAGAAGGCATTACGGAAGAATGTATAGCTTCTCATGCAATGTGTGTTTTATATGAGAGCATTTATTTTATGTTTCCTGAATTTTTTAATCGAGTCATTGTTCTAATTGCATTTACCCTCGTATATCCAGCGGCGGACTGGCCGAAATTCGGTTCGGAAATTTCGATGTGACCAGGGGCGGAGCCAGGGTATCTTGAAGGGGGGGGGGGGGGGGGTGTAAGATGACCCACAGCTGACTTCATTTACGTTTTGAGTGAACAAATCTGGCTGTTATATAGCTGCATGATCCTGTCCTTTCTTCCCAGTACTCTTCTTTCTTCTTTTTATTTTTCTTCTTTTTTATCACTTGAAAAATCATAGGGAGGCGGCCGCCCCTCCCCCCACCTGTAACGCCGCTCCTGAATGTGAATAGCTAGCTCTCTTATTATTCATTATAACCGCGGCCCTTATCACAAATCGACCTACGTGTAAAAGCCGAAATATCTTGCAGCCTCCTGAGATGAAGGGATGAAAGCTTCCGCCCAGACCGCCGCGCGCCCCCAACCATGCCAACCTATAAGTTTGAAAACTTGTGCTACAGACATTCCTTACGTTTATAGATTATGCCCTGTGCAGCTCGTTTTGGCAAAAAAGTTAAGAACTTCTCCGAGTACTGAATAAATATCCCAATTCTACACTCAGAAAAAAAATGAAGAACCCCCTCTCCCCGGCCCCGGACACTATCATAGCTGAGACTTTCAAATAATACTCATTTTAATGATATGCAAATAGCATTACCTTGGCATTATCCCATTCAAGCATTTATGAGCTTATGAGTCATTCACAATAAAAGTGCAAAAATTGGGCACTAATCTTTCAAATTGTAGATAAGCATCGTCTTCTTTTGTGCCAGATTAAAACACAAAACACAGGTAGACCTAACATTTGATTTTTTTTTTCGTTTGAGTTTCCCCTTTTTTATGGGGGGGGGGGGGGGAGTGCATACTGAATAGAAACAAAGCTGATACGCGGAGTTCATTCCTCATAATTGTTAGTGTTCTTTGTTTTCATTGTTGAACATGTTGAACAAGAATGTCTTTAATACAGCTGCAAGATGTCCATTAACGTCTGAATACACTTGCTCTAACGTTATCATTAGTGATATCAACTGAAAATTAGTGGCTCGTTTGAGAGAGCCAGTGTCAATATTTTGGGAGTGAAATTTTCGATTCAAAAGTAAGCGAGCCCTAGTATGACCCTTCAAAGAGTAGAGTTCCATTCATGTATGTTTAGACATGTAATGCCACACTGATATTCCCTTTAAAGATTATATAAGTCATGAATAAATATTCATGCCTTAATGTGTCATTGTTTACCAACTTTTAGCACAATTATAAATACCTCATTCTTTTGCTATTATAATCATTGGGGAGGGAGGGACGGAAAATTTTGTTGCTATTTTACCTTTTTCTGAGTGGGGGCTGACACCCAAACAGGCAGGGTTCAGGCTGATGGAAAAGAGTCCCCTGAAGCCCCTGGGTTAATTTGGTTTTGCTAGCCTATGAACAACCTTTGAATACAGGATGTATTATTTTGATCTTATAATTTGTTTATACTTTTTAAAATTTATTTTCTTTTTTTAGCCTAAATTGTGTTTGTGTTCGTGGATGTGTGTGAGGGTGTGCGTTCGTGTGTGTGTGTGTATTGGGGGGGGGGCGTTGGGAGGGCAACATGCAGCCCCCTCTCCCGTGGCCCCCGATGTACAGTGTATATAGATGTATAAGATAATGTATCATATTGAACAAATTTATTTTTTTATTGATAGTCTTTGTGTCGATGAATCTGAAGATAACTCAACAGTACTAGTTGTCTGGTAAATGAAGGACTTTGCTATGATATTATGCTTCATGATTGTAATAAACCGTCTTTCATTGGAAGTAAAATCCTGACATTGTCTGTCACTACTGCGAGTATATCTCACCGTATTATCCGAGGTGTGGAAGTCCATGCTCACAATAGCGGAATTTATCTTAAAGTGATTACACAATGGTAAAAAAGATTTTGATATATGATCAAGAATAGAATTCTAAGAAACATTACATTAAAAATATGATGATTTTCAATCGAAATCAATGCATTTTGGCTAATTTTATCATAAAAAGTCAAGAGCTGACCAAAAAAAATTTGAGGATGAGGTATGACGTAAAAGTGGGTACCCAGCTTCGCGCATTCCAGTTGTGCTGCGCGCTAGACTGTACAATATGTATTATACCTTGCGCGCATTTTGCTATAAGTGCGCGACAAGGTACCCACTTTGACGTCATTTTGACGTAAAAGTGGGTACCCAGTTGAAACTGGGTCACAGCTGAGGGGTAAAAAATATCCTGAAATCTTACCACATTTGGGGGTTTCCTTGGCAACACGACTTTTAAAAAAACTTTAGGCAGATGATTTTCTGCTAACAAAATCATGCTCTTTCAAATGAACTAACATTGTTTCAGCATTGGGTACCCCCTTTAAAGAGAACTGGTAACATGGAGTAATGTTTTTAAAAAGCTATCATATCTATGTGTATGCATAAAATCATTGTTATATGTGATTATCGATATGTGAAAGTATGAATTAAAAAGGATATCACTTATCGTGCTAAAAATGGAAAAAAGAACTACTGCACTTTCGAAGCAATTTGACACAATATTTAACGTGGAAAAAAATGTCTGATATAGATATTTTCATTTTCTGTTTCAATTCATCAGTACTTTCTTAACTAAATAACACAAAGCTAATGAATGCCACCAACATTTTATATGGCAACAACGTTCGTAGTTATCAGTGTTGTACCCATGCATGAAAACAAAAATTATTTTTAAAGACCAGAAACGATGTTACCAATTCCCTCAAAAACTGAGTAATCCAAATCTTTCGTTTGGAGTGGTTTCCACTGCCGGGTTTGAGCGTTGATTTCAACTCCTGTATGTTTAAAGAGTTTAATGGTTGTTATTATCTTTCTATTTTAAAAAAAAGAAAAATTAGTATGGAGTGTGGGTTAATTGAATGCATGAGAGAGACTAATGTGAGAACAGAGAACAAAATTAGATCAAGAAAGAGAGAGGAAAAAAAAACAGAAAGAGAAGGAGAGAGAGATAGAGAGAGAGAGAGAGAGGGTGGGAATGAAGGCAGAGGGGAATGATGAGAGAAAGAGAGAGAGAGAGAGAGCTAGAGAGAGGGATGCCATTTTGGAAAATGAGAGATGGGTAGAGGGAGAGGTGAGAGAAACAGAAAGACAGAACTCTACGGGGAAGGGTGGGGGTTGCCTGGGGATTTCTTCCTTCTCTTGAACCTCCCCGATCTTATGAAGAAGGCCCCTCCCAGCTCCCTTGGCCCGTGCACGTACTCTTAACAATGGTGTATTTCTTATTGTCAGTTCGCCAATCGAATACCACTAGAGAAAAATGTATGTGCATGCCTTGTAAAAGAGTGCTATAAAATTTACCCATGGTAGTACAAACATGCATGGCTTATGTTTAAATTAATTACTGAGGTGTGCCATCAAATTAGCATGGTTGTATGACTGTTTTTTTTTTTATATTGAGATTCTTTTTTTAATAGGGAACATGGAGAAAGAAACGTAAGGAGGGATATAGGTTTTCTTCTTCTTCTTCTTCTTCTTCTTCTTCTTCTTCTTCTTCTTCTTCTTCTTCTTCTTCTTCTTCTTCTTCTTCTTCTTCTTCTTCTTCTTCTTTTTCTTCTTCTTGCTTATAGCAACTAGGCAACACGCAGTCACCCCTCACCCGCAAATTGATATTAAAACAAATCTTAAATCATAATTATGCTCGGAGCCTCGGAAACGCGGCAGCGTTGATTTCATTCATTTAAAAAAGAAAAACTGTACTGGAGCTCTCCATTATAGCCCCATTCCACAGAGGGCAAGACCTTGGAGAGACCACTGAGAGACCCCAAAATTTCAGAGAGATCTTAACGATCTTTTAGTGATATTTCAATGATCTCAATGGTCTTCCATGATCTTTCAATAATCTTTCATTGAATTCTATAATCTCCGTGGGCTCCATGAAATCTGGAACTGGTTCAAAATAGTCTCTCAGGCCCCCAGACCTATTCCACAGAGCGGAGACCCTCAGAGAGGCCACTGAGAGAGAGAGAAAGCATAAATTGACAAGATCTCTCAGCAGCGCTAGTCTCCAAGTCCAGAGAAAAATAATGTCTCTGTGGAATGGCTATAAAAACCCTTGAAATATCATTGAAAGACCAAAAAGTAATTTTCCAGCAAATTTCTCAGAGATCTCCGTGGGACCTTGAAGATACATTCTTTTAATAGCCATGCATATAAAGAAAAAGGAAGTACAGGTCATGGAAAGATGTAAGAAAGGGTATCCAGGCCTATTATTTTTGTGCAACACAAAACATTGTTTCTGCATGAATAACATAATAAGCAACAGCACTGGCACACGGTGGGGGGGGGGGGGGGGGCCGCTACCCCTCCAACAAAAAATTAATGACCAAGGGTTATTCTTTGTCAATTATGTTGTTTGCATCTCTTAAATATTGTCATATTGCATAGAACTTTATTCAGTATCTCTATGACTGCACTTTTTAAAAAAAAAATTGTCTTACGGTATTCTTAACTCCTTCAGGACTTTTTATTTCTTTTCAGCAGCTGTACCCCTTCCATTTTTTTTTCGATAGCCAGCCCCCCCCCAAAAAAAAAAAAAAAAAATTGGCTCATTGCACCACTGATCACCATGCAGATCAAAATAGTAAATGAAAGACATAATAAGCACCAGGATCGATCTTCAGATATTAGCAATATCGCAAAGGGAATAGATAATAGCCAATATGATTGAAAAAACCTCGTTTGAAATACATGTATATTAACAATTGCTAACCTTATTAAAATTTAAGAAAATTATTTGAATTTTTGTTTCTATCTCTCTCATTCTGTCTATGTCTCTCTCTCTCTTTCTCTCTCTCTCTCTCTCTTCCCCCTCTCTCTCTCACTCCCTCCCTGTCTTTGATTATTCTCTCAATTTTCTACCTCGTTCTCTTCATGGTTACATGACTTCTTAAAAACTAAAAAATTACATAAAATTATCGTCCTCCCTTTTTCAAGTCTAACATAAAAAATTGGAAATTTGTAATAAACATGTCCGATACATGTATTCTTCTCTCAGTCTCGGCATTGCTGCGTGATTATACCTACCCCTCTTCCGGGCTCCTCTCTTCTCTTTGACATCAATTTTCCACACCTCTTCAGTTATGAAATTGTAAACTATTTTTAAAATAGTAATATTACATTTATTTAGTACAAATAAAACCCTACAATTGCATTAGAGATACAGACCCAACAAGCCTACATAGCGTTTGTTTTCCTTTCCGTTTTGTGCACTTCACAACACCGTCATTTATCTTCGTCAGCTAGATCTTAGAGCGAACAGCAAATAAAAAAGAAGTGCTGAAATGGAGATAAATCAACCCAATTTTCAAGTCAGTGGAACATTGTAAGTTTGGAAAAAACATCTCAGAATTTTTGTAAAGAACCAGCAGACATATAGAGATTTGGTAGGTTATTGTAAAGTTAAGCCAGTATTCATATCCTTATTCTGTTCCTTCTGTTTTGGTAGACTACTGCTCATGCTGCTTTCACACCAAGGTACGGTCGCTGGGTACGGTCGCAGAGACCGTGCTGGTACCCAGCGACCGATGAAACCATGGTGTGAAAGAAAGCATTTCATCATACTCAGCGACCGATCGTTTTGGTAAAAAACGATCGGTTGCTGAGTCCGACCTAAGAGGTACTTCAGCGACCGATCGCGACCGATGCAAGCTTGATGTGAAAGCACATCGTACTCTCGGCGACCGATCGAAATGCAATGACCCCCCATACTAGACCGAAGTGTTCTGTCTCTAACAGTCGTCGTTAGCCTCGTATTTTGGTAGGGTCGGCACTTCTCCTTTTTAGAGACAGAAGCGCCCTAATGCGATATGCATGCAATCTCATTGTCATGGGCACGACAATGAAAAACTACCTCAAATTAGCTTTTTTCCACCTTTATTCATGAATGTAAAAATATAATTACATACTACAGAGTAGAACTATACAATGTAGCTTACCGATTTTGTGTTTGATTCCTTTTAACTCTCCATTTTCAGGTAAATCCAGGGTCCTAACGTTAGGTCCTCTCGGTTGAAAATCTTGCAGCAGCCAACCTATATCTCTGTACATGTTCGCCTCCGCGCTTTTCGCAGGGAGATCAGCGAATTCGTTACTCCTCGCATTTCAACCGGCCGTATTCAAGCGTTCGACCACGTACGTACGTTTGGGCATATACGTACGAAGGATGTTTTTGTTGTTGTTGTTTCGTTTTGGTCGCTCGTTAATACGGTTGAAATGCGAGTCGCAAATTCGCTGATCTCCCTGCGAAAAGCGTTCAGGCGAACATGTACAGAGATATAGGTTGGCTGCTGCAAGATTTTCAACCGAGAGGACCTAACGTTAGGACCCTGGATTTACCTGAAAATGGAGAGTTAAAAGGAATCAAACACAAAATCGGTAAGCTACATTGTATAGTTCTACTCTGTAGTATGTAATTATATTTTTACATTCATGAATAAAGGTGGAAAAAAGCTAATTTGAGGTAGTTTTTCATTGTCGTGCCCATGACAATGAGATTGCATGCATATCGCATTAGGGCGCTTCTGTCTCTAAAAAGGAGAAGTGCCGACCCTACCAAAATACGAGGCTAACGACGACTGTTAGAGACAGAACACTTCGGTCTACCCCCATACATGCCCACGAGCTATCTCTACTTCCGCTTCCGGCTAGGTCAGCTATACAGCGACCGATCGCTCTGGGCCTGACCAAATTTTGACGGCGGTGTGAAAGCACGTCCGATCGGTTGCTGGGTACGGTCTCTGCAACCGTATCCAGCGACCGTACCTTGGTGTGAAAGCGGTATAAGTTGGAAGTTCCACCCCACAGAGATGTGTGAGCTCGAGCCATGGCATGCCAGGCCAGCCCAGTCCCAATGCGTCGGGGCGCGGTGCCGGTGCCGTGGCTTGGAGTGGGCGAAGCCATCTGTAGCCTACGAGTACGACTACGTAGAAACCATTCAGCCACACAATAAACACCGTCAACGTAGTAAACTACTCATGATATAGGCCCCACCATACCCACTCAGGGAGCCATTGGTATGGTGAGCTGTGCAAATTTATGTGAAATGCTGCCCTCTGTAGTTGGAGATAGAAATCACTAAAATAATCAACAAATTCTTGGAAAATGTTTGCTTTTTACACCCAGTATGATAACATATCCTATTTTCATTCCATTCCTTCAATTGGATCTAAATTATCTTCATCAAATGAATTTTGAGAAATCTTTTTCTGATCACTGCTCTTGTTCCTCTGTCCCAGAATTGTGTCAGAGAACACTACTTTCCTATTGTCAGCAATTTCCACTGTACAGGCCTAATTCATTGCAAGGTTATCTTATGATAACCTGGCATTCGTGCAAGTGCACCATACCCATACCCTAACCCTAACCCTAACTCTAATCCTAATCCTAAACCCTACCCTTACCCTTACTGTGGCAGCCCGAATGCGTAACGCGTATAGTGTTCGTGGCAGCGTCCCAGGGCTACCCTAAGCCTAACCCTAACCTAATCCTAAGCTAAGGCTAAACGCCTAAGTAACGCTAATCCTAAAACTTAACCCTAACCCCAACCCTAAAAAAAGAATTTAAAAATTTCGGAGCAGGGCCTATTTGACGATATTGCCGTTTAAACTTTTACATGTTTTAAACTACAAATGTATTATGATAAATTGATATTGAACTAAATAAACAAGGAAAATCAGAATTTCACTTACCAGCACGTTGTTCAGGATTGGTCTTTCAATATGATATGCTGTGTCCTGCTGACATCATGAAGTTGAAAAATGAAAATGAAATATTGAATTTGGAGCACAAAACCCCGGGGGGGTCACTTCCATTGAAGAGTGGACAGCATCCGTGAGAAAAAAAACGCAGAAAAAGGGTATTTTTTCAGGGGTAGGCGCGGAACGCGCGGAACGCGAATAGAGTGTCAAAAACGCCAAAAATTGAAAAAAAGCCCCCTAAATCACGATAATCTAAAACGCAAAAAGGGTATGTAACTTGCACCGACTGCGGGATCGACTGTAACAAGACCCGTACCACGGAAAATCCTATAACGCCTGTGTAAAACATAATGAGACAGTGAATTATCTCGAGATAAAACGGCTCCAAACTTTCAATGGACCCCATATCACTCTCAAGGTATGAAAATAGGAATATCCTCGTTTAGGGTATAGGGTAGGGTGTGCAAATCTGGGACATCTGCACAAAATCCACGTTTAGGGTGTCCTAGCGGCCTGCCCTTGAATCCTCGTTTAGGGTGCTTTTTGAAGGACGATTCTCGCGGATGCTGTCCACTCTTCAATGGAAGTGACCCCCCCGGGCATAAAACTGACATGTCTGATGTCTAAGTTAAAGTCTACCATAGTAACGCAGGTTGACAGGCACATGACAGAATCATTCTAACCTTAGGCAATGTCTTTTAATTTGCTGCACTTTTGTGCTCTGAGCTCATACGATGATACGATGAGTAATGGCGGCGTTCATACACAGCGAATTGACGGTGGAATCGATATGCGATGACTCGTAGTGTACATGTAGAGGGCTCACTTTCTAAAGTATGATCACTTAATTTCACCATACCCTTATCAGTTGTTTTAAGTTCGTGTGATTCTCTATGTCAATTTAATGAAAATAAAGATTACTATTATTTCTATATATAATTCTTTTTAAGCTAGTAGAAAAAAAAAGTAAAGAAGAAAGACAATATTGGAAAGAATATTAATAATATATTTTAATAGAGAGAAGTGAAATAAACCTGTAGAGTAATTGGCGACCATCGTCAAATATGACTGATTGCCACTTAATCATTAACCGTGTATATTCACAGGATGGGTGGGCATAGTCACATGCTATACAGTGACACATACTAGGCCAGAACCCCTCAGCCAATTGCTAAACTATGACATGAGTCAACATCGTTTGAAACTGAATCGAAATGACACCAAATAAAGAAGAAAAATATGATTTCACTTGGTCCAAGTAAAAAAAAATTATTAGTTTCTCGTCCAAGCCCGCATCGTTTTTTGCCGCCACATTAAAAAAAGTTTGTTTCTTTTTAAAAACAATAAACACGAATTTTTTATTGATTTTCGCTGTTTCCAGCCGTTGAACCTCGCACATGCACAGCCTACATATCGTACCGTATGTAAAAACAACCGGAAATTAGGCTACCCGAACAGCATTGTGCAGTGAAAAGGCCCCCCCAAAAAAGTGCCCCATCCTCCTTTTTTCAAAAAGTTAGGACGAGAAACTAATAATTTTTTTTTTACTTGGCCTTACCACTATGTTGTTTAGGATGCTGCTTAGATATCTTATGTCCACCCTTCATAAAAATGCTCGGAATATTGAATTTAGAGCATAAAATATTCATCTACTATGATATGAAACTCGATGGCAACATTCCTAGCCCATGTCATTTAATTTGCTGCCCTCTTGTGCTGTAAGCTCATGGCAAGTACTGCTGGCGGTGTACAAAGGGCATTGGCCCACAGAGGACTCACTTCCTAAAGTGCGGTCGCTTAATTTCGCCACGCCCATATTGATTTCGCAGGATGAGGTTAATCCATTAATTAACGGAGTACACGGGATGAGTGACGAAGCCTAGCATTTTTTATTATCTCGTCTAACATAGAAGCCATTTCACTACTTAAAAAACCCCTGGAAAAATCACTTTCCCAGGGACCGATGGTACTGGCAACCTTAGTATAGGTTGTGACCTTCCCGAAAGTTTTCTGTAAATACTAGCCTTGAAAATCTGATACTTCTATACTAAAATTTAGACTAAAAGCTAGGTTAGAAAACTGGGTAAAAACACCTATGTTTGCATCATAATGATTTCCCTTGTAATGTGGGGTAAGCACTAAATAGGTACCAATCCTGCAGACGCAAGCTCATAAATATTCTTAAATATTCATAGGATTAGGATTAGGATTAGGGTTACGATTAGGGTTAGGGTTAGGGTTGGGTTAGGGTTAGGGGTAGGGTTATGGTTAGGATTAGGGTTAGGATTAGGATTAGGGTTTCAGCTTGCGTCTGCAGGATTGGTACCTATATAGTGCTTACCGTAATGTGGATTGCAAATAATGGCTGTTTGGCGCATGCGCATATAGATGTAAAAAATATCAGATAATCAAAACCATGTACTGTGGTGCATGGGCAGATTAGTCTCAAGAATTTCCTTTGATGCTAAATGTTGAGGCATTCAAGTGGCATGCCAAGACATTTAGCATCAAAGAAAACTTTGTTATACTGATCTGCTCGTGCACCACGACTCATAGCTTTGGTTTTTTTTTTTAAATTGAAAATATTAAAAAATGGATATAATATTCAGGATGAAAATTGACTTATTTATTCTTCTTTAATATTTCAAAAGTCAATATTTTTGGCAGGCTGCATCAAATCATGGCCCATGGGCTGCAGTTTAAGAACAGGAGGTTTAGACTAATACAGATATAAAGCTTATACAGCTGATACACACCAGTCAGCTGTAATTTAATCAAGATGCTCCGTATCCACTGAAAATAATTTCTCACATTTTGCAATCCTTGCGCCCTCATTCGGTTCAGTTGCGACAGTAACTCTAGCGCTTTAATTCTGGGAGAGATGGGTCGACAGCAGTACCATCAACACCTTGCACGAGTCACATTTTCTGCTCCTATTTTAATTGATTACAGACTTCAAACACTTCATATTTTCCCTGGGCTCTGACTGCTAATTCTACTATCTTATTCTTCTTCTTCTTCCCTGTGCTTGGGATCCCTCAATCAGTTAAATATTTCTTCAATTGCTCAACTATCACTCGCAGCGTCTGCTATCTTGAAAACAGTTGTCGACCCGCGAGTTGGAAAATGGACTCTTATGGTATGGACCTTGGTGGCGCATGTATTGCGAAACACGAGAATTGCCAAGCTCATGGTCCCCTAATCATAGATGTTGGCATTAAAGGTTCGACTAACACTGTTATGTAATTTACAGCAAGACCAACAATGTTTTGTTCTTGAAATGCACACAGCAATTTTTTTAAATACTTTTTTGCAGCCCATCAAGTAGAAAATGAGAAAAGATGCAGTCTCTCACATTCCAAGTAAGCTACGAACCCTGCCATGAGAATGAAGTGGTCTGTATCACAGGCAATACTCCGCCCTTGGGATCTTGGTCTCCACTTGCATTACAGCCGATGACCAAAAATATTTCCGGAACAAGGTAGGGTCTACATTGCCTTATGATTTGCATTTTCATAAGTTTTGTTTTATTATGTTATCCGTTACAAATTTGTAGTTAGCTAAAATAAAGTTAAGCAATCGCAAATGCCAGAAACAAGTAGCGAAAGTCATTATTTTTTATATTTTTTAGAAATTCATTTACTGTGTGTCTCACCTACTTGGAAGGAATATGTGAAATATGAATTACTTTATCATCCAACATCGCAAAAGGCAAATACTTTCCTAGAATTTTGCTTATTATGGCCTGGTGGGTTATAGGTTCAAGTATAGAGGTTGACCGTTGCAGAAATTTACACATCCCAAGATCGGAATGTTCCCCTGTGTGTCCCAAGTCATGAATATACTTGAACTACATCTGCTCAATATGCACACACCATTCAAATGAGTGAGCTTGATATTACCCCCAGGGGGGGCACTCAGTATATAATGCGTGGTGGGTATGTGCCGCGGAGAAGACCCCCTTTTTACACTCAAATTTCCGTTCCAAAGCATAGCATTTTTATCTTATTGAGAAAAAGAACAAAGAAAGCCGTTCCAAAGCATAGCATTTTCTTCTTATCGAGAAAAAAGAAGAAAGAAATCCGTTCCGAAGCTTCGCATGTTTTTCGTTACGCCGTTCCGGCCGCATTGATCCGCTACAATGAGCCGCATTTTTGGTGAAAAGCGGCCCGCAGAGCGCTGTCCGAAGCCCGTTCCGAAGACCCTCCTTTTCACAATAAGCTCGTTCCAAAGCCCCCGTTTTTCGTCTCGCCCGCGGCACATACCTACCACTTTTGGGGTCGAGTACCCCCCCCCCCCCCCCCCCCCCCCCGGGATATTACCACTTCAGCAATCAATGCTAAAAGACAGATTTGAAAAATTTGTGTTCTTGTCGTTCCTCTTGGTAAGCAATTGATGTTTGTTTGTTTGAAAGGGTGAAGGGGGTGGGGTTCCAGCGGTGAACCAGTCTTGAAAGGATAGAAATTCATTCTCATTTTCTAGTATTTTTTCTCCTATATTTTCCATATGTAGTACATGGTGGACGTGCAGCATACAGGCAGCAGGGGGATCAATCATCAAGTATCGTTATGCCATCTGTAATTTGTTGCACTCATCAGCTCCTCAAATACATCAGTGGGAGACAAACCTTTCTCCGAGAGAAATCCGAGTAGCAGGTACATGTTTTTGCTTTGGTAACAGTTGCTGCTGCCTTTATTTCTCCAAAGATATAGGGTTAGGATTGCAATCATATTTAAGATAAGGTTCAAAGCACATGTACAGCCTTGGCAGCAAAAAGAAAATTAGCATGATGCTTGTTAATAGCTATAACCTCATACATGTATTTTCCACCTTGCATGAAAAGATAAATTGTGAGATCATGTGATATTCTATCTGTATTTCCAGTGTGTTTTAGTGTAAATATTTGAAATGAAGCAGTACAATGGCTTACTCTGCCCTGAGCTAGAACCCCCCTGCACACCAATTGCTCCTGCACACAGTACTCTGTTATGCTTGTTGGTAAACAGAAGTTATAGAACTCTCATTCATTTTACACATGTGCAGGCACTTTGTGATGCAGGTCAGCATTATTGGAAAGCATCGTCGCTGATCGAAAAAATAGTTTTCGCCTCTAGCCATGCTATTTCAATGTGAAAGAAAGACTTTTCATAGCAATTCGGGTAGCTGATTAAGTATTACATAAAAATTGATGTATAGTTTAGAGGGTTTGAAATCATCAAAACAATAGGAATTCAACTTGACCTTTGTGGAAAAACACATGTACTGCATAAAGAGAAGAGTATATGGGACTACAGACAAGCGTTTGGGTCAAATGTAAAAGATGTTTTTGTCATATTGTGAATATCAATGCATTTGATGAGCAGTCCTATTCAAGGGACATTTCTATTTCAGTGTTCTTCCAAAACTAACATAGAAATAATTAAAAAGCTTGCCCTTTGAAAGAAAAAAACCTTTCCAAGAACTCGATCTTCTCTTTAAGCAGTTAGCTGAGATGTGAGGGAGCCTAGTACTTTGGTCTCACTGTTTAATAAAAAGAATGATGATTCACATGTTTCCATAATTCCTTTTTCCTTAATTTGTAGATGAACCATGCTCGACAGGATGGGAAACATTTGGAAAATATGGTAAGAATAAAACCTATTATGATGAAAAGTCATGCTTTACATTGTAGGGGCTTAAGTGGCAGGCACAAACCCTTGTCATTTGAAATGCATATGTTGGAGGGTGTGTTGTGAACTATTGGATGATCACGTACAGTTCATATTATTGTGTTAGAGGACGTTTTATCAATGATAGGCCCAGGGTAAAAGAAAATACCTAGGGATAACGGGCGATTTCATCCTCAGTGGAGCTCAAATAGCTCCTGAATAGCTTCTGAAAACCCAATTCTTTGAGGCGGCCATTTTCTTCAGAGTTGCCCTCGCATCAGCTCCGAAAATAAGCAATAAATTTGCGAATCGTAATCTAGGAATGACAAACACATTAACGCAACATATTGATACTCAGTTGCATACTCTCAAGGAGAAAATTGGGATATCAGCAATTAAATTCAATGTAGCTCCCCTGGGCCAAGAAATACCTCCTGTAAAGTTTTCCAGAGAATACCTCTCGTGGGAACAAAAGTATTTTGTACCGTGGATAGGCCCTAAATCCACGAAAGGTAGGGTATAGTGAGATACAACCCTTTTATCTATGAAGTTTTTGGGTTCGACACATGAATGCTCAAAGAGGATTAGTTATATTTAAATTGCTTTTCCTCGATACAGCACATTATATTATATTGGGGATGGACTGAAACTTTCAGTGAATTTTTCTCTTTCTGCTCATGTATAATGTGTGATTAGTGATTACTAGCTTTTCAGATTAAAAGATCTACTATGAGTCAATGTGTATGTTTTCTCCACAGGAGAATGCAGTGTGCAGAGAGGTCCGTTACTAGCTACCAGGGAGATCCATCTAATGTTTGAGAAGGCGAACTTCACCAATCTCAGCTTGAGTTTGAATTCGAGCCAGTGTCGACTCAGTACTAAGGCCATCGATATCACTGACTCCACTGCTATTCCAGTCCTTGTACATGTGAGTGGTGCTGTTTCTTTTTTTTGATTGGTTAGTGGAGTGTTTGAGATCAGGGTCTAGATTTTACTTTGGTATCGCTTTATAGTATTCTATTTGACATGCTTTCAAACAACTCTCATCACCTCTTGCAAATTGATTTTAGACAAATCAGTGCAGTAAATTACTGGTTGCATACCATTTTAACACTTTAATTGCTTTCTTAGCCAAACGGCACATCAGGGGCTTTGCCACACATACTGATTGGCACAAAACAATATACACAAATTAGTGGAAGTATTGCTCTGTTCAGTGAAAAGAGACTTGAAATTTCTGGACTTGTCACAATGCTCCAGGCACCATTTATAGATTCATTTTGTACTGTAACACTTTAATAACCCTAATGCCTATGGTAAATCTCTCCCATGAGAAATGCAGTGTGGCCCTGGGAAATACGTTGCTTGGCTCACAAAGAGTTAAGGTGTCATGGTTTGGTGGTTTAAATACTTGTCTGGCAATTATGTCTTTGAACAAGGCATTTTATCTGCATTTCTCAACTCTCCACCCAGGTGTTAAACTGGTACCCAGCATAGTGCAGACGTCACTATAGTTGGAGTAGCACATTTGTGCTGGGAAATAACACTCGACGAGCATTCAATGATCTGATGTTGCTTGCGTGAGCTATCTTTTGTCAGAGATGCTCAATAAGGATCAGGGTTGCAATAGGGTTTTACATTAGAGTTTGGTATAGAGCTTCATCCATTCTTACAGTTTAACGTTCGGGTAGTGTCTGAAATTGATGTGGATCAATTATTACGAGAGTGTGTGTTGTGAAACCTAGAATTCTACGTGGTGGGTTCATTAGTGTGCGCTTCAGATGTGGAATAGCAATTGATTCCAGCTACTTGGGTGATAATTACAAATGAAGCGTTTAGAAATATATGAAACGTTATACAAACGTGACTACTAGCATCATTTTTATACCACACAGAATCTGAGTGAGGATGATACTACCCCTAGACCACAGAATGATGGTGGAGAGATGCTAGAGACGAGCTCAGATGTTCTATTCTTCTCCACCAGAGGGTTACCTGCAAACCACGAAGCGGTGAGTGATCACTTTAACCCATTCATGACAGAGGTCCACATTTTGTGGTTTGACCTAATAACCCTTGATGCAGAGCCCTAAAAATTATACCAAATACATGAGCAGAAAGAGCATAAAATTCTACACAAACTGTGCCCATTTTGGTTGCGTCAATATTCGTTGTTTGATGCTGCAATTTTTTAAAAGGAAAATATGCATTAAAATCCTTAAATTGGCAATGTGATAGAAAGTTTAAAATCACCGTTTTTCCCCTGCAAATTGGCAACTTTTGACTTCTCATCATAATTTCTGTCAATTTATATTCATTTCAGATACATGATGTTTTTTAAGAAAAATGTAGTACTAAAATGAAAATGTTGGTGTTGCCAATTTGAAGAATGATAGCTGATCAAATTAGGCTTTAAATAATTCCTGTCACGAATGGGTTAACCCTTGCTCCTCCCCAACCTTTTTTTGGTATGGGGTCTTGATTGAAATCCCAGAATCTGTATGCATTGAGCCCTGTATTAATATTGTTAGATGTGAGGGGTGCGAGACCTAAATTTTGAGGGCTCATGTGTCCTAGGCACCTCATAGTGAAAGGCACATGCACACAGGGCACTATTTCACTACCATTGATAGATAGTAAGCAAATAATCTCCGTTGGTGAAGGTGATGGTCAAACTATCACTTCTGAGGCGATCTTGATGTAGCTATCTTTCTGAAGCCAAGCCTAGGAAAGATAGCGTATGTACATCTAGATCGCCGAGGAAGTGATAGTTTGTCTCATTGCCTAAAACCAGAAGGTGATTATTTGCTTTATATTCCACATCTGAAACAATTTAACTGTAAATGAAGAACATAATATATTTTCTTTTCTATGAGAAAGAATTTGGTTTAAAAAAAAGAATGTTTATTTAAAGATAAGAAGTGTTCTGCATTCGCGCACTCTTGTTTTATGTAGCACGTATTTTGTGACGGTGCACAGTACGCGCGTGACTTGCTTGGCCTCAGCGGCTTAACAAGTATTAAAGCTAATTGTGATGTCACAAAAGAAGCAAAGAGGATTTGATGCCAAAAATCACACAGGGGTCACACACTTTTTATTTCGCGCGTACGCCAAAATATTGATAACGTGTTGTGACCTATCGACTGAAGTGATCAGCGAAACACAAAAACTGCCAACACTGCAGGGTCACACACTTTTCTTATCGGGTGGTGGTTGATGGCAAAACTATACTTTATCATGTGATTCACTTTTGCCCAATCCTACAGCAACATTCTTTGTATGTGGAATATAAAATAGAATAGATGGATAGAATTCATATCGCAGTAAGCAGTGAACAGTAGGCTCATACAGATAGCAACTGCTGCACCTTGACTTGTCACATAGATGTTCTGTTATGTGTCCGGAGCTTTGCAATTTTTTTTTGTGGAAAGTCGAATTTTGAGCAAATCCAAAACCTTGCAAGAGGCCTTTGCAGCCTACATGAATTGAAAAAATTGAATCGAATTGAATTGAAAAATGTCTTTATTAAATACATCTGACTAGATACCAGAGGTCGAATTGCAAATGTAAATTAACATTAAAAA
>CM057165.1:4814708-4838338 GCA_029962745.1 Echinometra lucunter
TTTTTTCATCTTCAGTCCTAATGCAGAAAACCTTGTATCTGTTCCTGAAAACACCATCTATTCTTTGAAAGAAGCTGCTAACCATGTGAGTAATCAACCTAACAGGATATGTATTTATTTATTCATTTATTTATGTTTTATTTATTTAGGTATTCATTTATTTCTTTTTGTATATTTATTCCTTTCTTTATTTATACTTATTCCTGTGTGTATTCATTAATGTATTTATATGTGATATATTTGTTTTTTCATTTATTTATTTATTTAATATTCTTTATGCATATCAAACACAAATACAGCAGATACAGTTTACATGAATTAGTTCTTTGAGTGAAAAGAAAAAGAAAAGAAATGAAAGAGGATTATTTATATACTCTGAAAGAAGAAGCAGAAAAAGGAAACAGAAAGGTGAAAAGGTGCCTTAACGTTCACCAGATATTAAAAGTCTTGATAAGAATAAGTATAGTAAATTAAACAAAGTGCAATAAAGAAAATATCAATTACGGTGTGAACATGAATGAAGACATCCTTCAAGTTTTTTTTACCTTAGAATTCAAGCATCTTTGAAATGAGAAAACGCTTTTACGGCCACTTTAAAAGAATGCATGGTTTGCAAATTATCAGTATTTTGCAGGAAGAGATTGCCAAACATTTAAAACATGCATCCGTATCACCAGCGTAAATCCACTTTGAGGAGTGGGGGGGATGATCGACTTTTTTGACAATTTTTTTTTTCTGTCGATCTCACACTTAAGTATAAACGCACCCCCTCACCCACCCGCACAGACCCCCTTACACACATTCTAATACATGTATTTATTTTACGAGCGAGCGAGCCAAAAATAACCACTTTTCTGGTTTTCAGTCGTATTTTCAAATAGAAATTCTAAAATATGATGGTTGTTTATGACAGATTATCAAAAATTTTACTAACTGATTAAAATATATTTTCTTCCTTAAAAAGTGGGGGGGGGGGGGATATATACGCCATCCCCCCTCTCCAAAAAGTGGGTGGATATGTCCCCCCATCCCCCCCCAGGATTTACGCCAATGATCCATACATGTATATTCAATGACTGAAAGTCTTTTCTTAAGGCTTGTTTAGATTGACAGACCCCCACGACAAAGCCCCACGGTTTTTTTTTTTTTTAGTGTTTAGATATTGTACAGCAAACAACGCTACTTATGTTAATAAACGTGCTTTAATCTGTCAACGCTCAAATAAAAGATATTTGTAGAAAGTTGCGCTGGCAAACTCTTATTTTGCGCTAACCTTTTAAGAATTTGATTGGTCCACACCTTTTTGCCACCGGGAGGCCAAAAATATGCCTCTTGCCTCACCTTATTTTTTTTTTTGCCGCCTCATATCCCATTCACTTCTACACAAAAAAACTGCGGGGGGTAGTCATCGGGGTTTGTCGCGTCGTATCTGAACAAGCCTTTAACCCATTCATGACAGAGGTCCACATTTTGTGGTTTGGCCTAATATCTTTTGATGCAAAGCCCTAAATATACCAAATACATGAGCAGAAAGAGCAACAAATTCTACCAAACTGTGCCCATTTTGGTTACGTCAATATTCGTTGTTTGCTGCTGAAAATTTTTTAAAGGAAAATAAGCATTAAAATCCTTAAATTGGCAATGTGACAGAAAGTTTAAAATCACCGTTTTCCCCTGCAAATTGGCAACTTTTTGACTTCTTATTATAATTTCTGTCAATTTATATTCATTTCAGATACATGACATTTCGTAAGAAAAATGTAGCAATAAAATGAAAATGTTGGTCTTGCCATTTTGAAGAATAAAAGCTGATCAAATTAGGCTTTAAATAATTCCTGTCACGAATGGGTTAAGGGTAAGAATTATCCTGTCATGCTATTTACAATGTAAAATAATATTTGACATTTTCAGATATCTTTGCTTGTGATTAATTTGTGCATAAATCTGTATTATAATAGTATGAATAGAAAACTTGTTATGAAATTTTGATATTATTTTAAACAATTGTGTTTTGTGTGTGTTTTTTTTTTTAAATGGTAGTTTTGCAAACACATGTAAGAAAAGGCTATCAGTGTTCACTTAAAATTTTCTGTTATCTTGGCCAGTCTCCCTTTAATACCCTACTTATTCATCATACCAGTACATTTCTGAGTATTTAATTGTACCCAGGAAAATATGCATTAAAATCCTTAAATTGGCAATGTGATAGAAAGTTTAAAATCACCGTTTTTCCCCTGCAAATTGGCAACTTTTTGACTTCTTATTATAATTTCTGTCAATTTATATTCATTTCAGATACATGACATTTCGTAAGAAAAATGTAGCAATAAAATAAAAATGTTGGTCTTGCCATTTTGAAGAATAAAAGCTGATCAAATTAGGCTTTAAATAATTCCTGTCACGAATGGGTTAAGGGTAAGAATTATCCTGTCATGCTATTTACAATGTAAAATAATATTTGACATTTTCAGATATCTTTGCTTGTGATTAATTTGTGCATAAATCTGTATTATAATAGTATGAATAGAAAACTTGTTATGAAATTTTGATATTATTTTAAACAATTGTGTTTTGTGTGTGTTTTTTTTTTTAAATGGTAGTTTTGCAAACACATGTAAGAAAAGGCTATCAGTGTTCACTTAAAATTTTCTGTTATCTTGGCCAGTCTCCCTTTAATACCCTACTTATTCATCATACCAGTACATTTCTGAGTATTTAATTGTACCCAGTACCAGTACTTTGAACATTCCTTTCATCTCTGTAGGGAGCTGATTTTGTTGAGTTTGATGTCCATAGCACCAAAGATGGTTTTCCAGTCCTGTTTCATGATTTCCAGTTCTCCCTGTGCATGCAAGAGGTAAGCCTGTCATTTCGACTTCAGAACTATGAAAACTGATAAAAAAACAGAATCGCCCAACCTGAGGGTAATTATGTGTGGATCAACTCTTACACAATTTCACCCCTTTATTCATCTACCCTGATTGATGTAGTTCCTTTTGATGTAAATTGTGATCATGATCGGGTGAATATTTACCAAGTTTGAATTGAAATTGCCCCAAAGTGGTTTAATATGTAATTACCTTTCATGCTCTGACTTTCCCCTCAACATTTTTGATTTTGCGATTGCCCCATGTGATTTCCCCTTTTGCTTTTGTTTCTAACATTGTTCAACATTTTGATAGTATTTGATGTGATTTTTTTTTCAAGAGTATCTGAGTTAATTTATCATTACACACATCCCTACTGAATTTCAGTTGTCAGTAGAGTCCATAGTTTTCTGTGATATGGAAAACAGAAAAATTTTATGGAATTCGGGAGGAAAACAGAATTCACAGAATTTCACGGAAAACATGATTTTTTAGGCCCCAAACTTTGAATTACGAAAAATATAGTGAAAAACATGAAAAACAAAGCAAAATCCAATAAAACAAAACCATGCATCAGCGAAAAATCTGGATCAAACCTGTTTGCAGTGTCCGAGCGTATGTCCATGAAGCTTCAATTGTGTCTGCATGTAGGCCCATATTACATGTAGTGTGTATATATTAGGGTAACTTACTTTAAAAGATTTTTACTATTTAATTGCTTTGTCATATGTTTTGTACATGTCACCGGAGAACGCACAATTTGAAGTTAAGAACTCCAAAGAACATGGAATTTCCATTTTAGAAAACGGAGCACTGAGGACTCTACTTATCAGTGATTACCAGTCACGTAGATAGCTCCCTGAAACCTCTGATAGCCTTTGAAACATGGGACACGCAGAAGTACATAGAGTCCCTGAGATGGTCAACTTTAGCTGAAGGCATGTTCGTGAGCTAATGGTTTTTACCTAGATATAACCATGTATCAGTCTGTAACTCTTAACCTACCTCACTCTTTGAGTATCAGTATGTCTTATCATGCCAATAGATAATGATCTAACCAATTATTCGCCTGCATTGAGTGAGGGATTACATGTATAAGGTACTGCAACATTTTTTAAATTTCCCATTTATGCTGTTCAACTTTGCATGATTCCTGATCATACTCAATCTTTCTGGATGCATGCCAGATGTGCACTATATTTTAGTTTGAATAGAAAAGGGGGGAAATTATGAGTCTGTTTTCATTATTCTGTCCTCTTTAGCCCGGCAGTTCAAAGAATATGCTCATTGCAAAGCTTGCCATCAAGGATATGACTCTGGAACAGCTAGGTACAATTAGAGTAAGTGCCACTTGGTATTAATATGCATTGTCAGAGGTCATCATGCTGCCTTTTAAATGCACAGAAATTAAGATAATACAGCATTTTAGGTGGAATTCCCAGACAAGCCTCCAATTTGTTATGTTCTGGCACTTGGAAAAATTCTTTTTAACCCCCACATCTTAACACTATCCATATCAAATCAGTAAGAGCAAATGAAATATAGAGAGGATTTGCCTAAGATTCTGTGTCTTTGATGATAGCATGATGATGACGTCACCTACACAAGCATCAGTCAAAGACAATCTGTTTGGATACTGATAATACTTTTATTTGTAAATTTTTTCCAAAACAGATGTGTCATACCTTTTACTCACTAGTTATCACAGATTTTCTCCAATTTCTATCTAATGTACAGAGGTAGGATTTCATAATTCTGACTTTCTTCTGTGGCTTTAAAAGTTTGTAAATAGCTAATGAAGGGTATCTGCTAAAGAGAACCAGGAACAATGAAGGACTGCACCATTTAAATGGATTTTCTATATGGAATAATCAGCATCACTTTTTCAACACTTCTACATTTCATGTACCATCCATTCTCACTCATTTCTTGTCTCTGCTTTATTTGCTTACGAGTCCTTTTTCTGATCTCTACCTTTAAACAGAAACTAGCTCCCGTTGGGAAAGGGACAACAGGTTAGTTTTCTTTTGTTGTTGTTTTTTTGTTTGTTTTTCCTGGTGCATGATGAATAATACATGTAAATGATTATATTTCGTCTGTATGTAGGAAAGGAAATTAGATGACCAATTTTTTTGTAACTACATGTAATTTCACTGTGTTGTAAAGAATTTTAAATCATCTGTCAGTTTTAAATCGTCTCCTTGTTTGTTTTTTTTTTCTTTTTATTGTGAAAATTTGGAAAGGAATACTTGACAGTATCATAGAAATTTGGCAGTGTGAAATGGCATGTAGATCATGTGGCAACCTTTCTCAGTTATTTTTATACCATTCACACCCCAATGGTTTTTTTTCAAACAGGAAAGTGTAAAAGCTGTGATTATGCATGATAATAAGTATTTATCATCTTGCAAATTTTCAGTTCACTTAGAGAAATGGAAAGCAATGAATATTTCCCATTATGTACTTGCTGAATTGTAGAATATATACTTTTCATTTATATATGATTTGTGATTTATTGTTCTGAAATGGATATATTTTGATTATTGAAGTGAAGCAATAAAATCTGTAATGATAATGAAAAAAAAGTATTTATCATCTTTGAAAGAAAGTGCTTCAAATTTTCATTTTCTATTTCATTTCACTTTTATCTTCCTCCTCAGATTTTCTTTGTGAAACTATCATTTCGGTTGAAGAAGATGCACTAGCCTTCGGTGAACTTCAGACAGTAAGAAAACCTGGAAATTGTCAGATGAACTGTAAAGTAAATTCGTCGCTTGGCTGGCAGAATGGAGTTAACAGGCGCACAAGACAAAACCCTGGCTGGCAGAAGGGTGTTAACATGCGCACACACTGTAACTTTCGCGTAGTGCGCACTCGAGCTAACTCTGTTTTGCCAGCTGGGGGGGGGGGGGATGTATTAAATCGCGAATGCACACGAGGTTAACGCCCTTCTGCCAGCCGTGCGACGAAGTACACCCCTTTTTGTTTGTACAAAGTATTCTTTATTTCAAGATATATTTATTATTTCTCACCATTTGTTTGTGTCTGCTTTATCTCAAGAATGGCTTTTGTAAGTTGAGTAGTAGCCTAGCCCCCAGCCCAGCTGTATACATCTCTTTTTGTTTGTACAAAGTATTCCTTATCATAATATCTATTTATTATTTCTGACCATTTGGTTGTGTCTGTTATTTCTCAAGAATAGCTTTTTCAAGTTGAGTAGTAGCCCCCCACCTGAACCCCTATGAATTCCGCTTTTCTGATCATATGATTGTGATTCTTTGATTTTTAACTTTTTTCTTCACAATCTTGTTCCATATACAGGCCCTGCAGTCTGTTCCAGTGCACTGTGGTTTTGATATAGAAATCAAGTACCCTATGGTCTGTGAGGTATGTTTCATTGGAATTTCCTTCCTAACTTTCAAAATCATTCTGAAGTATTGCAGTCTAATTGAAGCATACATGTGTGTGATGGTCATAGATTTGTTGGCTGATGTGGAATGACTATCAAGTTGTTGTATCTCTTAATCTTCGGGGTCTCAGTTTGACCCCCCCCCCCCCCAAATTAAAGAAGGACCTTCATGTGCATTGTGCTGTGGACATTCAGTCTGATCATCATCTGCAGTGTCAGTTCATAAACTATGCCCATGAGTACAAAAGGTCCCATATTGACATTGTCAATCACTTGTGACGATCACTACCCCACTTCTCTTCCTAAATTGCAAATCCCTGAAAAAATAACAAAATTCATGTTCCAGGGGGTGTTTCATAAAGCTGTTAGTAAATCTATGCATGACTCTATGAGCGACTTGAACGTTAAGTGCCAAAGGGGATGCCCAGAGATTTTTCTGATGTTTTGATAGTGTGACTGCATTTAATACCCATAATCTCAATTAAATTGTGGCAAAAGATATACTTCCCAGTAAAAATGTTTGTAATCAATAGAAATGTTAATCTATGTCTGCATAATTCACCTTTAGCTGATGCAATTTTTATAATGACTGAGATTCCCATTTGGCTTACTATATTAAATTTGTTCGTAAAGCCATTTGTAACTTTACGAACAGCTTTATGAAACTCCCCCCCCCCCTCTACATAGCATGGGACCTTTATGCTTGGAGATGAGTCAAGCATTGGGTGCTACCCCAAGAGTGGCCAGTTGTGACACCCCCCCCCCCTTTTCTGCCATGTCCTCTTCTGTATCTTAAAGAGCTAGAGTTTTGATAAGCATCTTGGCCAGTTTTCAGTTACTCCTTCATCTCTCCTTTCCTTCTCATTCCACTCTCCTTAATCCTTCACATATTAAGCACAGTTTTATGTCAGTATGACACACATTTTGGTTATTTGAATCTTTTTGGAACCAGCAGATATCACAGCCTTTAGTTTTCTATTCATCTGTTAACAGAAGTCGGGCCCCGAGTATGACGGGACCCCTATGGACATGAACCAGTCTCTGGATGCTATCCTGCAAGTGGTCCTCAAGTATGGCGGAGAGAGAAGGATCTTCTTCTCGGCCTTCAACCCTGATGTCTGTGCAATGTAAGCACTTCATAATTCTTTGTTTGTTGGTTATTTATTTATTTATTGTTATATGAAAATTGACCAGCAGCACAGGCTGAAAGGATCAATTTACATGTGAAATATAGTGAATACATATGATTACTTTGCAGTCAAAAATACAAAAATAGCATAATTATGAACAAAACGTAAGTGCAAAGACTTTAATTCAATCCATGTGCCTACACAGAAGATAACAGTAGAGAATTGGGAGAGAGATATAAGAACAGAGTAGTAGCAGAGGAGAGAGGAAAAGAGAGGGAGAGAAGGGGGTAGATGGTAGAATGAGACATTGTATGCAGAATTCACAAGTAAATCTTTAGACAATAATGGAAAAAACAAAGTTACACATTTGCTAAAATGTATTGACTATGCATATTTAACAGAGTGAGTTCATGCACAATAAAGCATTTAAAGAGAAGAAAAAGTCAATTTTGTACAAGTAAGAAGATAGAAAAAGAGTTTGTTTTACCTGACTGCTAAGAAAGCATACCTGCTTGTAAGTAAGCAGCCAGAGGACTCTCCAAGGGACCAGGTACTGAGGATTAATGCCTTGCCAAGGGTGCATGGGTCACCGGATTACGAGACCAGAGGTGTGTCACAACACTCTGCACAAAGTTACACATGACGTTAAGAGTGACTTGAATAGGAAAGCCATATGGGATTCTTGACCATATTAAGTCACATGAGCTAAAGTTGAAATATCTAATTGTGTAGATTTTCATTATCATTATTAACAAAATATTTTTAGTGCTAAGTATAGTTTTGGTCAACAATTTGATTGAGATTATGGGAAATACAGTCACACTTAAAATAAGAAAAGAACTTTGGGCATTCCAGTTGGCTCTTCATAGTTAAATAGTTCTTAAAGTGATTACACAATGGTAAAAAATATTTTGATATATGATCAAGAATAGAATTCTTAGAAACATTACATTAAAAATAAGATGATTTTCAATCGAAATCAATGCATTTTGGCTAATTTTATCATAAAAAGTCAAGAGCTGACCCAAAAATTTGAGGATGAGGTATGACGTAAAAGTGGGTACCCAGCTTCGCGCATTGCAGTTGTGCTGCGCGCTAGACTGTACAATATGTATTAGACCTTGCGCGCACTTTGCTATAAGTGCGCGACAAGGTACCCACTTTGACGTCATTTTGACGTAAAAGTGGGTACCCAGTTGAAACTGGGACACAGCTGAGAGGTCAAAAATATCCTGGAATCTTACCACATTTGGGGGTTTCCTTGGCAACACGACTTTTAAAAAAAACTTTAGGCAGATGATTTTCTGCTAACAAAATCATGCTCTTTCAAATGAGCTAACATTGTTTCAGCATTGGGTACCCCCTTTAAAGTCATGCTCTGCACACCCCAGTGCTTTACCGACTGATCTATCATGCCTCTGTCAACCAAAGATAACAATGAGATGCAAAATGAACTTCAATTCTCCAGGACCTATAAGCATATTTCACTTGTCTGATGTGAAAAGTAATTTCATAAATTATAACCCTTTGTAAAACCTTCATGACCCTGTGGCTGTAAATTGGCATTATTGTAATAGTGTCTTCTGAGTTTGAAGGGTTAATCTGTAGATCTCTGAACTAAACATTAAACTTTTAAGATCAGTTTTTGCATTGATGGTGTCTTTTCTGGATATTTTATTACAGGATTCGACTGAAGCAGTCCAAGTACCCGGTCATGCTGTGTAACTTTGGTAGAACTGCCCTCTACGAGTCGTACACAGATCCGAGAAGTGTTTCTGTGGAGAACTGTATCCTCACATCGTGTGCCTATCAGATCCTGGTAAGGGTTTTTAAGAGTAATCCCTCATTGAGAACCAGGTTCTAGGTAACTCATGATATTCTAAGCAATCTTTTGGTTCTGTGAAATGCCTTCTGAAAGTCCTACGTCACTTGCCATTTACTACAGTGAGGGC
Organism: Echinometra lucunter; assembly: GCA_029962745.1. Lineage (NCBI taxonomy): Eukaryota > Metazoa > Echinodermata > Echinoidea > Camarodonta > Echinometridae > Echinometra > Echinometra lucunter. The sequence goes on from CM057165.1 coordinate 4,824,067, forward strand.
ATGGTCCTAGGACTGAGGCTTACTGTCACTAGAGTCTTTAACTTGTGGAGTGCGCTGGGGATGGTCACTTCTCTGAATTCTAAAGAAGAAAAAAAGCATGTGCCAAAAGAAGATAATACAAACATTTTTTAGTATTCTCCTATGTGCACTTTGATGTGCACTTCAAAGAAAGAGAGATTCTCAAGTACCCATGTCTCCCACTCTGTAAAGGTCGTCATTGGCTTGTCCGGAATTAGTCTAGTGGTCTGGCCAGTCTGCTTCGTATGCTTGTATACCAAGTTTTCAAGTGATCAACAGTCTTTCTCATCTCCAAATCCTCTTCACGCCATAGTACCTGTTTCTTCCGAGTGTTTTTGTAGTCTTTTAAAGTTTTTGTTGTAGAATTCATGGTGTACCGTGAGTCACTTCAAAAAGTTCTCTTCCTCAACCTCTGAGAGGGTAGCTGAGGTCTTTTCTTTTCTTTTTTGTTCCTGGACATTACTCCTAGTCCCTGATGCATGTGAATCACTTGATTCTGCCATGGCATCATCAGGGACAGGGTCAGTCTGCAAGATGAGCACCTTGATCGGGAGATGGGGGCTTGCACCCCTTAGTTGCCTTTTTCTTTTTAAAGGAGAATGCAACCCAGACAACAGTGTGCTTCCAATGAATGAAAAAGAACAAGACGAGTAAACGGTGAAAGTTTGAGGAAAATCGGACAATCTGTTCAAGAGTTATGAACTTTAAAAGTTTAAGTAAATCCTTATTATGGGGATCCTTGAATTGGCAACTTTGCCAGCATCTGTGATGTCATCGTGGACAACTCTCCATTCATTTTGTACACAGAATATAACATTTTCTTTATTTTCAAGAAAAATATAAATTCTTTTGATTTCTTGTTTGAGTATGACATGACTATATCAATTCTGCAAGCATTTTGGGATAAATTATGCTGATTCCTGACTTGAAATTTCATATAAATCAATTTTTTGGGAAAAATTATGTACAATATGAATTGAGAGTTGTCCACGATGACATCACAGATGCTGGCAAAGTTGCCAACTCAAGGATCCTCATAATAGGGATTTACTGAAACTTTCAAAATTCATAACTCTTGAACAGATTGTCCAAATTTGCTCAAACTTTCACTGTTTACTCTTCTTGGTCATCTTTATTCACTAAGAGCACACTGATGCCTGGGTTGCATTCTCCTTTAATATAAGTCATGATGACTTCTGGTGCAACATTCTTCATTTTCATAGAGATTGAATCGGCTGTTTGTGCATCTGTTTTTATATTGATCATTTGTGAAATCTTGCTGATCCTTCATAGCCCTATAGCAATTTTTCATCAGTCTTTCATGCAAATCACAATTAGGGCGAGATGGGTCATGAGATGTTAAACAGTCTTTGATATATGTTGGTGTCTGGTCATGAAAGGCTTTAAAAACAGATATTAGTATTATGAAGAGAATTCTTTCTTTTGTGGGAAGCCAGTGGAGAGATTTAAGTAGAGGACTAGGGTCATGACATCAGTCTAGCTTAAAGATAATGCGAGCTGCTCAGTTTGGTAAACTTTGCATCTGCTTCAAATATACCTGGGGAACAGATGTTAACAAGCAGTTGCGGTAGTCCAGTCTAGACAAAGGTTATTCCAAAATTTGACAAAAACTGCCAGTTTATACATGAAAATAGTGATCATGACTTTGATGATGACTTACAATCAAATCACTTTTGTTCAAGAAAAGCACAACATACTGCGTTGGAAATGCACTTGAAATTTTCAGTGAATTTTTCTCTTTTTCTTCTGATGTATGATGTGTTAACCTCCCATTCTGGGTTTAAAGATAATGCAGAAATATCACTAAAAGGAGACTATGGGTTGATTCATATCTTGCTATTGCAGGGATTGTGTGGCCATTGTGAGGACTACATCAAGGAACCTAGCCTAGTGGAAGCATGCCACAGCAAGGGTTTGGTGCTGATGTGCTGGGGAGAGGGAACAGTAGATTCCAAGGCCCGGCAGAAACTTTCAGAGATTGGAGTTGACGGTGTCATACACGACAGGTAAATAGAGGCTTGTTCATCTATAAAGCGGCAAACCCACTGGAGTTCCTTTTTGTCATTCTAGCCTTTTTTTGGTAATCACACTTTTCTGAATCACAACAACATAGAGTGTATGATAATAATAATAATAAAAATAACTTTCGATTTATTTAGCGCATAATAATTAAACCTTAATTCTCTATGCGCTTTACACTAGAAAGAAAAATGTATGGTTACATAATTATCTACGAGGACAAGCACAAACAATAAATTACATTACACTATTGCTGGAAAAGGTATGTTTTTAAAACTCCTTTAAAATCATTAAGAGAAGTTACATTCCTAATAGATAAAGGCAGAGAATTCTACAGAGCTGGGGCTGAAACTACAAAGGATCGGTGTCCATAAGTATGCATATTAACAGGGTGTGTTGCAAGGAGTTTTTGTGATGAAGATCGAAGTGTACGTATTGGATTGTGTCTATGTATAAGATCTGATTTATAAGATGGAGCAAGATTATTCTGTGCTTTAAAACACATGATAAGAATCTTAAATATAACACGTTTTTCGATGGGTAGCCAGTGGAGTTTCTTTAAAAGAGGAGTGATGGAATCTCTTGAACGAGCACCTACTATCAACCTAGCTGCTGTGTTCTGAATTCTCTGAACCCGTAGTAATTCCTTTTTCGGAAGACCATACAACAAAGAATTACAGTTATCAACATGGGACAATATCAAAGCATGTACAAGTATGTTAATAGACAAGTCTATTAAGTATACAAGTATATTAAGTATATACAAGTATATTAAGTATATTAAGTATACAAGTATATTAAGTGTATTAAGTATACAAGTATATTAATAGACAAGTATATTAATAGACCTATAAGATGGAGACAATAAATACACAGTGATGCCATCTATTCCTTTTTGCAGTATTTTGTACTTTTTAGAGAGAGAAAATACTACAAGTTTCAAGCAAAATACTCTTTTTATAAGTTATGATTCCTTTGTGTTATTGGCTAGTCGATTTTGTTTTTGTATTTGTTTTATTTTGTTTGTTTGAAAAGCGGTAGAGATAGATTTTTCTATATAAGCACTTTATTAAGCTCAACATATTGTTATTATTGTTTTCATTCATTATTATTATCTATATAGGGCATTTTTGCGGCGCATTAAAGACACATATTTTTTTGTCTGTATGATTTGTATGTGCAATATCAGAGCATATTGTATAAAACGCCAAATTCCCCATAGGCTCATGTACAAAATTTGCCGTGCAATATTATGCGGTATTGCATGGTCTCTTCGCGTGCACGCATTGAAACAAACATGCGCAATAAGGATTACAATGCGCGGATACGCAATACACGCAATACACAAATGACACTCTGATGACGTCATAAAGAGGTAAGTCAAACTTGTGTGATCAAAATAAATGTATGATTGGGGCCCTTTTTAGTTGCTGAAATGACTTTTATTGAATTTTAAATCCCTTTCTTTTTGGGTATGGATAATAATAATTATATTGGATGGCTTCATTTCATGGAATACCAGGAATATTCCACTCGTTAGGGCTAATATTGCACTCATCTTTGATTCATGCAATATTGGCCCTTATTTGTCGAATATTCTCTGGTATCCCATTCAGATCCATCTAATATAATATAATTATAACATAACCAACCATAGGGCGAATCCAAGGAATGGATTTATTTCGTCACAATAGGGCAGGAGAGTGTTAAGGGGAATCCGAACAGTAGGCCAAGACAAAAGGATTCGCCCTAACGCCACAGTAAGAATTATTATCATTATCATTATTTCTCGAACTTTATTTATTGAACAGTTCATGAATGTAAAGTAGAATATACATGTACTCTAATTTCATTCATTATACTTCTTTGCAGACTTAAATTACTTGATAAAAGTTTGACATCTTTGGGGGGTGTTTCATAAAGCTTTGGGGGGTGTTTCATAAAGAGGGAGCAAGTTGGCTCAGTTGGTAAAGCGTCTGCCTTTCAAACCAAAAGACCGTGGGTTCGAGTCCAGCCAAGGCGGATGACTGAAGCCTACGTTGTGTGTTATCGTGCCCCTCCCCTGTCTCATAGACGCAGGCTATGCTACAGTGGAAAACACTCCGTCCCTCGGATAGGACGTTAAATGGAGGTCCCGTGTAAAGGAGAGTCACCACCTTTGCACGTTAAAGATCCCACTGCACTATTCGTATAAGAGTAGGGGGAAACCCCAGTGTATGTGGTCCACCTGCAAACCCCCAATCAGTGATATCGGGAGGAGAGACCTCAGGGTTACAGTGATTCAATTCGCTTTTCCCCTCCCAGGCACAGGTGACGCCAAATCAATAATAATAATAATAACTTTAAGAATGACTTGAATATGGCAAGCCAAATGGGCTTATCAATCATTTTAAGTCACATTGGCTATTAAAGGTGAAACGCACAGATGTAGATTAACATTAGTATTGTTTACAAACATTTTTTTTTTTTGTGAAGTATAGTTTTTGCTACGATTTAAATGAGATTATGGGAAATGCAGCCACACTGTTAAAATGTCAGGAAAAACTTTGGGCATCCAATTTGGCGCTTCATATTCAAGTCGTTTGTAAGGTCATGCGTAACTTTACGAACAGCTTCATGAAATGCCCCCTGAATACATTATTTTTTTTCTTTCCTCACAGAATGGCCAGCATTCCCATGGGGACAAAGAACACCTTTGAATGCGAGAAAGAGGTCAAGATTGGATCCACATAGCATCGATCATGGTCAGCTTAAGGTTTCATCAATCTCACCCTCTTAGTTCAGACTAGTCATAACTGTTCTCAAGACACTTTTTGGAATCAGAAACTTGAATTGATTAAGTAAAGTCTCGTTCATATATGAAATGTTTTCTCTGTGTGTGTGTATGTGTAAAAACAAATGGGGCATGAGGTGGCAAAATTAAAACCGCCAAGGCAGGAAGCAAAAAGCTGTGGACCAATCAAATTTTTTTTAAAGTCAGCACAAAATATGACATCATGAGTTTGTCTTTGCAACTTTTGGCTAAACCGTCTCTTCTTTGGCGTTGATGCATTAATGCGGGCTCATTTCCATAAAATGCACGGTTGACTGTGCCATGTGGAAACCATTTCTAATCATTTCTGCCCAATTCTAACTCTTTCTAACTGTTTCTAACTCTTTCTAACCAGTACTAACAATTTCTTACCGTTTCTAACCAGTGATTGCATCTCACAATGATTTGTATCTATCTGTAAATATAAGATTAATCATAAGTTACTATTGACTGAAAAAGATATGATTAATCAAAGGAGGGTTATGAAAAGTTGTAGCTCATTGTTACTTGGTATGGTCTCAGAGGTTAATCTTAAGACTATGAAGAACTTGTTTTCTTATTACTACGCAATTCACATTTCTTAAACCTGAACAACGTATGTTTTGACTACTAGTGTCTAGATTAATATAAGTCTCAATGAAAAATAATTACATGGATTATGATGGTGAAACTCCAGATGATGATGGGCTTATCAACAGTGTTCTGATACTTTTTATCTTTAATTAAGGGTGCTCATGTTTCGCATTTGTATTGGTGGAATGTAGTTACAAAATTGAACGTTCAAGGGCATTCCAAAATAATAGCTGAATTATTTTTAACTGTTGTAGTGTTTAGTGGTGTTAGTTTTCCAAGTTTGTCAGGGATAGATGATCCATGTCATATGAGAGCCTATCCTGAAATAGTTGCCCCAATCTTTTGCATAAGAAAATTTTGTTAGATTTTATGTGTTTGGTAATAAAACTCCATACAGCTTCATTCTGATAAAGTTTGGCGCGTATACATGTATGTTAAATGGCGTGAAATCAACCCAACTCTGATATTATTACAAACTTTGTTCTTGGACAAAATCTCTAGTGAAAATTTAGGTTAAAACACCCACATGCTTAATTTACATGTACATGCTATACATGATGATGTAGCAATAATTTTCATCATGTTTTTGTTTTTGTTTTGTTTTGTTTTTTTTCTTTGCTTCTTTAAGATTGTCAAGGGAGTGGCTAATCTAAATTTTCATGTTTCAGTGTACATCATTATCATTAGAAATAAATAATGCATTATGAACATGTGCTAGGCAAATCCAACTCTCCCCCCCCCCCCCCCCCCCGGGAAAAAAGGAAATGAATGAAGAAAATATAATCAACTCCAAAGGTGTCTAAGAACACATGTACATGAGAGGCAATACTGTCAGTACAATATTATAAAATTGAGTCAAATCTGTACTAGTACATGCAAATGCAATGTTTATTTATCATAAGTTTATTTATTTATCACAGATTTTATTATTTGAACTATATGTAATCTCAGTACTGTCAGTTCTGTTCTGTGATGTTAAATTAATATCATTTTGATCTTCACTTGTTAGATGCAGTGAAACACATTTTTGATTAATAACTATTTAGAATAATTTTCATTCATTATCGTTAAATTGTATGATTGATTTTAAATTATTGATATCTCATATATCTTGTAATGTACTAAGTAGTGTGTATTTAGGTGTGTTTGGAAGTGTTAATACTGATCTTGCAGAGCTATGATAGATTATTTAATGCATGTATGTAGTAGTGCACGTCCTGGATGACCAACTTCCTTTTTCCGTCACAATTTTTTTGAGTCATGACATAAGATCTTGGAGGAAAATGTGGTGTGGTGCCAATCCATTTACAACTTTCCATGTAAGGAAATTTGCAAGTGCAAAGATCTTCAATTCTATGCACTTGCAAATTGGCAATCAGTGCTGCTTGCTCAAATTGAGATATCCCTGATGAAACCATGGCAGCTGCATTCTGTAAAAGCAGATATCTGCTCAGAGCCCGATGTGCATTTACCAGTACTGTATTTTAAAGTATTGGAGTTACACCATTCTGTCTCTTAGAAGAAGTATTGTATAGAGATAGTGCTGCCATTGTTATTCCAGAGCCAGAAGGACTTATATCTCAGAATGAAAAAATAATTGTTTCGTGTATAGCACTTTATCCAGTTTAAAGCTGATCAAAGCACTTCATTATCTACAGAGGAAATTTATCAATGCATGAAACAAATTAACCCCCAAAGACAGGGGTATTTTGAAGATATTGAGGCTGGGTGGGGGCGGGGCCGGGGCCAGCATGGTTCCCCTTAAATATTTTGGTCTGAGACATGACGGACCTCAAGAATCGTATGAAGAACACAAATCCATTGTTATTTTTATGTAAATTGTTATTTTTGTTTAGTATTATAAGTTATGTAAATTACACGGATAATAAACATTTTGAGTGATAATAAAGTAGTAAAAGGCCCTGGAGAAGAAGTTTCTATGCAGGAAGTTCTTTATAAACATTAGAAATATTATTTTACAAGAAAAAAAATTGAGTGATTTGAGTTATAAAATCACTTTAAAATGCTAACTAAATACATCACAATATTGAGAATAGAGTTTATTACATGTATTTTGTTGGGTTGTGTCAAGAACACAAATCCATTGTTATTTTTATGTAAATTTTTATTTTTTAATGTTATAAGTTATGTAAATTACAAGGGTAAATAAGCATTTTGAGTGATAATAAAGAAATGAAAGACCCTGAAGTTGAAATTTCTATGCAAGAAGTTCTTTATAAACATAAGAAATATTATTATAAAAACAAAATTTGAGTGATTTCAGTTATGAATCACTTTAGATTGTTACCAAAATACATCACAGTATTGATTAGAGTTTATTACATGTACTTTGTTGGTTGTGTGTGAATTGATTAACTAGTTCCAGTTTTATAGATTATTAAAGGTTCTTTGAATCTAAATCTAATGTTGTGACATATCTCATTATTTCTCATTGATGGCATAAATATGCCAGAATAAGACAGTGTAGAGTTTAGTAACACAACTAAGAGAATTAAAATGAGGAGGGGGGGGGGGGGGGGGCTTGTTCCTCCTCTCCTCCCCCTCAGAGAATGAAAGGAGATAAATTTTTTCAGGTTATCTCTTAGATTTAGATTTAGTGGAATATTTTGAAAAGAATATACTGTAATTACAGAAGGGAAAGTGAGAGGGGAGGGAGGGAGGGATATGAGAGGGAGAGAGAGAGAAGGGGTATGATGAGCAGGGGGGGGGGGGGGAGACGGAAAGGAAGAGAGGGAATGAGAGAGAGAGAGAAGGGGTATGGTGAGCGGGGGGGGGGGGCAGACGGAAAGGAAGAGAAGGAATGAGAGAGAGAGAGAGAGAGAGAAAGGGGTTATGATGAGCAGAGGGGAGGGGGGGACGGAAAGGAAGAGAAGGAATGAGAGAGAGAGAGAGAGAAGGGGTATGATGAGCAGAGGGGAGGGGGAGACGGAAAGGAAGAGAAGGAATGAGAGAGAGAGAGAGAGAGAAGGGGTTATGGTGAGCGGGGGGGGGGGGGCAGACAGAAAGGAAGAGAAGGAATGAGAGAGAGAGAGAGAGAGAAGGGGTATGATGAGCAGAGGGGAGGGGGAGACGGAAAGGAAGAGAAGGAATGAGAGAGAGAGAGAGAGAAGGGGTATGGTGAGCAGGGGGGGGGGGCAGACGGAAAGGAAGAGAAGGAATGAGAGAGAGAGAGAGAGAAGGGGTATGGTGAGCAGGGGAGGGGGGCAGACAGAAAGGAAGAGAAGAATGAGAGAGAGAGAGGGGAGGGAGGGATAGGAGAGAGAGAGAGAGAGAAGGATACGGTGGGAAGAGGTAGAGGGAGGGACAGACGCTATGGACAGACGGAAAGGAAGAGAGGGAAGGAGAGAGAGAAGGGGTAGATAGAGAGAGAGAGGGGGACAGACGGAAAGAGAGAGGGGCAGACAGGGGAGAAAATGAGAGAAGGGGGGGGGGGTGTCAATGTGAAAAAATATTCCCCTCTCATCCAAACTGCTCAATCAGTGGACATATTGACATCTAACGGGCCTTATTTCTTGTCTTCCATTGATCCATGGCATAAATTAAGCCTGGTACTCTCTCATCGGCTGAACCCACACTATGTCACCGTCTCATAACTCCCTGGTGAAATAACAAAAAGATGATATTCTAACATTTTCCATTACTTTTTGTTTGCGTGAAGGTGTTAATAGCCTGTAAACGGGAACTAAAGGGTTTCGAATTGTAGTATACATCACGGGGACGCTAGGTTCTCCACTTAACAAAACAACATCTGAACTGCAGTCTCGTCATAAAAACAGGCATCGTTTACAGTTCTTTAATTATTTGGTATAAGATATGCCCTTCACTTGTGTGATTATTTCCTGTGCACACGTGCATGCAATGGGCCTGTAATGCCATTATTTCACGTATTCCCTGTTTGTTCTACTTAATAGAAGTTTAATATTAGAAACGATGGTAGGGTAAGGGTAGGAGCAATTGTCTGCCCATGATTAGCCTAAACGCCCCATCCACTCCTTCATTAATCTAACGCTTGCTTGGGTATAACTATATATAACGCCTCATGTTTTATTTTAATATCAATTCATTTTTTCTGTAATACTAATAGAAACACGATAAAAGATACTTTCAAAAAATCAACTCAAGTGCAATTTCGAAAGCCTATTGTACATACTGTCCATACAAATCATGTTAGCACATTTCTAAAGGGCTAATTAAGTTGCCTTAAGTTAATTTTTTCAAAAGTAGTTTTTATCGTGTTTTAAAGCCTTTGGTGTCGTTATTTACCAAATATTTACCGGCAGTTTCTTTCTTTTCCCCCTTTTTTCTTTTCTTTCTTTTCTTCAATTTTTTTTTTTTTTGGATAGACTACAGGAACTGCCCCTGAAAATATCCTTGCTCCCCCCCCCCGCCCCGGTTCAGAATTTGATATATAGGACACGTTTTCTCTGCGTGTAAGAATGCATACCTTATCGACTTGTAAAAGTCACTGGGGTTCAGAATTCTCCTGGGTCCCTCATGCCAGCATCAACTATCTTCCAATTTTATTAACCCCTGATAGAGTGAACTCCAGCGTCCGGTAATGGTGACAGATGCGGGCGGAATACGGCTCCTTGAACCCACAGTATAAAATTAAGGACCTCCGTCACACCGCTAAAACCGATTGCGCACCGATTCCTGATCGACTGCTATTTGGCCTGGGCCCCGTTTCATTAAACTTGTTATCAGTAACGACTGCCACATTTCTATGACAAATTTGCTCTCAGCCAATCAGATGCAAGGATTTCAGTAGCTTATAACAGTTAGTGCAACTTTTTATTGATAACAAATTTTTTTTGGTTTCTGTTTTATGAAACGGGGCCCTGGTCGGTCTAGTGTTGGCGTCGTTGGTGTGAAAGGGTTGTTTTCACCAGCAAGCAGTGTATGCCCTAGATGTGCTCGTGATGTGTGCAAGTCCTGTCAGCTATTACAACAAAAATATAAAACTAAAGCAGAGGGTTGCAATCGATTTCAAATCCCCCCAAATTAGTCAAAAGTCTTGCGATTAATTGCAAATTTGCAATTGATGGCAACTCACAATCAGTCCTGTTGCAAGAAAAAGTTGTCCCTGATATTAACATGAAGCGCAAGTCTTGCAATCAAGCGCAACTTTACAATCAGTTGCAAAATAGAGAACAATTGCTAGCAACTCAGGTTTTTTTTTGCAACCCACTCCTTAGCTAGAATACATTACTTTATGAACGAATGCACCTACAGTTGAAATAATTGCAATGATATGAAACATTTTGGTTGATATGTAACCAAATTTCTTGAGTTGAATGAGAAACGATTGCTCACAAACTGTTTAAGTGCAGTGTCTTGTGCTGAAACATAAATCCATAATTAAAATTTGAAGTGCGTTAATGTACTTAGAGCTGAAAATCATTCCTAATTACAGGACATTTTTGTTGAGTTATTCATTGCAATGAAGTTCTTCAGTTTCATGAGGAATGATTTGCTCACAAAGTCTCTATTATACTAGCCTTCATTTTGAGTACAGTATCTTCTCAACTGAACTAGGATAGAAAACATAATCCTATATAACTAGGATATATGACAGGAATATGTGCAGTTTAATAATGCGAATGATAATTATGACTCATTAGGTTACTGTAATGTATTTCTTTAGTTTAATGGGGAATAATTTTATGCCCACAAACTTCGAATGACCGGCCCCCTCCTCCGATCCTCCCAAGTACACTATCTTGCTTTTTTTCTTCTTTTTTCCGTGTGTGTATATGTTCTTCTCAAAAAGCGTTATAGAAGTCACTTTTTAAATATATTTACAGTTTTATATTTATCATTTATTAATGACGAAGCTAGAATTACCATTTTGCCTTAACAAAATATACTTCCTTATACGTGAAGCATACAGTAGCCATTTCACTGACTGTTTCTTACATGACGCACGATTTATTGGAATTTCCCTTTTTCTGGAAAGCTTAGGTACTTTTCTCTTTTATATTTGAAATTAGATTCGGATATAGCTGACTCAAACCACTATTCACGTGGAGGGTGACAAACTACTTTTAAGTTATTACTCTGCATTTTTTTTTTCACTTATATTCTTTCTCTTCACCCCTTTTCTCATTCGTATTATGATAATCTCCTCGTTTAGTTTTATCATTTCCTTTTTTTCAGTTCTTTAGCCAAGAGATACAGACACGCTCAATTACTCCATAAATTTGTGGTAAATACCTCTTTGAATCACGTGATTTATGCAAAATGTACAACAGTACTTTTTTCATGAAGTAACTAGATCGCTGCTCCATTATGAAAGCTGTTTAGTCACTAGTGATGTAATCAGAAAAATTGCGGATCGCATACCCGCCGAATTCATCACTTGGGCTTCCCAAGGCAGGAAATTGTGATGTACCATTTTCGCTTTTAATAGGATATATTCTATTTTTGATCAGTATACTGGTTTCTTCCTTTGTTGCCTTATTTTTTAATGTCTTTTTTAATCGTTTCTGGCTGCATTCATTTGCTCGGCGATGGATATTTAATACTTCATGTATCTTCCAGCCCAACCCTTTATAGTCAATGTACAAGTCACCACCCTTACACCAATCCTTTGTCTTTTACGAAATGCTAATTGGCATACAATTAATGTTTGGTGTAATAGGATGTCCCTAAAATTGAGAAAGGAAAGCCAACTCTATTAAGGACAAGTTATCAAATAATTCTAAATCATTTATTTGTGCTTTTTTGTATAAATGTATGTACATCTTCGAAGGCCTATTTTTTGTTTTTCTATGAAACCAGTTACATGATCAATAGATCACTCATGACTTATTTGAGACAATTCAAAGTGGCACTGTCAGAAATCATTTATCTACACAAATGGTTACTACATCTGGTTCATGGGGGGGGGGGGGTTGTTTGTTTGTTTGTTTGCTTATATTTCTGCGTTCTAGATTAAATCGACATTACTTATATAATGACGTCATGTATAATTATAACATTGCAGTATACGATAAATATAATACAAAGGTATAAACAAACAGGAATACAGAGTGATTTTCATTATACAAAAGAGCTAAATTATGAGAACGCAGGAGACCGCCATCGTGAGCTGTAAGGCTTGAAAAGGATGGCGGCCTCGGGTAAAAAGAAATTTCGTGACAACTCTTTATGACAATTGATCAAGCAGGAAATGATTTTGAATTATTTATGATTAGAAAAACACATCTTTTGAAAGTTCAAGCAAGTTTTTATATTAAAGATGCCAAAGAGTTATACCCTTAGATTATCAACCTCGTAAACTATATATTAGTTTCCTACAATTATTTCCCTCGAAAATATTCTTTATCATAATTCATATTTTGAAAAGAAAAAATATTTACAGGTAGTTGGTAGCTATCATGTGTCGTTTTATGTTTGTAACACTTTTAAGAAGGGGATCAATGAAGTGAAATAGATATTTTCCTTTGGTAGCACAGGCCATAAGAGAACCATAAAAATCTCATTTAATAAAGCGATACACGTAAGCTTTTGTGACATAGACTATTTAAAATTTGCAACCGGGTTTTTTAATGATGAAATTATAAGAAGATATATTGACAGAAATAGAAAACTAATGTATCGCCAGGAGACCTTTGTCATTAATTTTGTGATACAGACTCTTTAAATTTGAAGGGATTTTGTTTCCTTTTTTTCGGTTTCACGAGACATGAATAGTCAGTTGACAAAGAATTCATCGATAGAAGAATGACATGATTAGATTCGTTGTTCATTCTAAATTACGAAGCCACTATATGAAAGCATAATATGCGATGTGAAACCCAGTTATGGAACTGGTTCGAAAGGCTGCTACAGCGTCCCTCGGCACCCTATAAATTATCAGCTCTTTTTTTAACGCAAAAGCGTGTTTGAAACCTTCATCTTTCGTGAGTTTTGTAATTGTATTTTAAAAGCTTGTTACGGCAAAACAGAGAACACAACTACCCCCCTTTTTAATAGAAAAATTAAAGGCACATCAAAACCTGATTCGGGAAATAAATGTGGTGTTTTTTTTTTTAATGTAGATATCTTATGATGGGGGCATAATTCACCCTGTCAGTTATCTCCTAATGAACTGATTTGATGGTTATTAAAGGCAGCATACCAGTAAATCTAATTATAAACTCTTTGTTGCATAAACTGAAGGTATTTAAGCAAGATATGAAGGGAAGTTTAGTCTGCTGGTATACAACTGTGACATCTCCCCGCATATATACATAACCGACCTATGTCAACCCCCTCTCTTCTTCTTCTCCTCCTCCTTCTTCTAAATCTTCTTTTTCTTCTTGTAGAATAATCTAACACCGACTAGAATCATTCATATGTAAACGAGCTGTAAATTATAGGGCACGTTATTCTTTAAAATGCCCCCTCCAACTTTACCGCCCAAGGACAGAATATAAAAGAAATTCATTTGCATATGTCGGAGCCAGTTTGTTTAGTACATTAAACAAACTGGGAATACGTTAAACAAATCTATACATCCCTGTATAGATTTTTAAAAAACGATGCAAAGCCTTACATATTGATTCAATGAAATCATAACAGTGCTATCTATCCATGTATTTTCTTGTTTACAATATCATTAATCCACTCTCCATGTTTGTAGTTTACAATGTTACTTAACTGTTATGTATTTTGTATTTTCATGTAGAATGATGTTTGTTTAATTGCAGGGCGCCTTTGGAAAGCATTTTTACAAAACTGAACAGGCCAACCCTGCAGTATAAAATAAAGAAAACAAAATGAATGTAAATAAATAAATAAATAAATAAATAAATTCTTCTTCTT
>CM057165.1:4838838-4902693 GCA_029962745.1 Echinometra lucunter
TCTTCTTCTTCTTCTTCTCCTCCTCCTCCTTCTTTCTCTCACTCTTCCCTATCTCTTCACCTAGCTTAATTCTACTTTAACTTCCTACCTCTTTCTCTCTGCAATCGGTCTGTCCCACTCTCCGTCAGTTCTTTCTTTCCCTACCCCCCCCCCATGAAATTGCTTAAAGTTGGTCAAAGTTCAAACACATCAAATATATACCATATTTCTGGCATTTTACCCTGTACGTAAGTGTGCATCGGCAATTTTTTTTTCCTATTTATGATCCTTCCAAAGTATTGCTTTAATATCAATAAACATGATCGTTCTTTCAAAAGATCAATACCATTCCACGACTTGCAAATAGTATTCAAACAACAGATTATTACAAAATAATCTCATCCGCACTACGATATGTAAGGAAGCAGACTGCGCAAAACATAATTTGCATACTAATTCTATTACAAACAAAAAATGAAAATAAACGCTGAGAAACTTTGGTAAAATGAACCATTTACAAAACAAAATCTAAATTCTTTTCTATGAAATGTGTTTATGCTATGTACTTGTCCATAATCATGTCAGGCAACATAACGTTTTCAAACAGTCATGGAATCTGAGTTTTTTGCATTTAGCTGAGAAAAATCTTTTCTTACAGCAAATAAGAGTTGTTATGACATCCAATCATGCCGAACAAGTTATTCTGCTTTGTGAGTTTTGACCTTTATAATGGTCTTATAGAACAACGATGGTTGCATCGACAATTCGCTCGGCACTTTAATCGTCAGCGTCAACCCGTGCTATTTTTCTCCCGCATTTCTTGTATTTTTTCACTACTTGAATTTGTCACAGCAAAATTTGGACATATCCCTGATCAAACTAAGAGCTGGAAGGTGTTGGTAGGGGGTTTGGCTGCCATAATGCTATCATACCATTGCCTTCTCTATAAAAGATTATATAATATCCGATTTCCCCAATATTGTTATCAAGAATTCACGTGCACGTATCAATGTATGGGTATTAGAATTGTACCCGCAAAATTCTACAAGCGTAACAAGGCGTCGCCAGGACGTGGGGTTGGGTTTGGGGGGGGGGGGGGCGGACTAAGAATGAAATCCGTTCTGGGCGTTTTGACTAGATTGGACCTCCATCTTATAAAACCCTCGCTGCAACCTTATTATACCCCAAGATTTGGAAATAGAAGGGGCGCAAACGGCAAATTTGAATATAGAAGGGGAGCAGACAACAATTTTCTTAGATAAAGCTATATTAATATGCATGTTTAATGTGCGATTCTCAAAAAATAACGGGGGCGCACGCCTTTTAGCTCCCGCCTGGATCCGCCACTGAAACCCTCAGACGAAATATCGACCGAACTCCTAACCCTCAAGATCCGTATGGGAAAACTCCCACACTCCTGCGGGGGATAGAGAAGGGAAGTGAAATCCCTTATTGGAGATATACCTCATTCGAAATTGTAAAAACGCTTTTTTTTTTTCTTCTTGGAAAATATATATCTATTTGGCCCTGGTCGAGAAATCCTCTTAACCCTATAGGCAATTTCAAAATATATGTTTTACCTTTGGGCAAATTTTGCCCCATCCTCCTTTAAAAAAAAAGTTTCTGGCGACGCCCTTTATCCTAGACTTGCGTCATATCTGAACTTGGTATGGTGCTTTCATTATTAACATTTCGTCAAGATTTCCACGGAAAGGAAATGATTTTAGCGTCAATAAATTTTTATTATTTCTAATTATACACAGAAGATACAACTCCTGCAGTTTTCTTTCCATAGTTTGAGCAGAGAAACGTGACTGTTTGCCCTGTTTTGAGGTAGATTTTTTTTTTGGCAAAATGTAAATTGACAAATGAACCATTTTAAAGATGACCAGGCTAGGGTTGAAACTAAATTATTTTTGTTTGATACTTAGCTCTCGATCGACTATGCATGCTGTATGATGTGTTAAACTGAACTACAACCACCCTCAGTAACAAACCGAGATTGGAAGCAGATGGAATTGTTTAAATGATGGTTAAACAGGATTCATTTTCAGTCAAATCAAAGTTGATCTTATTACATTAACCCATTCGTGACAGGAATTATTTAAAGCCTAATTTGATCAGCTTTTATTCTCCAAATTGGCAACACCAACATTTTTATTTTATTGGTACCTTTTTCCTATAAAACGTCATGTATTTGAAACGAATATAAATTGACAGAAATTATGATTAGAGGTCAAAAATTTGCCAATTTGCAGGGGAAAACAGTGATTCTAAACTTTCTATCACATTGCCAATTCAAGGATTTTAATGCTTATTTTCCTTTAAAAAAATTTCAGCATCAAACAACGAATATTAACGCAACCAAAATGGGCACAGTTTGTGTAGAATTTTTTGCTCTTTCTGCTCATGTATTTGGTATGATTTTTAGGACTCTGCATCAAAAGTTATTAGGTCAAACCACAAAATGTGGACCTCTGTCACGAATGGGTTAAATAAGATCCCATCTGATGTTTTTATCAATTTGTAGTAAATCGAATAAATTAAAGAAAGAAAAATTGTTTGAAAGAATGAAAATCAAAAGAAATTACACTAAATCATTCATATTAACTAAATCGAATTGAATTAAATAAACTTATTCAACAGAAGTCAGATTGATCAAAATGAGGGAAATGAGAGAGAAAGAAAGAGGAAGGGAGAGAGAGAGAGAGAGAGAGAGAGAGAGGGGGGGGGGGTCAAAATAGGCCTATTCAGACAATAGAGTGCGATTATGTTATTTGAAGCGTAGCTATCAACATGATCAAAGAAGGGGTATGCGGGCTGTTATAAGGCCAATGCTCAGAAGTGTAACTGTTAGTACAAAATAATGGAAAATGAAGTTATTCAGATTTCGATGGGGGGGGGGGGGGGAACAATTTTTTTTCACTTTTCTTTAATTTCCTCACTATTTCAGTTTAAAAGTTTGAAGTGTGATTACCCTTCTGATGAACTCGACGTGACTTGATACAGAGGAGTGTGCCCGCATGCTTGAAGATTGGCATTTGAATGAACTTTCCGAATGTGCTTAACAAAAGGACATGACTGTAGTCACCCACTTTTAATGTTCTGATGGTTCTCGAAACTGAAAGAAAGTTACAAAATAATTCAAAAGCAGTGGCGGCGATTTCATGTTACGAGTGGGGGGTGAGGGGCGGAAACACCGAAGGCTAACGACGAAAATCTGTTTCGAGGAGTGGACGGGGAGGGGGGGGGGGGTGATCGAAATATTTTGCCGATATTTGTTACTCACACTGAGTATACACATCCCCTCACCCGCCTGCATACACCCACATATTTTTTCTTTCATTTTAAGAGCGAGCGAAGCGAGCGAGCAAAAAAAAAAACCGCTTCTTGATATACTAGTAATAAAGGAAGCCTTATTTTGCCATCAAAATACACTCAAGGCCTATAGGATGTTTCAGTGTTGGGCCAATATTTGGTAGCCTCACTCAAATAGAAAATAGAGATATTAAGCTTTAAAAATCGAGGGGGGGGGGACACGTCCGACCGGATCACAGCCTATATGTTAAAAAGACTATACTTAAGTAAAGATGATGATGTTGATGATCATCATGAAGATGGTGATGACGATGATGATGATAATGGTGATAATCTTGATCATGATATGATAATGATTATATTTTGCAGGTGATGCGGTGATGGTGGGTTCATGATATTTGTGGGGATGGTTTAATGGTGGTGGTGGTGGTGGTGTAATGATAAAAATCCGCATGATCATGATCATGATGAGTTCATGGTGATAATGATAATGATTATGATGATGATGATGATGATAATGATGGTGTTGACGATGATGTTGATGATGATGATGATTTTGATAAATATGATGATGATGATGATGCATGTACCATGCAAGTTTTTTTTTTATTCTGACCTATCTCTCTATATATTTTCTTTAAGCGCATAGGGACTTTCTTATGTAAGTGATATGCGCTACATAAGTAACGTTTATTATTATTATTATTATTATTATTATTATTATTATTATTATTATCATAATCATCATCATCATCATCATGATTTTGATGAATGTGAGGAGGATATGATGTTGATGATGGTGATGATGATGATAATGATGATTATGACGATGGTATTTGTTGTTGTGGTGGTGGTGGTGGTGGTGGTGGTGGTGGTGATGCCTGATTGGGGTGATGGTGGGCATTATAAACTTGTTAGGTAGTATACCCTGTGTAGAGGAATGATGTGCATTTTGTTATGTCTTTGGATTTGCATCTGTTGGCACTTTGAATTTTCCGATCCCCAGTTTTAAGGTACCCGGTACCCCGTTTTTTTTTGTTGTTGCCCATTTTACTAAGTCAACAAAAGAAAAGCAAAGACATCGTCGTCTACCAAATTAACAGTCTCGCTTTTTTAATTCATCATAGCTAATAATCCTAATAGATAAGCTAAACGCTCTTGGGGTTTTCCATACTTATCTAATAATCTGATTACCATATCGAAAACATACCGATCGTCAAACAGCCAATCATAAAGGATTATCCTTGGAAGTCATAAATATTCATCAGCCCAAGCCACAGACTTCCTGCGGTTTCCTAACATTACCAGCAAGAAATGGTGAAGCCAAGAATTGCCCAACATCGACAAACTCATGCATTGTTCAACATAGCATGATGTAATGATCATGCCGCGAGAGGCGCGGCTTATGAATATGTATGAGGTGAAGCTAATTAAACTCCAAACACTACCATCACATATGAAAATTCCAAGATCTTGTTCTGGTATAAGAAGGAGCGAGATGAACAAGGGTGTTGTCTTTATTTCTTTCAACACTGCGACAAGAGGGCTATCATCTGGATCAGATATACCTTCTGGGTAGTTCCGAAACAGTTCTTGTTCCTTCCAGACAGTTCCAGTTCCTGATCAGAGCTTTTTACAAGGGATCTAGAACCGAGCAGCGCTGTGCTACAGGCTACAGAAAGAAACAGAGGTAAATCTCCTTCACAATAGAATTGTATTTACGAATTCAGTAAAATGTCAGAGTAAATGTTTGTGATGGTTTGCGAAATGCATAAAGGTGACTTTCTTCAAAATAGCATTTTCATTTAAGAATTGAGTTTATTTCCTGAAATTTTCGAGAATAAACAGCGTCTTCAAATGTATTTTGCATATTTCCTCGTTGGAATTGAGTGATCGAAATTTTGGGGACAGTTAACCAGAAGGCATTAAAACATATAGATTTGAAATGTAGCGATCGTTCTTAAAGAAAATCCGCAATGTTGATGTTTTTTTCTCTTTATCTCTTTTCTTTTTTTTTTACTGGGAAGAGTAGGCAAAACAGCATTTTTTCCCTTGAAGAGGGGGAGGAGGGCATATCTATCCAATATCTTATGGAATGTATTAAAGGTGGCATTTTCGTGAAATGAAAAAACTATTGAGACTTTCTCTTAATTTTCTAAAAAGATGATTAACTTAGCAGTGACTTTATCTCTAGTATGTTTTATTCAGAGTCAAAAAATAATGTCACATAATTCATTAACCTTATTTTTGTTTTACTGTAAGGTCAAGTGAAAGTGATTCTTAGTTTTTCGTTCGGATATTTTCAAACTGAGGAGGAGGAGGAGGGAGTTTCATGTTATTTGCCATTTAATATTTATCTTGTACATAAAAATGCTATTTGGTCTACTTTGAAATATTAAAAAAAAAAAACTTTTTTATTTATGCACTTAAGAGGCTAGACACAAAGTCATAATCAGATAATGATAATATTATCGGAAGTATTTCTAGCTTAATTGAATTCGAACAAAAATATTACAAATATTTTCCACCTCCGTCATGTTCGTAGAGATAAAAAAGACATAACAATCCTAATGTCAAAAGCCTTAGCTTACACAAGAAAATCGATAACTTCAAAACACGAATTAATTGTTTTATCAAAATTTGATCCTTTTTAAAGAAATTAGTGTCAACCATTACACTTTCATTTTTTTCTTCAAATTTTACAAGACATTTAGTCCTGCTGCTTATATTTTCATTGAATTTAAACATTATTTTGTTGATGTAAGAATCTGAAATCGTTCCACATCAGGAATTCGTGTATTTAGATATTGTGATCAATACTGAACCGCCTAAATGTAACTGTCTATTTTATTTGCAAATTATTTCTAATGCAAATCAAACTCTCTAAAAACTAAAATGTTAATTCATCATTTAAAAGGGTCGAGGAGTCACTACATTTTAAAAATGGTAGATTAACACTTTGAACATGCTGGAATTACAACCTTTATAGTGCTGGATCCAGCATATTAAAAGTGTAAATATATCAAATCTTATACATATTATTCTCCATATTATGTGAGTGTGTTTTCTCTCTCCCTCCTCTATCTATTTTTTCAAAAATGGGACAGAAAATGAGATGTGCGCTGCCTTGTATTTGCCATGTATGTTCTAGTCCAACCAACTCAATACTTTTTTATATCCTGCTATTCTTATGTTTACAAACTCACGCTGATTTGTATTGTTATTCGTGTAACATCACATAATACAAATGCCACCCTCTTCATTTCCACTATAATCCTCTCTGTCTTTATCTCCACCTTATTTCATTCATTCCATTTAACGTAGAACAATGTTTGAGTATTGTATTTCATGTTCTAAGTATTGTATTTTGTCTTCGGCGACCCCAACACAAGCTACGCTTTTCGGGTGTTCGCCACCTTCTCTGTTTGCTGTATTATTTATTGCAATTTTGTATTTTATATTGTTTTTGACTCAGAAGGAAATAATTGTGAATTCAATAGAATAGAATAAATATACCATTTTGAAAATGTAGTCACTCCTCTGCCTTTTTAAATGGTGATTTAACATTTTAGTTTTTAGAGTGTATGTATTTTAATGATGATTAGTTTTCATCGCCAAATAAACACTGAATTTTTTAGACCTGAATCAGGAACAAATAAACAACAAATCCATTAAAAATCTTAATCATAAAGATTTAGAAATCAATCTTAGTGATTATAATGGTTCATGGCCGCAAGCAGCGGGGGGGGGGGGGGGGGGGGAGGGGCAGTTGCCCCCCTGAAATTTTCAAGACTTACATTTTTTTTACTGAAAATTTTCCCAACTTCCACCCAATTTCATAAGTGCAAAGGCGACCTCGTGACCAGCTCGGTCGCTTCGCTCCCTCGCTTTCGTGTTTCTTTGAACATTTTACGTAAAAATTTCTACGTACGGCCCTGTAATCGTTTAATCTAATGTTTGAATTTGTCCCTTATTAAAATCGACTTGGACTATTATTTTTAATCTGAAAAATTTATAGTGTATGTAAAAGACTTTAATTCTTTTGTTGTATAAATTCATTTATTAGCCCAAGTAATTTGAACACATTCTTATATTTTGTGTCTCCAAATTTAACGAAGGATGTGAGACTACCCACAAAATTTTCTTAGACAAATATTATTGTACTGATATGGTATTGTGATTAGAGTTGTAGATTTTTTTAATTCGATGAGTATACACTTGTTTTGTTTAATTTTTTAACCAACATGACTTTAGCAGAATAATGTAGATTAAGTGTATCTGCATTTTCCGTTAATGTTTGTTGTTACGATCCTTTGCTTGTGGCATAATTGATCATATTTTCAGACTATCAGCCTTTATTTATCACTTAGTTTTATATATCATGTTTTCATATCTAGCATGTACAATATTTTCTAGCTGGCTATATAGTATACAAATATTGACTGCTTTGAGGGGCATGGTTGGAAACTATAACCCAAGGTGACCTCGAAACTGTACTATGTCCCGAGAAGAAGTCGAGGGCCATAATACAGTCTCGAGATCACCGAGGAGCTGTAATTTTAACTTTGACCCGAAAAATAAGCAGTCAAAATTTGTTTTATATACCACATCCCCCATAATTTATGCTAAATTAAGGCGTTTTAAAATGAAGTTGTGCTATCACAGATACTTCCGGTTCGCAGTTTTGTTTTAATTGTTCGATGGATGCCGGAAACATTATAAACAATTGATAGAAGCCTGCCGAGGATAGTATTTCCAAAGGGAATACCCGAAACCATCAATCAGATGTCTTCAAATCGAAACCAAAATAAAACATTACCCAGTACATCCCTTGATGTCGTTTGAAAAATCCATTTGATATCTTTATGACTTTCTGAAGAAAAAATAAATATAGAGTTCATGAATTTTCATTTCTTTACGTTTCATTGCATTCTTGATTACTGGTCGACCATAATGAAATCTTTTTATAACGGGCAGTATTTACTGCAAGTTAAGTGTGTCATACACAAGCCACGGCTTAACGCTCAATGACTATAATTCATTAAAAAAAACCCCAACAAATATCATTGCTTAGTGTTTAATTTTGTTCGATAGAATGAATAAATACTGAGACAATATGTAATTTAGACAATGTCACTTTAGGAACCAAAAATAGCAAAAATTTGCATAAAATAAACGGAATCGTAGTAATAACGTTTCTTCTATTAAACAATCCTGTCAAAATGACAGGTCGTGTTTTTTTTATTTTTTTATTTTTTTTTATTTTTTTACTGAAATGACATCGTTGTTATCAGAATTAAACGAAAATTTGGACATATTTTCTTTTCAGAATACTGCATTGATCACAAAAGTGATCAATGCAGGAATACAAAATATTTCTTTTTCCATTTCAAGTAAATCATTTCAGCTGCAAACACTGTTAGAGCAGTTGTTTAAAAATCATTAGGTTGTTAAACATATGAACTTACCAACTGATGATTTTAAAAATGCAGTAAATTATATGGGGATTTCACAAAACAATTGCTGGTATATTAATATTTTAAGCAACCGAATGATTTTTAGACAACTGTTCTAACAGTGAACATTAATAACCTCCCGATCCCATACGGTATACATTCATCTGCGTACACCATAAGTGCATGTCTTTCATAATCAAACTCATCAAGCTATATACACTCTAAAAGCAAGTTAGTTAATATTAATGATTAGTCTTATTTATCCAGGGTAGTCACTTCAGTTTATCAACTGCTCTTCCAGTGGACCCTGCATAACATAATATGTTATTATCACCCTTCTCCATTCTTGTTTGCCGAGGTCTGGCTAGAAGGCAGAAGGTCCCATTTTTAAGTCTTTGGTGTGACTCGGCCAGGGATCGAACCCACGACCTCCCGTTCATGAGGCGGACGCTCTATCCATTGAGCCAACATACCCTGTTAAAATGGCTAGATTATGGGTCAGCTGGGTGCAACTAATATACATGTACATAAAAGTTACTATATAGTCAGAAATGACTGAATCCTGTCAAAATACGACGAGAAACTAGTCACAAATGACTAAATGAAGTTTTAAAAAGACTGGTATTTTAGTCTCACTCAGCTGACCCTTTAATCTAGTCATTTTAAACTGATTTGTTTTAAGAGTGTAAATAAACAAAGATTAGACTCATAAGTAATTAGCCTTGTTGAGCTCTATCTGCATATGCTCTTCAAAATTTAGTTTACCACCAATCATCACAGCAAAATCTGCCTCTGAAGAGACTTGTTCGAGCGTATATCGTGAGTTATCACAAGTCATTGTGTACGCATAAGATCTCAGCTGGACCCCTGGGGGTAATTGCCAAGTGTGCGTACACTGCACTTCCTCGGGTTAAACCTAATTAGCTGCCGTTTGTCAGACCAGCGTTTGAGAATATCAAGGTCCCTCTGAAGGGACAAAAAATCCAAGTACCCTACTCGCAATTCCTCCAGTCTTCATTAAGTCAACCCAAAGTTACTTATTGCCCATAGATCCATGGTCCAGACCTTTGGAATCCTCTCCCAGAATTAATTAAATCCAGAATTCCCTCTACTCTTTTAAAGCCAATGTTAAAACCATGTTACTATCAGAATATTCAAGGTAAAATTTCTGTGTCAACTCTTCATTCTTTTCACAACGTCATCCTTTCTACCATTTGAATCATAACCAATATCATCCTCATCCTCATCATCATCATTATCATCATCATCATCATCATCACCACCAGTATCATCATCATCACCATCATCGTCATCATCATCATCATCATCATCATTGTCACTATCCTTAGTTAGGATTTCAATTATTTTTTATCCATTCTGCTGATTTAACATGTTTATCTATTTAATAATATCTATATATTTGGGGTTGCCATATTGTCAAGGATATTGCTAATAATGGCAATTCTTCTTCCGCAAATGATTTTATGTTTAATTAATTACAATAATATTACAATAATTTGACATTTTTTTTTTTTTTTTGAAAAATGATTGTTACGAATACTTATGTAATTATGATTTATTGTCAAAAAAGTACCTTTAAATACTATGTTACCAAAATGTTAATATGAATGCAGAAGAAAAAATCAAATCAAATCAAATTAATCACACTACCCAAATTGTGACACCCCCTCCGCTAGTCCTTAGCTGATGATCATATACATTCGGAGAATTAGGAAGTAAATTCGATTACCTTTATCATGTTTATTTCTTTATTTTTATTCTTTTATTACTATTTTTTTTTTGCCTGTGAATATAATATATTGACATCATATCATAATACATTATATTATTTCTAAATAGATCTGCTCCTGATCAGGAAATTAGAGAGACGTGTTGCTCTCAAACAGATAATATTTCGCTGTCTATACGCAAACTTATTTCTAAAAATGAAAATACTCCCGTCTTGACAAGGCCTTTAACCCATAGCAGTACAGAGCTTTCTTGAGGTCTAATTTAATCATCTTCAATCCTCAAATTGGCAATAAAAAATCTTTTTTTCCACGCTTACATAGGTTCCAAAAAATAATATGGATATAACTTCAACCAAAATGAAATATAATTGTAAAATTTAATCAGAAATTGCCAATTTGAACATGGAAACAGTGATTATGTATTATTCACTGCGTTGCCAATTTAAAGAGTTTAATGATTAGTAACAGTTAAACTGCTCTAATTCAAGAACGCCACACCATACGGCAATGGGAATGGGCTCAAATTTTTAGTGCATTTTCTCTTTCTGCTCATGTATGATATGTACTGCCGAACATTCTGGACCAACAGATACTGCAAAAGCGTCTCCTAAAGGTGACACTGTACCTCTATGGGTTAACTTTACCCGCATCTAGTCCTTCAATATTTCTTTATTTTCATTATTATTATTATCATTATAATTTTTTTTTTCTTGTCACTTTAATAGTATATCTGCTCCTGATCAGGAAATTAGAGAGATGTGTTGCTTTCACAAAGATAATATTTCGCTGCCCATACGCAAAACTTATTTCTAAAAATATACTCCCCTCTTGACAAGGCCTTTAACTTTACCCGCATCTAGTTCTTCAATATTTCTTTATTTTCATTATTATTATCATTATTATTTTTTTTTCTTGTCACTAATTTTTCTTTAATAGTAGATCTGCTCCTGATCAGAAAATTAGAGAGACGTGTTGCTTTCAGAAAGATAATACTTCGCTGTCCATACGCAAACTTATTTCTAAAAATAAAAATACTCCCGTCTTGACAAGGCCTTTAACTTTACCCGCATCTAGTTCTTCAATTGAGAATGACAGGAAGTCTAGAGTGGTAAAATGTTTACAGATACTTTCCGTAATTTAACTCTCATGTCCGGCAATAAAACGCCAATATTCATTTTCTATATCTTGAGTTTGTTCGAATGGGATATTAAAATTCAACAGGAGCTGATGGTATCTGTACAATTTTGCGGGCACCTCACTTTTAACTCTTACGGTGCCAAGGGGCTTTGCTTGTTCCAAGATTCTACCAAATCATGAACAATGCTTACTTTTCAAAGGCCTGCAAATCTTCAACAGTAGTTCCTATGCAAATATGTTGTACACAAAAGTTGTAGAACATTTATACCCTTTCAAATAAAACCAAGTATTTCTATTAATTCAATTTCATGCATGAAAATTATTGTGAAACAGCACTGAGCTTCCCTCTTGGCCTTCACGTTTTCGTTTCTCATTTGTTTGCTATTGTTTTATGCTAAAGTGAGAATGGATCCATTCCAAAATCTGTAGTTTTCTTTTAAAAATCCTAGGGTAGCATATAGCAGCTGATAGATATTTTAAATACTATATTCATCCTCTAAACTTTGACATATTTTCATCACCATAATTCATTTTAAGTGGAGTAATGGTCAGATTAAAATGCAAAGTCTCTTTGTCACATAAACATGACATCGGCACTATAAGGGTTAATCTCGATGCATTCCAAGGGTAGTAAGTAAACAGCTAAGTAAAGAATTAAGAAGCCGCCGACTGGAAGTGATGTAAGGGTGACGTAACTGACATAATTCAAATCACATTCCTACTTAATGTGTGTAGATAATTCTATTACTTCTAATGTTTATGTAATTTATTCAATTTCATTCTTTTTTAATTGATGCGATATATGAAATATTCAGTACATTTTCATTGAATGTTTAAGCAGTAGCATTGTTGGGAGCTCTACGTTGTATTACATCACATTGCAGTAGAGTATAAATATATAGTAGCTGCGCTATATGAATTTATCTAATTATTATCATTATTATTTACGTCTAAACGAAAACAGTCATTCTGACTAAACGGTATGTTTTACATTACTTTTCTGTCCTTTAATTTGGATTATGAAGGCGATCAAGTCTCTAAGGATCTAAACTGAAAATCTTTACAGACGAGGTCCAGATTTTTAAAAACATTTTAAACAACATTTTGTCTACTGAATTAATTTTAGGGGAAATAATGATAAATGTTCTTGTGATATTTTCTTTAAATTCTGATACCCTTTGGCAGTCATCGATGCTGATTATCATTCTAAAGATATCGCTCGATTATAGCCATTTTTCAGGTTCCCTTATACACTTGTAAAGGAGAAAAAGTAATTATTACGATTGTTTTATTCAACTGCACAGCTGTGCCAATAGCCGACAGTAGTTGGCAAAGGGTTAAACTAAGGAATAATGGTTGGAGAGTTGATCGCGACTAATGATAATAGTTAAATAGTATCGCGTTACTTCCTATTCATTCTCGGGAAATCTTTTTCTTAGTATATCCACAACTTGAATGGGTAGCATCTAGACGATTAAGTCTATATATTATACTTCTACACTAACGTCCATTTTGTCACAGGTCTAATTGCATTCCTTTATACTTTCTTGTTGGCGAATATGAGTTTTCTACTCATCATATTTTATCAAACAATATTTCCCCCTTTATTGCTTTAGTAATCAAATTGATTTGCAACAATGGCCATCGAAATGGAAACCATAACAATGTCCTGTTTTGCTAAAGTTCAGTTTCGGGGAAATTCTTTTTGACCATTCAGATTTGAAATCCTATATCTTTGTTGCGTGTATTTTAATGTCCTTCCGATTTGTATTTTTTTTACTTTAACTTCTACTTTCCAGATCGACCATCTTCAAACTGAAAGCAACATGGGAAGCAACAAGACAAGTTGGGGGTATTTCCCAGTCGCCGTGGTAGGCATTGGTGAGTGGATGACGTCATTACTTTCTCTTCCTGAGGATCATTTACCACACTGTCCCAACATCGTTATGTTAATAGCTGTTGTGTGGATAGGCCCATAGGGAAAAACTATTTCATTGATATTTCAATGTCAGTTGAAAGGTATAATGTTGTCCTATCACCGCCGAAGGGTACACTGGGGATAACCAATCAGGTGAAAAACCCGAGTGTCTGGAAAAGGAGAAAAGAAACAACGTCGTATTTTCGGAAAAGCTAATCATTAAACACTTCACGAGAATTAAATTGGAATTAAATCTGGAAATGTATTCCCAATGTAAGAAAAAAGAACGATTTCATAGCATAAGTGGAATTTCATGGAAATTTTGATTTGAAAATAAAACTAAAAAAAAAAAAAAAAGGTCCAGGAAAAAGAATTACTTTTTTCCGATTAAAAAAAAATCATACTGGATATAAATCCGTTTAGTTATATGAATATAAATAATTTGTAGAATGCATAAGCATTACCAATTTCAGATATGATATTCATCCCATAAATTGCCATTTTTAGCCAATAAAATAGCTGCTTATGACCACGATTACACGAATAATGCACATCAGAGTAGGAAAGAAATATAGTACAATTAAATCAATCACTATGGGTACAAAGATATAAAGTGATCATATTTTCAAACTTGATTCTGCTAGGTACTCGCCATGCTGGTGGAGCAAACACAACTGATGACTTCTGGAAGGTCCTGAAGGAAGGAAAGGAATGCATCCTGGACATCCCTCCAGAAAGATGGGCCATCGAGAACTTCCACGATGAGGATCAGACGAGGCAAGGCAAGATGGTTACCAAGCGATGTGGACTGATCGAAGACATGGAAGGCTTCGACAACCTGTTCTTCAAGATCTCACCAAGGGAGGCAGCGTCCTTGGATCCCCAACAGCGCCATCTCCTAGAGGTCAACTATGAGGCATTTGAGGATGCAGGGATCATTCCGGATACCCTTGGCGAATCCTGTGGTGTCTTTGTCGGTATTGGTATGATGGATCATGCCATACAGCTTGTTGATACGTCCACCACTGATGCTTACACCCTGACAGGTATTGCTCACAGTGTGTCAGCTAATAGAATCTCTTATGCCTTCAACCTTAAAGGTCCGTCTTTTGCAGTCGACACAGCATGTGCCAGTGGGTTGACAGCTCTTCATCTGGCTTGTACCAGTCTCTGGAACAGAGAGTGCAAGATTGCCTTGATGTCAGCTTGCAATGGTATCCAGCTCCCAGATATTACAGTCGGCTTCAGTGCTTTGGGTGTCCTCTCACCAGATGGCCGCTGCAGTCCTTTCTCAAGCACTGCTAATGGCTATGTCCGCAGTGAAGGATGGGGCGCTCTCGTCCTCAAACCTCTAAGTGATGCCATTGCTGACAATGACCACATCTACACCGTCATACGTGGCAGCGCCATTGCAGCCAATGGCTTGGCCAATAGCTTGACCATGCCGTCTCCTCCAGCTCAAGAGTTCGTCATGAAGGAAGCCTATGAAAAGTTCGGTATCTCCATGAATGATGTGCACTACGTCGAAGCTCATGGTACAGGAACCATGGTAGGGGATCCTCTGGAAGCAGAAGCCATCTCAAAAGCTTTCGCCCGCACCAAGGACAAGCCTCTCAAAATTGGCTCCGTGAAGAGCAACTTTGGCCACACCGAAGTGGCCGCTGGAGTCACTGCTGCCATCAAAGTCGCACTGATGATGGAAAACCGTGCCATCCCACCCACCATAAACTTCGTCTCTCCCAACCCTCACATCGACCCTGAGGAGATGAAGCTCGACATCGTGACAGAGGTTCAGCCCTTCCCCTCTGCAGACAAGCACATCATTGGTCTCAACTCCTTTGGCTTTGCAGGAGCCCTCGCTCATTGCATCTTTGAAGAACCACCTAAGAAACCAAAGAAAGAGCTAACCTCAGAGCAGATGTGTGGATGGAAGTTCGGGGACAGCGACAAGGAAGGACAACCCATCATCATCCCTCTATCCGCCAAGTCCCCTGAAGCTTTGACAGCTGTGGCCAAGCAATGGCAGAACCTCGAAGTCGATCAGGACGCCATGAGTGTCATCTCCTGGATGTCCACGCGACGTCGACTTCATGAGAACAGACTCACCGTCATCTCAAGCTCTGGCAAGCAGTTCCAAACTCAGATGAAGGACTTTGTGGAAACAGGTGAGAATAGCAGCAATGCATAGCTTTCATACTCTTTACATATCAATCGATAATTGCTTCTTGAATGCTCTAAGAAAGAAACCACTCATTACTTGATTGAATATTCGATGTGCTCATCATATTCTCCGAAGTATTACGTTTTGCATACAAGATTCACAGTATGCTGAATGCAATACAACACATTTTAACAAATGTTTCTAATCATAAGAAAATTCAGATGTGTAGGAAAGACAGTGAAATCGACAATAATGTTTCATTTTCTCTACTTCATTATTTTCATTTTTATGAGTACTAGACCGCACATATACTGTACGGCAAATATTAACATAGGTTTGCGGTATTCACTATGTGGATATAAACTGATAGGATTTGAGTCCTTTTTTGAGTCCTCCACATACTCATGAAAGATTAAAATCCTTTCAACTTTCAAACCAACAGTCCTTTCAGAACTATCCTCATGGTGAATACCGAAAACCCCTTATGTTTTCTACTCCACCTTGCAAACATCTTCCTTCAAGGAACATTTGGAAGCAAATATTAATGTCCGTTACCTATTGACTTTCCTATGAAACACATCTGGGTCCCGTCTTCCAAAGAGTTGCGATTGATTCAAATCGAACGCAACTTTGAGATTGATCTCAACTCATATCTCTTATGGTACACAGTTGAGATAAGTCTCAAAGGTGTGATCGATTTGAATCAATCGGAACTCTCGGTAAGACGGGGCCTTGGACGTATGCACTTAACTATTTATTCATATCCTCCCTTTTCTTGACACTTAGGTGGCGCTGAGAACGCAACTTCCAGCACGGTGTACACCGGTGAACCCAAGATCTGCATGATCTTCCCAGGTCAGGGCCAGCAGTACGCTAACATGGGAAGACAACTCTACAAGACGGAGCCGGTCTTCAGGAACACCGTAGACGAGTGTGATGCCATCTTCAAGAGGATCAGCGGCTGGTCCGTTCTGGAAGAAAAATGTAAGTCAAGTTCTCATAGAAGTATCTCTCTTTCTCAGACTATATCTATCTCTCTCTCTCTTGCGAGTGATTGGACGTGATTTATCAACCGCATTTATAATCATGATGTATGGAAAGAAATATGATAAACATGAATTTTAAAGAAAAGAATTTCGTGAAAAAACCATTGTACCAAATGTTACTGATTGTTGGTTTTCATTTGGCTTGTATGTTCGGAATAGGATTGGTATGCAAATCATATTTGCCATTAGATAATATTTTTACATTAAATGTTTTTCTCTATTATTTCCATAATATTTCATGTTTAAATAGGTATTTATACGACAAGTCATGGAATAGCGCGTGCATCGATCTCTTGTGGATTAACGCAATTGTCTAATGTATTTAAAACATACAGACATCTATATATATATATATATATATATATATATATATATATATATATATATATATGCATACACATACAGATATATTGCATGATCGGTTATTGTGCTCTTTTATTCTTAAAGATTGCTAATCAATGCCGACTCAGATTACAAGTAGGAGATGAAATTTAATCACTGAGATCTTAAATATCATCTAATTCTTTTTATAGCAAACAGGGGAACTTATAACTGTATCTATTCTTTACACAATTTGCAAAACATTACTTTTGTAATGTATGTTTTTCAGTTTGGTCTTTTATTTTATTTGACATCATTTTTCTCTAATTTGATTTTGTAGCTCTCTTCGTTGAACGCCCACATTCAGCAGACTACAAGCCCGATGCCTTTATCAACGATTTGGAAGTTTCTCAGCCAGCCATCCTCTTCATCCAGCTCGGCCTCTTCAATCTGTGGACCCACTGGGGAGTCAAACCCGCTTGCGTGGTTGGACACAGTCTCGGTGAGGTCTCCGCTGCATACGCCTGTGGAGGAATGACCCTAGAAGAAGCCGTGGAGACCATCTACATCAGGAGTGTTGAACAAGGAAAGCTGAAGGGAACAGGAAGTATGGCAGCTCTGAGAATGACTCTTGAGGAAGCCAGGGAACTCTGCAGCAAGCATGAACGCCTCTACGTGGCAGCCATCAATGCACCGGGATCCGTGACCATTGCAGGCAACACACAAGCCATTGAACAGATTGCTGCAGATAACCCAACCATCGCCAAACAGTTGCGTGTCCAGTGTGCCTTCCATACACCAGACATGGATCCAACTGAGAAGACCTTCAAAGCGAAGATGGAGAATGTGGTCAAAACTCCAGCTGGTCAGCGGACGATCCCAGTCTACTCTACTCTCACTGGAGCCCGCTACGAAGGAGACTTCAAGACTGCATACTGGTGGGACAACATCCGCAATGCCGTGGAGTTCCAGTCTGCCATTGAAAACATCCTACGTGATCTGGAGTGTGATATGTTCCTGGAATGCGCTGCCTCTGCTACCCTGCTATCGTCAGTCAATCAAATTGCCAAGGGTTCTGGAGTGAAGATTCAGCTCACAACCATCCCATCTGGACAAAGAAACCAGGATGATCGCATATGTGCTCTTCGAGCCCTTGGTAATATGCACAACAATGGCGTGCCACTCAACTGGAAGAATATCACCAGGGACACTGCTGTGTACACTAAGCTTCCTTTGTACCCTTGGCAACACAAACCCTTCATGCTAGAACCAGAGTACCGACGCAAGCGACGTCTAGGTCTTGATGATCGTACCTACAAGGGTCAGAATGGACAGCTCACTCTTGAAACCTTCCCATTCCTAAGTGACCGCACTGCCAAGGATAAGCTCATCTTCCCAGAGTCTGGATATGTCGAGTACATGATGGAGGCTACCAGCGGCGAAAATGAGTTCCCTGTCGTAAACAAGGTTGTCTTCAAAGAATCTCTTGATTGGCCAGAGGAGAAGACAGTCACTGGCACCAAGAAGGCCACCCTGAACCTGGACTTGGTGAGAGATGGAAACAAAGTAGAAATCAGCTACAAAGGAGACGTTCACAGCACTGCAGAAGTAGAAGAAGGCGTTGCTCAAGACAACACCATCCCTGTGAATGACATCACTCAACGGTGTTCCAAGAAGACAACCGCAGAAGACTTCTACAGCTACATGAAGGATATGGGCCTGGAATACGGCACAAAGTTCCAAGTAGTGCAAGATGTGTGTTTAGGAGATGGAGAAAGTGTAGGTTATCTCGAACCAGCGCAAGACAACAAGCAGAGGATCCAAACCACTCATCTCGATGCCTGCTTCCAGCTTCTTACTTACACTCTTGGGGCCCAATCAAGCTTGTATCAACCAGCTATGGTAGAAAGCATCAGAATGAATGTGCCTTCACTTCCTGCAGGAGAGCCTCTTCTTGCATACACCTCTATTACTGACTGTGACAGCTGGGCACTTAGGGGAGATGTCACGATCACTTTGACAAACGGCAAGGTGCTTGCTGAAATCAAGGGATGTATATGCAAGAATGCAAGCGGTACACAGACCGACGTTGATATCAACAAGTGCCTTTACAAGAGAGAATTCCAGTCAGTCACGGCACATCTGCCACCAATCAAGGAAGTAGCCAAGGTGTTTGAGGAGGAAAATCTTAGAAAGCTGTTCCCAGAACTCATGGATGCCGTCACAAGGGCCGAATCAGTATTTTCCAACATGGGAGCAATCTGTCATGCCTATATCCAGCATGGTTTGGATCAAGTACCCGTCAAAGAGCGCTCTGACTATCTAGATCCTCGGTACTATCGACGACTTGAAAAGCTCAAGAAAGACACAGCTGTTCGTCAGATCACGTATGAAGAAATCCCAAAGGTCAAAGAGGAGATGCTTAAGGTAGCACCAGAACTGAAGCAAGAGTTGACCATGGCACAGAGCCTCGGTGAACATCTTCCAACCACCCTGCGAAACCCCCAGTCAGCAATGACACTGCTGTTCAAGCCTGAGTGCATGGCATCATATTTCTTAGATTCACTGACCACCACCTTCTACTACAAGGCAGGAGCAGAGATGGTACGACAAGCTGTGCTCAAGGCTCTCGAGACAAAGGCTACAGTCAGGTTGCTAGAGGTCGGTGCTCGCATGGGAGGTCTTACACATCACATCCTGGAACATCTAGAGGACCTGTGTCTAGAAGGACGAGTTGAGTATGTATTCACTGACCTCAGTGTTGCCTTCTTCCCACATGCTCGAGACCACTTGGCCGATTATCCCTTCGTCAAGTATCAGCAACTGGACATCGAAACAGACATTGAGTCTCAAGGATTTGTTCCAGGTTCGGTTGACATCCTCATCTGCTTGGATACACTCCACTCTACTGGTCATTTGCAAGAAGCCATCTACTACATGCGTGAACTCATTTGTAATGATGGCTGGTTGATCCTCTATGAGGCTACAACAGTCAAGTTCATTGCAGAAGTCATCTTTGGTGCACTCCGTCTATGCTGGGTCTTTGAAGACGACAGACCAGAATGCTGCTGGCTGGAGCAGAATGACTGGAAGGAGGCTTTGGAGAAGAATGGGTTTGATGATGTTGTTGCTCTGTCATCCCCGAAGGAGCTCTTCCACAGTGTACTGGTCGGACGCAAGGCAGGAGGAGATGATGCCTGCATAAATCCAAAAGCCGCACCAGTCACCACTCGCAAGCAATGGCTCGTGGTGTCACATCCTGACAATGCTCAGTTCGTCAACCTTGTCAAGTCATCACTCTCAGGAACAGTGACCTCTGTTTCCTATGATGAGATCATGAAAGCAGATCTTGGCAAGCTCAAGGAAGATGGTGCTGTCATGGAGGCTCTCTTCGTCTGGAATGTTGATCATGACAATGGGTTCAAGGTCCTTCTGCACTTCCTGCAACAGATCGGTGTGAATGTAGAGAACGTTTGCAAGCTGTGGATGGTCACCTTTGCTGCAACATCAGGTCCCAGACCTATCAATGCAGCTGGAGCAGGTCTCGTCCATGCTGCTGCAAATGCCTGCCAGATCCCAATGGTTACAGTAGACATCCCAGAAGAAGTGACAAATGGAGACAAGGTATGGGCTACCCGACTTGTGAACACACTTATAGGAAATAAGTTATCCGACATGGAGTTGGTTGTGAAGGATGGCATGGTCCTAACTCCAAGACTGACAAGGATGCAGCTCCCTGAGGTGAAAGTGAACGAGACTCCCTACTGGCAGCTCACACAGGCTGTTGATCCATTCAAGACACAATCATCAGTCGAAGATCTGGGCATTGCCTACCAAGATGGACTGGAGGTTGCTCCTGGAACTGTGCTTGTAAAGGTTTCAGCGGCAGGTATCAACAAGAGGGATGTTGACCTTGCAAGGGGTAACACATCACAAGAAGAAGAAACTAGTGCATTTGGCATGGAGTTCTGTGGTGTTGTAGAGAAGGTGGGAGAAGGAGTAACCAACATCAAGCCAAAAGATGAAGTTCTTGGATTCGGCACACACTGCTTGGCATCGTACACTCTAGCTCATGCAGATCTTGTAGTAAAAAAACCAAAGAAGATGACTCCATCCCAGGCCGCAACCACCAGCATTGCCTTCGCAACTGCCTACTACAGCTTAGTAGAAAGAGCTAATATCACCAATGGCGAATCCGTCCTCATCCAAGTGACAGATCCTGGACTAAGAGATGCGGCAGTACAGATAGCCATCAACGCAGGCGCTAAGGTTATCTGCTCAGTAGATAATGCAACCCAAGCAGCATCACTTAAGAAGTTGGGTGCAACGATTGTATCATCATCCTCATCTTCTGCGTTCGTCAGTGATGTCAACAATGTCACCAATGGGTCAGGGGTGGATGTTGTCCTGAACTCACTCCAGGGCAAGCAGATGGAGAAGAGTCTGGAACTCCTGGCTGCTGGTGGACGCTTCTGTTCTATCACCGATTCCAACGCTATCAACTTTAAGCTCCAGATGCGCTTGCTGCAGAAGAACAGATCATTGACCTCTTGTAACATCGAGAGCATGCTCCAACACCAGAAGCCACTGCTGCAGAGGATCTTGCGCAAGGTAACAGATCTGATGAATGAAGGTAAACTGAAGCCATTGGACATTACCTCTCGGCCCATCACA
Organism: Echinometra lucunter; assembly: GCA_029962745.1. NCBI lineage: Eukaryota > Metazoa > Echinodermata > Echinoidea > Camarodonta > Echinometridae > Echinometra > Echinometra lucunter. The sequence goes on from CM057165.1 coordinate 4,860,600, forward strand.
GACTACCCAACTCTGTTTGCAGATGAAAGTATCACCACCTCAGGGAAGGTTGCCATCGAAATCCCATCAGCATTCAAACCCAACAAGGTCATCTCGACAACGCAACTCTTCAAGAAGAACGTAACCTACATCGTTACAGCTGCAGAATCAGGTCTATCCCAAATATTTGCCCGCTGGCTCTACAACAATGGCGCCCGGCACATAGCCATGTGCTACCTGACAGAGAGCGGCAAATCCAAGGCAAGCAGGACTGTGACGTACCTCACCAGCAAGGGTGCCGAAGTTTTCGAGTACTGTCATGAGCTTCACGTGAGGGGACCAGAAGGTGGCGTTGCAAAGATCCTTGGAGATCTCAAGAAGAGGAATGCTCCAGCTATCCGTGGCATCTTCTGCCTCGGTGGCTACCGACTCCCAGGAAAGGAGACCATGTCCGATGTGACCTACGACAGTCTCCAGGCCATGCTCTCCGCCAAGGTACGACCCGCTAAGTTGTCCCATGTGATGTCAGAGAAGATGGGACTCGAGCTGGACTACTTCCTCACTGTCTCCAGCGATGACGTTGCCTGGGGCAACTCTTCTGCAGTAGCCAGTGTCACTGGAGACTCTTATCTGGAGAACTTCGCTCTCAAGAGGCGACTGGAAGGCAAGCCTGCTCTCAATGTCCAAGTTGGTGCTCTCCGTGGCATTGATGCCTATGAGTTAGGAGGTCAGACGACTCTACCGGTGAAGGATGGAGAATCCAGCCTCCATGTAGAGGAGTTCTTGATGGTGCTCGGCAAGCTGCTCATGTCTCCAAACACTCCACCATGCGTCTGCATCACAAACCATGTAAGTAAAACAAAAACAGGGAAATTATACAATATTCTTACGCATACATATAGACTTGGGGGTTTATGCATGTAAAAAGACGCAGGAATAACGATTTTTTTTTTTTCATAACATACTAGGATGGACTCACTATTTGGAAGGGAGATTTCATATCTCTCTCCGAGCATTCTACATGCAAAAGAAAGAAAAGAAAGAAGAAAAAAAAAAGCGTCTCACAGGGATTGTTAATGGCTAACTTAAATGACTGAAGGATTTCGTTCCATCAAATTTCATGTTATTCGTATTAAAAAAAAACTGCTTGTTTTAGGCAGATAACTTATTAAATCACTTCTTAAGAATTTTATTTGATCGTTTTTTTATATGCTGCTTACACGGTTCATTACAAAAAACAAAAACAAAACAAAAAACCAAAAAAAAATAAAGAAACAGAACACACCAAGAGTCAAAAGGAAAAGAATCTTTTAGCACATATGAGTGAGTTGGTATCCAGTGACATGGATGATATGGTTCTTCTCTTTTATGTGCGATTAGGACTGGGAATCGGTGCTGAAGTACTCCCATGACCACTCCTTGAAGTTCCGCCATCTTGCTGGAGGAGAACAGGTCGCAATTTCGGAATGCAAACTCAGCCTTGAAGACCTACAGAAACAGGTATAATTCCTTCTAAAACATTCACCTTGTATTCACTGCCTTTATTCATGAGCTTATCTCATTTTTAAAAAGGCAGAAATTGGTCTATTTTGTATACCTATTTTGAAGACTTTCCATAAATGCTTTTTGAGGAGCTAAAGTTACCTCCAATTCTTGAGAGAAATACGTCACATGTTTTCATTAATGCCCCAAACGCTTTGGACTTTGTTAGAATGGGTAGTTCATTACATCGCCTCCCCTCTTCGAAAAAAGGATAAGGAAAATAAATGCAGACAGTAACATTTTACTAGCTTTATTTTTTTGCTTTACACAATTTATCTTATAGTGATTAAAATTCTATTTCATTCTAAACCGAATGAACATGAAGTCAAAAGTGTAATGGGTACTCATTTTCCTGAAATCGCCTTTTATGTATAAGGACATGAGTAAAATATGCTTTGAAAATCACAAATGATGTCTGCCAACCTGGACGGAACCCACATATAAAAAAAAAATGTCAAGAGTATAAAGCCCTGGAGGCATGGATTTCATTACAGTGATATTACTTTAGTAATCTATAGAAGCTATGAATTCATTGAGTTTTCTGACAGTTTCTCTCTCTCTGTCTCTTTCATAATGATAATAATGAACCATTCTTGTAAAGCGCATATCGCAAAAATAAATTCAAGTCGCTCAGAAGAAAAAAAAAAAGGAATAAAGAATGACAGAGAGACATAACAGAAGAGAAGAATAACTTGCTTTGGCATAAAACATATGACTGTCCTATCTTAACAAATGAAAGAAATGCATCTGCAAGAGACTCTTAAAACTGTCTGCCCTATCGACCTGTTTCAGATTACAAGGTAATTTATTCCATAACTCTGCCATCTCTGCGGAAGCCATTAGAAAGGATCTTGCAACAAAGAAATTTGTCTCTCGTTCACTTCTATGATGATATATTTTACTGTCCCTTTTTGTCTGCTGTATCTCCTCCCTCCTTGTTTCTCATTCTCTTCTGTGAGATTCCCTCCACGATATCCATAATATTGTGCGCGATTCTTTTCGATAAAGTTGTAATATCATTTTCTTCTTTTTCTCCCTTCTTTTTCTTCTTCTTCTTCTTCTTCTTCTTCTTCTTCTTCTTCTTCTTCTTCTTCTTCTTCCTTTTTGTCTTCTTCTTCTCCTTCTTCTTTCCACTGCGAACTCCACAGGTGAAGAACAAGCTGGGTGATTTACTCTGCGTCAACCCCGACACCATCGATCTCCGTCAGCCCATGATCAACTACGGTGTCGACTCCCTGATGGCCGTCGAGATGGTGACGTGGGCTAGCCGTGAGCTCAGCGTGGTCATCTCCCAGCTCGACATCCTTGGCGGAATCACCACGGGCCTGCTTCTTGAGAAGGCTATCGACAACAACGTCTGCATCTAAGACTATGGACATTATGATACTGTATCCTATAGACCAGTTACATAATAAAAATTAATGTAATCTTGGAAGTTGGAACTCGTTTTCAAAAGACTTGTGTCCTGGAGGTTACTAATCCCAAACATGAATTTACCATCCCGGGGGATTCAGAATTCCGAAGGTTCGTTTCAGAATTATGAATCCGGATATTTCATTCACAAAATTTCTAAGCGATTAACTGATTATCATCTCTCATGATCTCTAGGTCTAGATGGAATCCACATAATATTTCACAGTTGTTGCTATGTCTGATAAACCTCTGACAAATCTTCGACAATTTTTCACCAAGAGATTTGTATGAAGTTTGATTATTGTTATATTCCATACATACATTAAGGAGTCCCCATGCGGCACTCCATGTATGTACATTATTCTAGGAGAGGCGTATCATCTCTTTAAAATAAAACTCAACAACGAACTTGACCTGATGAAAATGTCCTCCCGTTTTGGAGCGATACCGTAAATCCTCTTTAAAATGCATATATGCAGAGAGTACGATTAAGACAGAGGTGGGAAAAAAAATTCAGTGACAAAGATCATTTGTTCGATAAAATTTGGTGGGGCCGACGCACTTGATCAGCACTGCATGTGGAATACCACAAAATGGTGTTTATGAGCACTCGTGGCATAAGTTATTGTCAAAATCAAGAATATTATTTGTAATTGAAGTATGTTGTGATCTTAGTAAACCTGATAATGCTTGAATAGCAAAACAAATTGATCTCTTTAAAACCAATTATGAAGAAAAATTTGTCACGTGAACATTGAATTATTAGATAAGGAGTAGAGAGGGGTTTTTTCAGTTTGAGAATTTGCAAAAGAAATGAAATGTTTTTTTTTCTTCAGAGTATTCACTACTGTTCAATGATAATTTTGCTGGCTGTCATTGACTTAATAGATTTTCCACAGACAGTTTCAAATCAGATAATTTTTAGAATGAAAGTCACACTTTGTGATGAATATCAACATTATTTTGACGGACTTCACGTCGAAATGTGAAACTTTCAGTTCACTGTATCATGATGGATAAAAGGTCATTTTAGTTATAATTTTTCGAATTTATGAATCAGATAGACTTTCAGACATTGGAAAAGAAAGACAATTGCTATAATTTCTTCCATTTTATAGAAATGAAAGCTATAAAAGGTATATTAGAATATGGCTTTTTGGTAAAAGTGTTTCATAGCTAATATATACTATGTAAGAAAATATGTTTCGTGTGGAGTAAAAGTATGTGTGTATGTGCTTGAATATATAAGACATCAAAATCCTAGATTAGAAGAGGTTATGGGCAATAATTTTTAGCATGACTATTAATGGTGAATGGATATAATTTACACTTCGTGCTTTATTTTGGGTCAGAATATATATTTATTTGTTTCAAATATATGTGCAATTATTGTGGTATAGTTTGGTCAATTAAAAGTGCATTAATAAAGGTATTTGTAGTCTTCGGTTCTTTGTTTGTTAGACTGGTAAATGTTTATAAAATATATAAACTTCAAATGTGTAACTCACAGAACAAAGGTAGAGTGGCATAGTGGAGGAAGAAGGGGAGGTTTAACTTAGGAGCAAAATTGTGGAAAATGGGAGAAAGAGGAGAGAAAGATAAGTATATGCAAAAAATGGGGATTGACATATACAGGGGAGGGAGAGAGAGAGAGAGAGAGAGAGAGAGAGAGAAGAGATGGAAAAGGAGATAGAATGGCAAAGGGGGGGGGGAGAGGAGAGGTTCAGGAGCAAAATTGTGGAAGAGAGGGCGAGAGGAGAGAAATATATAAAGATATTTGCAAAAAGGGGGATGGATATATACAAGGGGAGAGAGAGAAAGAGAGAGGGAAAGATATAATGTATGCACAGAAGGGGAGAGAATTAAGGGTTATATACAGAGGGGGAGAGAGAAAGAGAGAGGGAGAGAAAAAAAAATTAACCACAGATATGATGAATAATCATCACTTACACTCATTGTCTGGTACTCGGCACTATTTATGTTTTTGCATAAATAGTGCATATTTCTCATATTATCAGTGCCAACACTCCATACTCCTAACGCGAACTTGGGTACTCATCCTGATATTAGGCTTGGAAAAAAAAAAACACCTCACACTCATTCTCAATGAAAAATACATTAGCACTCATACTGAACACTACAATGATGCAGCAGAACCTCGCTAATACCCATTCATGACAGCAATCATTTGAAACATTTTTTATTTGATCAGCTTTTCTTCTTCAAATTGGCAACTTCACTATTTTTCTTGTAATGTTACATTTTTCTCATGAAATGTGTATCTGAAGTGATAATAAATTGACAGAAAGCATGTTGAGAAGTTGAAAATGGCCATTTTGAAAACATTGATTTAAACTGTCTTTGCATTGCCAATTTGAGGATTTGGTAAAAAAACTTTTGGCAGATGATTTTCTGCTTATAAAATCATGCTCTTTAAAATGAACTAACATTGTTTCAGCATTGGGTACCCCCTTTAATACTGCATACTCATACCCAATAGTACTTTTCTCATACTTTTTCCAAGGAATACTGACACTCAAACTCAGTACCAAATTCACACCTTACATTAACAGCAGACTGAAAGTATCAAAGATGGACAATAAATTTTCCTGGGCTTGTTTATTTTATGAAGACAGTATTCCAAATTCAACATACAGTTTAAAAAGTCACCAAACCACTACTTCGCTCCCTAAAAAGTGTCGTTCACAATCCCTTCCCATTTCCTCAAAAATATAAATATATATCTATCCCCAAACTATTGTCTTGCATAACGTTCAAAGGCACCATCGTGGTAAACTTTGGAAGATAATGTTCACACTGACTATCACTTCATATCTACCCACTGCACTGCCCTGCTCTCCAGTGACGGACTGTGCCTATACTTTGCTGATCTTTAATGCAAAAGGGGCTAAGCACTGCGCACACATGTTGTGTACAGATAATTTGCAGCAATGGATACATCCCTGATTTTTCTTAACATGATTTTGATGAAATATTTAAGGCATAAAAAGATTCAACTCACACTCCTAGAAAGACGGGAATACTGATATTGTCTTAAGTTCACTTGTCAAATATATACTGCATATTTTTTTCTTCAACCTCCTTAACTTGTGAAATAGCACCATATTTTTTCGCAATGCATAACTGGCTTATAAAAAACAGTTCAAGATATTAATATGTAGCTATATACGTACACTGAATTGTTATTAAAATCCTTTTACAAATATGACATTACATACAAGAATAAATACATGATTTATCATACTTTACATAGAAAAGCTTATCTTTCATTACTAGACAGGCATTTGTGCTATACCTAACTACTGTTTACAACACAAAGTGGAGTTTAAAAAAAAAGAAAGAAAAAACACAACTACTTTAAAACAATCACATGACTTAGGATGACTCGATGACAAATATAGCATTATGTCCAAATGTCTACCTATGTACATATATATATATCATTGTAAAAAGGAGAAAAAACTTATATCATTATTCCTAGTTCATTGTGACACTAAGTTAAAATTCTAATGAAAAAGGTCACCATGTGCAAATCAATGAAAAATGGTTGTGACACATTTTACATCTTTAAAGGTTCCTCAAACTACTTGAACTATCTTTTGCAGATTTCAAACACTGCTTTAAAACTGCAACGAGTTCACACCTTCAAAACAAGTGCACAGGAGTACTGGCAATCGTAATCTTTTCAAACATATATACAGAAATATTTGAATGGTAGTATATTTCACTATATTTAAATTCCTGAATGCCAAATTCATTTCTTTCTTTCTTTTCATCAAAGAAAACTCAGCAACTCAAGAGTAGCCAGGCAACCTTCCTTAATTTCTTCTTCAGTGATCTATGTTAACATAAACCTGCAATCAATTTGGGACAGTAGCCAGAGACCACTCTTCTTTTCCAAATTATCATCTTTACAGTGCACTGTTAAGATGAACTAAATCTACAATACTAAAAAAAATACTAATGGCAGTGTTACTGGTTCTGTGCATGGCAGCATTAACTAGCCATTGTTGCATAAGATGATTGTAACCATCATTATGGCATTTTTTTTTGTTGACATTTTCTATCAGGTTTGAAAACAACATATATAATGGGGTAGGACTGCATATAGGCTTTTTTAGTTGGACTAGCACTTATCAAAGAAACACATCAAATCAAGGGCAATTTCAAAGATTTGATCCACAGGCCATTACTGAATTGATGTCCATTGCAGTGTCATAAGCAATGCCAAAATAAATCTCAACAAGAATTGATATCTTGAAGCACAAACAAAATTCACTGAAGAATTCATGACGTGAATTATATAAAAGAATATATTTATTGAGTGGTGCCTGATCCTTTCTTGCCGGTAAAGCATGGTGTGAGCCTGTATGCCTCCTTTTGTAGGTATGCTGAAGATCATATACCACTCAAAATATTGTTTTACCTCTTCAAAGATTACAGAGTGCTTTGCTGACTTGCTATCATACTTCAAACCAATAATTAATGAACAGCTAAATATGTACAGAATAGATGCTAACAAATAGTAAAAATAATAATAAAAAGAAGTAAGAAATAAAAGGAGACACAGCAAATTGTTTTACATAACTTAACACACATAAATGCTTTTATTGTTTAAAAAAATTATTATTCTTTAAGAGTTGCAAGTATATATACACAAGATTATGAGCTTAAGTGTTAATGCATACTGTTTGCATGGTGCAGCATTGTAAGCGGGTTGCCATTTAGAGGAAGGGTAGCAAACATGAGGAAACAAAGCACATAAATAATGGAAGGTTTCTTTAAAAAACAACGCAAGACAAAAATATACCATGTATTTAGTGTTCCCTGAAAATCGGTTTACAAAATGGACACTGCTTCTAACCTGATCTACTGTGTATGTATCAAAAAGCTGAAAATAAACTGATCACTACTTCTCAACATAATTTTGAGTGTGTCCCAAGAAAAGGTCGTAAAATCCAAGAAGCACAAAGCTTATAAGCCTGTTAATTTGGAATCATGATATCCAAAGAGACTTAGGTCTGGTTGCACAGACTAGATAGGTGCTGACAAGGAGCTATGATCCCTTGCTTTGTGCTATTCTCATACTTTAGCTGATCTGTTGCCCACTAATGTTATTTCAATAACAATGTAATACAGCTGATACTGCTTAATTTGGACCAGGTTTAACAGGAACATTCCTGCATGGGACTTGCTCACTTTTTTTCTCCTAATACAAGAAGTAAATTTTAACAAATAAACCTGTTCCTCATTTCAAACCCACTCCAAATAATTTTGAAAACACATAGTTGACTTCTTGCTTGCCCTTTGTCAGGTTAAAACTTTTTCCTCCTACTAACAACCATAAGTCATATCCCTTTACATAGATAAATACTAATTCAATGTTCAGCGGGCTTATGTAATTCCCTTCAGCTCCAGAGTGGTCATGCTAGTCATAATATTCTACTATTTGACAAATCCAAAAGTAGTTCAAATTAAGCAGTGCTGACTGTAAATTATGCATCCTGTATCTTAAGTGCTATTTCTAAGAGTAATGCATGCAAGGCATTCTTAGGGTTCAAGTTCGCTTTCGTTTGGGCAGAACTCCGGCAAGGCATCCCGGATTTCTTCCACATTGGCGATCTGCACATGCAACAAAACAAAAAAAGAAAGCAAAGCGGAAAAGGAAAGGTAATTGGGGGAAGCAAAAAAAAAGCAGTCAAAAGCTGGCGAAAACCAGAAAAACATTTGCAAAGACTTTCAAGATAACAATATCAAACACGATCACAAAGCCTTTCAAAAATCAACTTCAGGGTGATTTCATTTTATATTGTTTATCTCATAGAAATCATGATTAAATTACGCAAATATGTAATTGTAATCTTTAAACATTTCCAAAAGTAAAGGACAAGGCAATAAACATTGTGTTAAGGTGATTCGCCCAAAGTCTTGGCTATTGTGCTCTAGGAACAAGTATCTTGAGCATCACCTTCGTGTATTGAAATTTACAAACGTTACAATGATGACACAATCTGAACAATGTATCGATTAGTAATAGGAGGTAATCAAGTCACCCTTAATTTGATGATTTGAAAGTCTTTGCCATCATGTCGGGATTAAAAAGCCTTTAGCACACCACAGGGGCATCACAGCAAGAGTGTTGCCAGAGGAAGTATGGGGCTGCCAAGACCCCCCATTCAAAACTTTGTTGGTGAACTTGAGAATTTACAAGCTTGGAAGGCAACATTTGAAAAACACTTTTGCTGCATTCAAAATGCCCACACAAATATATAAATGTAGCACTGAATTTTTGATGCAAGCAATATATCCAATATTAGCTGAAATTTTGTTCTTGATTTATAGCCCAAGCATATGTTTCATTTTTGTTTCTTGGGCTAAATGAGTAGAAATGCTGGCAGAATTCCCAAGCAAAAAAAAAATTATTTTAATATTCAAACTGCTTCCAATGAGAGCTTTATTAATAAATCCTTGAATTTTCTCACAGATGACTTATTAGCAATTTCTATTCTATCCATCTTCTTTTTTTTTTTTTTTTTTTTTTTTTTTTTGGGGGGGGTGTTTTTCTTTCTTTCTTTTTATCAAACAACAAAAATGCTGAGCTTCTTGGGTTATATTTTTTTTACAGAGCTTACAGTATGAATATTCAGGCAAACCAGTTATTGCTTAACTTTTCTTCATATATTTTTGAAATTGGACCCCTTTGCTACTTTACGTATTCTAAAAAGTAAGCATTCACATCAAAAAGGATTGCAGCAGAACATCAAGCATTTTAATAGGAAAAAGAGAAAAATGGGCTTGGAATCAAACAAGATTAATAAGCATTTGATCTATAAATTCTAAAGGAGCAAACAGAAATGAAAGATTGATAAAGAGCATGCAATTGCTACTCAAATTTTCTTTCTATTTCTACATTGCCAAAGAAAGCAGACCAAGTGCAATAATTATGAAGATAATAACTGAAGCAGGATCAAGGCTCTGAGCTACATCTGGAGAAAAGAAAGAAATTAATGGCATTCTGTTTGCAAACGTACTGCACACTTTGCATGAACACACAAGAAGAAAGTGACTTTAAAGTCATGACAGGGAAAAAAAATGCTGACTACCTGCAAAGCAAAAGGGAAGAAAGCAACTGCTAAATGAAAAGCAAATACACTAACAAACAAACAAGGACACATAGAACCAACCAAACAAACAAAAACTATTATAAAAACAGAAAAGCAAAAAGGGTTGGGATAGAGGCTGGCTTCATGCATGGGTGGCTCATCTTTTTGGCTCTAAGACTAAGAGGAAAACTAGGAGGAGAAAGTACTGTCAATCAATCAGTCAAAACAGAGGTCAAAAGTCATTAAGGCTGAGGTCAAAGTTCATACAGCAAAAGGGAAAAGCATTCTGGAAAAGCTAAAAAAACATCTAAATGATTCAAATCGACTGTGGAAAGGTGGACCAATGTTAACGAGTACGAAAAATTAGTAGAAATTTTTTTCTTGATTCCTAGCCAGCTACTTCCATATTCAATGAGAATTCCTCTGATTTCAAACCCTCCGTAATGATGTTTCCACATCGTCGCATCAGCGCAAAAGGGCCCCTCATTGAATTTTGCATTACCGGGTAAGCTGTTCTCATGACAATCCAGATGTGACTTTCTATTACTTGGAGTTATTGTTATCTTCCTTTTGGATAGGTTTTAGAGACATAATGAAACGTTTTGTGGCAAATTTTCTTCTTTCGTAGAATGACCAGAGCACAGCTTTTGCATTACGTAAGGGCGTTTTGCGCTGATGTGACAAAATTAGGACAAGCAGATCACAGAGACTACCACCATCATGCAAAGGAAAATTATGGTTTAAAAAAATTTGAAGCAAAATTCTGTCACATATCTGTCAAATCAAAACTTGGTTGTCTTCTGATATTTCTCATTTGATCTATGTCATCTATGTCCAAGCACCTAGAAATAATGCATCCTACAGATGTTAGTATACAGAATATTAAAATGGCAGTTACTGTCTGCATGTAACACCCCATAGGCTCAAACCTCTTGACAGAATAAATCTCCATTTTCAACTACTCACAACATAGTCTACTGATAGCACGATCTTGTGGATCTATAAATACATTTATAAGACATATAAGTGAGGAAAAATCATTTTGAGTTTATAGGACTATGGGGCTTGTGGCATTATTTCCTAGCCTAAAAACCTGTCAGCATAGTTAAATTTCTGTAGCTCTAAATAGGCAGTATTAAGAACTACAAATCATAAATAATTATCTAAACATGCCACCACAAAAATAAGGTAACAGAGGTATCACAGAAAACTGAACATTGTAAAATAGAAAATCTATCGAGGCTAAACTCCACTTCCCAATGAGGGCTGCAATTGGCTGGACACAATGGCTGCCCACAACAGGCCTGTTTATAAATTCATTTTCTAAACTCACAAGAGTGGTTTAGGAAATCCACTCTCTGAGAAATCACATTAGGGATCGCTTCATTTTTTTTTAGTGGAAATCACTGCTCAAAATAATGGAATCCACATTATGGTGGAATCAAATCAAAGTAGTGGTTGGAAGAAGCATTTGAGTGCGGAATCCACTCCTCCGAGCATGGTTTTTCACTCTGAAAAGACATAATCTCTAACATGAATCCTAAAAGAGTGGTTTCCAGTCTTGTATGTTTCAAGTGTAGTCAAATTTGCCAATTTTTCTGTCAAAAGAATGTTTCGGTTGAGTTATTAAATTCAAAGGTTACGTGTGGTAGCATTTGTATTGATGGAATCTACCATTCATTTTGAAGCATTGCTAGGTCGCACAAACCTCTAGAAAGCCAGAAGCCCTCAATAGCAACTTCTTACAAAGCAGTGTGAATAGCTCCATACAGTGTCTACACAACTGATACCATTTATATAGATGGAATCTGCCATTCAAATTCAGGGTGTTGCTAGGTCCGCCAAAACCTCCTGTATGCTTTCAAGTTTTCAATAGTAAATATATACTAAGAAGTGTTTTGATAATATGAATACATAAACAGGTCTATTGTCTATACAAATAGATTGCATTTCCTATTTCTTGCATTTTTGTAAAGCCATTCTTCCTGACATTTTTTTTCTAAAAATGCAACATATAGCCAATGCATCCAACATGTTCAGCCATTTATGAATTTAGAAATGATGATGAATGGGGGGGGGGGGGGGGGGGGAGGGGGGAGATGTGTGGATCAGGGGGCCGCAGCAGGAGCTTCTTCAAGTCGCACTATGTTGGGACAGAAATTGGGCAACGAATCTCGGACAGTTTCCAACGATGCAACCTGTTGAAGAGAGCGAGAGAGAGATAGAAAGAGAGAGAACACAGGTGACAGTTAATATGAGTGCAATGCCTGACATGGACAATTACATTATGACACAAAATATATAAACATGTTTTTCTTTTAACCCATTCGTGACAGGAATTATTTAAAGCCTAATTTGATCAGCTTTTATTCTTCAAATTGGCAACACCAACATTTGTATTTTATTGCTACATTTTTCTTATAAAACGTCATGTATCTGAAATGAATATAAATTGACAGAAATTATGATGAAAAGTCAAAAAGTTGCCAATTTGCAGGGGAAAACAGTGATTTTAAACTTTCTATCACATTGCCAATTTAAGGATTTTAATGCTTATTTCCCTTTAAAAAATTTTCAGCATCAAACAACGAATATTGACTCAACCAAAATGGGCACAGTTTGTGTAGAATTTTTCGCTCTTTCTGCTCATGTATTTGGTATGATTTTTAGGGCTTTGCATCAAAAGATATTAGGCCAAACCACAAAATGTGGACCTCTGTCACAAATGGGTTAGTGAATACATGTATGTTATAATGAAAGAGGGAATGAAAAGACAAAGATGGCTTTGAAGTGCAATGATAATGTACTTGTAATAATATGAGTGTAAGAACACATGATGGAAAGTGCTGGAAAACAAAAAACAATTTTTTTTTTCAATGATGGTATTACCGGTACATGTATGCAGCTGATGTCTATTTCTCACTATAACTATAATCATATAACCAGTTTATTTTTATGCTGTTGTTTATTACCAGGTATTGGGATTTTTTCAGGGGGAGGAGGCAAAATGCGATATGTGACTATTCATTGATCAATGCCAAATGTGAGGTTTTAAGTAGCACTTTGCATTAGTTAATTGAAAATTTTACTACTAAAAGTAATTTGCATGACAATAACATACACTTGAAGTACATAAGACTAAAAACTGTCACATATCATTTAGAAGAGTGAAATGTTGTATTTCACTGAGTTATATATGCAAACATCAATGATGGCAAGATATTGAAAATAATCTAAGCTCATGATCAACCAATATCAGATTCAAAATAGCAACTCTCTAGAAAATTCTACAGATTTTTCCAAGTAACTATTACTACAATATTAATGACCCACATGTTGTTTATCATATTCTTTTTCAAGCTAATGTAACTAAACTACATTTATAGCAATTGGAGATGAATATTTATAAGAAAATTAAAAAAATGCAAGAGGGTGAAAGGTCTATTTACCACAGAGAATGAAATTTACAAGAAATAAGTTCAAGCAAACTACATATATGTCTACAGTGTTTCTAGAGGTAAAGCAATGCTCTGTTCTGTTCTATTTTTCTCTATTTAAAACTTGCATTTAACAATTTAAGGATTTGATGCAGTCGATCCGAAGTGTACCAGCAGCAAGAAAATTCAGAAAAACCAACACCAACTACTTAAAAGCATTCTGGAAAATATTTGTGTAACTATGACTTAAAAGTTTGATTCTGAAGAAGTAGAAGAAAAGGAAAAAACACTGGTGAAACATTCAGTTTTCAGCATACTTAACAATTATCCTTTGGTAGTACTTTTATATCAGTTATGCAAATATAGCTTTTAATATATCATCAATCACCTTTCCTTTGCTTGAATATTTTATCATCTTTCCTACTTATGCTCGCTATCTCTGACACGAGTAAACTTAAAAAAAGAACACGAAATCATAAAAGCACAAATGATTTCAGATCAAAAAAACAGTACTGTATGTCCCTACTCTGCACGTTTTATACAATAAATGTATGAAAGGACTGTGAATTTGAACAATTACAAATCATTTTATGAAGAGAAGTGTCACACAAAATGCAATACCTGTCATGCTATCACACCAGATTTAATTCAAGCTACATGTTCATGTAGGACGACATATCGTTGTCGTTTTTTATGAACCGGCAAATCCGTGCGCAGTAGGTAGAAACGTGAATTGGAGGAAAACGAGATTTTAGATTTAGGTGTTCTTAAATGATAGAATTTGCTTTCCTTGCATAATTTCATGTATCGATTTATACATTTAACGAAACCTTGAAATGGTGTATATTACCATATACATTAAATATTATAAGGAAGCATTGGCCATTCAAACACTATTCGACGGTTTCTAACAATGTTTTCTCCAACGCGCGTATCTACACACTTGAGCGGGTTTGTCGGTTCATAAAAACAACGACGATATATATGGTTGTGATCAAAACATGCACTTCAAATAAATCATTCAATAGTGGTGGCACATTTATCACCTCAACACGGATAAAATGGGTCAACTTTCACATCAGTTTGAATACAAATAGATGCAATGTTATTACAGTAATCATGCCGACAGACTTTGATACTAGGTGCACTTGTGATTTGTGAAACAACTTCATGCAATACTCTCATGGATTTGATGGGTCTCACTATAATTTCATCCACACAGACATTTTGTATGTACATGAAAACATACATTTTGGATTTATAGAAAGATAGGATCATGGGTTTTGAATAGGATGGATTGATTCATCTGCTAACAGCAAGAAAGACATTAACTGTATGCCTTTTTAACACCAAAGCAGACCAATTTATAACACACATACATGAATGTACATGTATTTTGTGGAAGGAATAAACATATGGGAAACAGGTAAAACAACATTCATAATATCACAACATGTCTTGGAAAATGATGTAATGAACGATTCTACTGATGAAAACATCCATGTGGGAAAAAAAAAATCTATTTTATTCGTAAGAAGGCACTGAAAATGATCTGTGCTAAAGCACAGATGAATCAATAACATGTAAATGTGTGTACATGTAGGTTTTCAAGGTGAAAAACAAATGGGGGAAAACGGGACAAATCAGGATTCATGATATCATAACACGTCTTGGTAAATGACGTAACAAATAACTATGGTGACGGAAACACCTATGTGGAAGGAAATGGCTTTCGCATGAAAACACCAAAATGATCTGTTCTGATATTTCACCTCCAAGCTAAGGAACGCTTACTACTGGAATGAAATGAAGCTGTGTTAGAATCAAAAGATGATGGCGGTAACCTATATCTGCGATGAAATGCTTGCTTATTGGATGGCTAGAGAGGAACAAGAAAACAACTTCTGAATGATTACAAGTACGACCTGGGATGAACAAAATGTATGTAACTACACTATATAAAGCAAGGGTACGACATGAAGTCTATTAACCATGTGCGATGAAGGTCTTTTTCTCACACTTTTGCAAGGCTCATAATTAGAAGAAGTATTGATCAGCTCGTAGGCTTTACTGCTACATAATTACATGTACTTTGCTATATTTCTTCATGTGGGTAGCTACAAAGCCATAAAGTTAGTACAGTCAAACCTGCTTTAGTGACCACCTGGCTATAAACTCCATTATTTTTGTTTTCCTTGGATGGTTCTCATTGAAAAAATGAATTAATTCGTTCATGACAGAGGTCCACATTTTGTGGTTTGGCCTAATATCTTTTGATGCAAAGCCCTAAAAAACATACTAAATACATGAGCAGAAAGAGCAAAAAATTCTACACAAACTGTGCCCATTTTGGTTGCGTCAATATTCATTGTTTGATGCTGAAAATTTTTTAAAGGAAAATAAGCATTAAAATCCTTAAATTGGCAATGTGATAGAAAGTTTAAAATCACCGTTTTCCCCTGCAAATTGGCAACTTTTTGACTTATCATAATTTCTAACAATTTATATTCATTTCAGATACATGATGTTTTATAAGAAAAATGTAGCAATAAAATAAGAATGTTGGAGTTGCCAATTTGAAGAATAAAAGCTGATCAAATTAGGCTTTAAATAATTCCTGTCACGAATGGGTTTAAGGAACCTCTTCATAAGGCAACCTGCTCACAAAGACCACCTTTCTTGTCCCTCTTCACTGGTCTTTATACACAAGTTTGACTGTGCTACATCTAGGACTGTACTACAAACTCTCTAAGAGACTCTTTACCCATCCAAAATATGTTCAAAGATCCATGTTCTTCTCTAAAAGATTCTTTTCTTTTTCTTCCCAGCACTACTACAAAACTACATGTTGACATCATCTGCACGATTAGAGTTCCTATTTTTTCCCTGCATTTCTACAAAGCGATTATTCTCTTTAATTTCTACATCGCTATAAACTCCCATTCTCCCCCATCATTCTTCTATCAGAATTCTACAATGTATGCTTCTTCTGTAATCATCTTTTAAGTCCCTAAATTGCTAAAAGGCGGTAGATTTTATATGTATCTATACATCTACAATGCTTCTTGTTTCCCTATCCTATGTAGCTAAAGCCCCCTTATATCTTCCTACGGTTCCATGACATCTGCTCCGACGATTGCTCCCAAAACCTAACACAAATCTTGATCCTTATCCTGACATCATTCTAAACAAAAAAAAAACCCTATCAAAACCCTAACCCTAACCCCATGTCTTCGGAGATATTAAGACAGGAGCAATTATCGCAGGAGCAAATGTCGCGTCATTCTTGCTACATGTGCATGCACTTTGCTATGAAGCTCCTACACGTATTCCTCCTTGCTACATGTACTTCGTCTACAAGCTTCAAATTTTCATTCTATTTTGCTAATAAGCTCACATTCCCAGGGCGTCTTTTTAAGTGTTCGGGGGGATATCACCCCTCGGTAAACTGTCAGGCTTTACAGCAGGCGTCTCAATGTCCACCACGCGAGGGCAAAAATTTGGTAGACTGTCTCGTATTTGTTCCAAACTGAGCACCTAAACATGCAAGATGAAATAAATAAATCAGAAGGTCAACTAAATCAGGAAAATTAATTTTGTCTATTGCTATAAATCCTTTACTCTTTACTATCATAAGTATTATCATAAACTGCAGTTGAAGTGTTACCTATCAAGTGCTCTGTACTTTAACTCTTTGATATTGATTACAGTACCAATAAGAAGGCCTCGCTCATGGCTCTAGGTAATACATTAAGCCTAGTTTATTTTTGACTAATGACAACGGCCATAATGTATGCAGATATGTAATATACCTGCCGATACTCACAAAATTGGGCACACCTGGGGGCGTTTCATCAACATTTGTCTACTGACAAGTTGTCAGCACTGAAAACTTTATCAGCGGCTGACAAATGATGCCGTATATAAGGCTAGTCAGAAACTGTTGGTTAAAACAGACTTTGTCAGTGAAAATCACTGACAAGACACTTGATGAAACGCCCCTCTGAACTACATGTACATGTATGACGTTGGTGGGCTTCTGTCATTGAAGCACAGAAGACAATGTCTACATTTCTTTTGAAATGACACCATGTCAAAGAAGCAAAAATGATTGGCTCACAGATTTATCGGTGAGGGCTGAAAAAAGTTGGTGGCTGAGCGAATCAAATCAGCCGATAAAATAGGTCAGGGAGGCTCATAGGTATATAACAGTCAGGACTGACATGCCATAATCATTTCCTGTTTATTTTTTGAATTCTTTGACTGATTCCATAACCATTCATATGTATAGTTATCACTATCGTTACCTGTCAAATATGACCTGTGCCTTAGAATAACTGACTGCAAATCAACAACTACTGCATGACCCAAAGACTTTCTTATCTGTTTGGGGATTAAAGCTTCAAAGACTTCCAAAGTCAGATGGTCGGCAAATTTTACCTAATGCAATGCGATCGAAGTGACATGCTATGGTGTACATGTATTTACTTCTGGATCAAGGGTGAGGAAAAACATTACATCTCTTGCAAGACTGCTTGGAACATATGTATAAACAAGACAGGTACACTTCATACAGATTAAATTACATACAGGTAATTAAATTACATACATACTGGGAAAAGTAATCTTTAGAATCATTATTTCATCTTCATGACAAAGTTAGGGGTCAACATCAAGCATTAATTGAAGAGGAAGAAAACTACTTTTGATAACACTTGAGGCACTTTCACACCTACCAGATCAGGAAAAATACCCGTTAATTACAGGAACCTTTTCAGGCCCCCAAATACCCGATAATTATTTTGTATATTCACACCTCCCAGAACCAGACCTCTGAGAGAAAGTTCTCATAGTTTATATGAGCATATGTGCATTACAGTTCATGCTCTAGTGTTCGATGGGATAGAAGTTCTTGTCATTTGCTTTCACAATGCAAATATCCCTGCGACCTTGGAGAAAGTACGCATATTTTGAGGAAGTACTGTACCTACTAATAAACTACGAGTATTTTCCTTCGGGGATATTACAAGTACTTTCGATTCAAATACCTGGCGTTTTCTGATCGCGGGAGAATACCCGATCAGAAAATACCGGGTATTTTTCCTGATCGGGTAGGTGTGAAACCACCTTTGGAGACTTGACATATATATGCCCCAAGGCTGACCTTGACATAACCTGATGAGAAACATGTGGTATCAGCTGACCTCCCGCAAACTAGTATGCTTTTTATATGATACATATTTACAAGTGTGCATACACAGTTAGTTACATGTATACCACACATTTCTTCATACAGGATTCGTTTTAACTTTCTTATAGTCCTAACAGTAAGCAATAGAAGTACATGTTGCAGGAGGTGAAAATGCCTGAATTCTGATGAATGCTAGTATGGGGACACTCCAGGGTTTTCAAGAAGCACACTCGGACAGTGACAAGAAGTTGGCAACATGTACGAGGGTCAGGGATTGGTTCCTGTTTACATGGGGAGAAGGTCACATTGTCATGCTGGAGAGGTCAAGGGTCAAACCTGCAACTCATAAACTCATACCATAAGAAGTGAGTGCTTGGTGCCCGATCACATGTGTGTGTGTGGGGGGGAGTGGGTTAGAACCGGTTTAGACCGGCTCTAACTTAGCGGGATTGGGGCAAAAATCGGGCAGTGTCTTGGAGATGAGTGAGAGACTGGCAACCTGTAGATAACCATGTGGGAAGAAATGATACGTTAGCTATTTGAGAAATTCCTCCATTGATCTCCTGAGATCCATTTCATCAAAAGCAAACATATATGTATCTGAAGAAAAATACATGTAATGGTATTGGTGACGAGCTAATAGTACTTTAAGATCCTACTGATTATGTTCAAGGCACCTACTGGTCAAGTTTCCATTTATGTTTCAGAACTATTACCACTCACATCTCACACACCTAGTCATACCCCTTAAAGATATTCTTCTGCTGCAAACGCAACATATAAAACAAAATTAACTTCAAGAGTTTGAGCATTGGCACGTGTTGCCCTCAAGCTGTGGAACAATTTATGACTGGAAATTAATAAATCCCAAACTATAGATAATTTGAAGTCAAAATTAAAAAGCCATCTCATCATTCAACTGCTCTCGTAGGTTCTGCACTTTACAAATTGAGACATTATCGTCATTAATGAGCAACAATTTCTCCCTTCATATGAACATCGATAACTGATGAAAATGAGATTCTATACATGAAATCAAAACCACAAAAAATGATGGGACACTTACAATAGTGACAAACACAAAGAAACAAAGATTACAAAATAAGAAGCTTTACGTTTCAAATACAATTTTCACATCTCTTTACAGATGTATACTGAAAGATGACTATAATGATGAATTCAGTAAGTATGTACATGTATTCCTGTAATGATATGCATGCCCTAGACCAGGGGTAGATCCAGGATTTTGTAAGAGAAGGGGCAAAAATATCCCCAAAAATTCTCACAGGGAAATTTCAAAGAAAGAAAAAGGTCACTTCATATTTGGATGCATCTTTGTGCAAAAATGGGATAAAGAGTACACTTTGGTTTCAAGAGAGGAGGGGGGGGGGGGGGGGGGGGGGCAAGAGGGCCAGAAGTCCCCCCCCCCCCCCCCACAAAAAAAATGAAAACAAATAAATAATAAAATAAAACAAAACAAAATAAGATGAAAATAAATAAATGAATAAAATCAGAAAATAAAAAAGCTACCGTTGCTCAAGATCTTAAGTATTTTAAGCATGCATATTTAATATTCAGTTCTCCCTCTGGCCATGAAAGTTGAGCTGGCAGAGAGAATGAGTACATGATTGTTTAGAAAGATTTCCAGATTGGGACTTCAAGATTTTAATAAAAACACTGTGCAAATTGAGCACTGAAAGACTGAAAGACTGAAAGAAACACCTGTGCAAACTGAGCACTGAAAGATTGAAAGAAACACTGTGCAAATTGAGCACTCAAAGATTGAATGAAACACTGTGCAAGTGACTGTCAAGCAAGATATGCTGTGTTATGTATCACTAACAAATCATCAGTGAACAATCAAATGAAAGACTTGCAAAGAAAACATGACAGAAAGTCTTGCACACTCCCCGTGTATTAACATAAAAATCATATACAGCTGATTTTAGGAAATAAAACACATTTCTACAACCCAAAATATCTAATA
Source organism: Echinometra lucunter (assembly GCA_029962745.1). Lineage (NCBI taxonomy): Eukaryota > Metazoa > Echinodermata > Echinoidea > Camarodonta > Echinometridae > Echinometra > Echinometra lucunter. The sequence goes on from CM057165.1 coordinate 4,881,273, forward strand.
AAGGTAAACATAATTATGCAAAATAAACCATCAGTGATAATAAATTGCATCACATCCTAGCTTCTCCTGAAAAATTTGGTGACCAGTTGATGTTAAATAAAGAAAGAAAACAAACCAAAAAACAAAAAAAATAGGCGACTCCGAGACAAAACTACATTTATCAAGCAATAACAAATACAGAAATATAAGATAACATTCAAAATTTGTAGCAAAATTATATCAAAGATATAAAGTAAACATAGACTTTTTGCACAGTGAATATAATGAGAGTAATAAATAATACACTATGTTTAAAAATATACATGCTAAACAAACAAACATATCGAAAGCTGGACAGACAATTGAATAAGAAAATCTGGGGGGTGTTTCACAAAGACTAAGAGTGACTAAAATCGCACTTAACTATGGCAGGACATTCATGCCACTGTTTGCTTTCATCATTGGTTTCTCAAGGAATGCGCAAATCATTGTCACATATTTGCAGAATTAACATTTTTTGTTTTCTTCATCAATGAACTATAAAAAATTGTCAATTCTGCAGATTTGTGACCATGATTTGCAAATTCTTTAAGAAAGCCATGGTGAAAGAAAAGAGTGTCATGAATGTCCAGCCATAGTCAAGTGCAATTTTAGTCAATCTTAGTCTTTGTGAAACACCCCCCCCCCCCCCGATCTAATGATTATTCCTAATCTGTAAGAGAGAATAAGAAAAATAAAAAGCAATATGGAAATGAAATGGAAAGTATCAATTAAGGGTCAGTCTTACCTCAGCTCGTATTTCACTCAGGTCAAATTGGTATGCTGATATCCAGCCTGCTTGCTGCATGGCGTAACCTCTTAGTTCATCCATGGTTTCATCTAGCTTGAGGTCGAGGGTGATGGTGGCATTGACGTTCAGAAGTTCATCCTCCAGGTCTTGTAGTCTGTTGGGGTCTACAGAACCAGCGCCGTCTATACGGGATGAAAAAAAAAAACACGGTGTTTGGTATCCAGTTGGGCTTCAAAATGGATTTGGGTGTCGTGTACGGGTGTAGGATGAGGTGCCATGCTTGAGCATGGGGCCATACAGGGGAGGATATTCGTGTTTGGATTCAGAGCCTGTCCCAGTCTATAGGACCAAGGGGGCATTTCCCAAAGCTGTGTGCAAAGTTACAAATGACTTTAAGAATGACTTGAATGTGGAAAACAAATGGGATTCTCAATCATATTTTGTTGCATCAGGTGAAGTTGAAATATCTATGTAGATTAACATTATTATCATTAACCCATAGAGGTACAGTGTCACCTTTAGGAGACGCTTTTGCAGTATCTGTTGGTCCAGAATGTTGGTCAGTACATATCATACATGAGCAGAAAGAGAAAAATGCACTGACAAATTTGAGCCCATTTCCATCGCTGTATGGTGTGGCATTCCGAATTAGAGCAGTTTAAGTGTAACTAATCATTAAACTCTTTAAATTGGCAACACAGTGAATAATATATAATCACTATTTCTGTGTTCAAATTGGCAATTTCTGATTCAATTTTACAATTATATTTCATTTTGGTTTATGTTATATCCATATTTATTTTTTTCAAGCTATGCAAACGTGGAAAAAAAATCATTTGTATTGCCAATTTGAGGATTGAAGATGATTAATCTAGACCTCAAGAAAGCTCTGTACTGCTATGGGTTAACAAAACATTTTTAATGTGAAATATAATTTTTCCAACAATTTAATTGAGATTATGGGAAATATACAGACACATTTTATCTAAAAAAGAGGGAAAACTTTCGGCATTCCATTTCCCTGTTCATAGTTATGTCATTATGTTATGTATTTTCTTTTGAAGTGTGGTAAATTTGGGGATTAACCTTGACAGGCCAATGGCCTTTGTTAATCCCCCACATCCTCCACACTCCATCTTTCTTTTATCTTTTATAATGCCATGTATATGTATGTCATTTTAATATGTTGTATTATTCATATTGATTTGTAAAATTTGATCTGTCAAATATTTTCTGATGTGTTTTTTAAAGAGATGTGAAATAAAAATTGAATTGAATTGAATTGAATTATTAAAGTCATACATAACTTTACACACAGCTTTTTGAAAGACCCCCTGGCATGATAAGGGGAAATAACCATGGGGTTTGATGCAGAAGTGGGTATCATACTAGAAATAGGCTGCTTTTGGTGGATGCGGTGTCAAATTGAGATTGGATTTGGTGTCAATTTGGAGGTCAAATTTGAAAAGGGTTGTACTTGGTGCTGCTAAGCTGCAGGTTTGGTATCAAAAAGAGGACATATTTGTTGTCATGTGTCTGTCAGAGGTAAGTGTAAGTTGGTTTGGGGTGAATCGGTCACTGCTAGAGAGAGGTAATGTATGAAGTGGTTGTTTCTGTCTTACTTTTGTCTTATATCTGCCCCACTTTCCAGAAGGGTCACCCTTACAGAAAGACCATCTGTGTATAGCAGTGACCCGTCCATAGTGGCGAAATTTATCATTTTTCTGACTCACCTAGTTCTGCTTTAATCATATTGAGTTGATCTAAAGCATCCTGGTATGCCTGTAAAGCAGCTTGCGTCACCTGTTTAGCAGCATTTGCCTTCTCTTGAGCCTGTCAATTTGAAACAATATTATTATCATTGCGATTATCATTATCTTATCATCCTTATCTCATTATCATTATTATCACTATTTTTACTACCATTATTAGTATTATTATTCTTACTATTATCATTATTATTTTTATTATCGTCATTAGTATCATCATCATCATCATTATTATAATTATCATAATTATCATCATCATCATCATCATCATCATCATCAATATTGTTCCAAATATTATTCTCATAATCATTATTATAATTCAGCAAAGACAACTAAGAAAGAAGTAGAGAACAATAGCAGAATTTAAAAGAGAGTCACATGGATATCAATAAAACTTATCTTGAACAGCATATTATTTTGATACTGTCAAGGTGAAAGGCATCTACACATACTCATGGTTGTCATATTTACCCTATCAGCCATATTTCCATCATCATTCGCCTGGCTCTCAATGGCATTAAGTCTCATCATGGTTTCCATGGCGTCCGCTGCGAGGTCATCAGCGCGGTCATTCTGCGTCTGAGCCTCCAGCATGGTGGCTTCCGCGTCGGTTCTGACCGCTCTGGCAGCCTGAATGACAGAGCAGAAGATAGAGACAGCATTACGGAAAGGACATCATAATAATAATAATAATCTTGTTTCCCCAGGGAAATCTCATCAGATTCATTGCTGTTCTTCCTGAGGGCCCTGCAAATTATTATTACCCCAGCTATTACTAGGTCCCCATTTACACCTGGGTCGAGTGGAACAATTGCAGGTAAAACATCTTACCCAAGGATGTAAGCACCCAGCGAGAATTGAACCCAGGACCTCTCATATAAGATTCAAGAGCCAACACCAATAGACCACAATGCTCCCACTGGATCCCACGGGATCCCACAGGATTCTTTCATGTTGTGGTTTCACAGAGATGGTTTCACAGAAGACCATGATCTACCAACAACCACAATTAACCTGCTGCCTATAGGAACTGGGTAATCCCTGTAATAAGTCTATGGGAGTTTGATAATTCAGGTTTCCAGGGGCAAACCCCAGTGATTTTTAGTGTTCACGTATGGCGCCTTAAACCGTGCCACTTATGATCATGAGGCACACATGAACGCTTCAAAGTTCAAATAAAAGAGAGTTTTGTTGCAAGTTGCATAGACAAACTCAGGAAGTCATATTTTGTGCTAACTTTATGGGAAGTTGATTGGTCCACACCTTTTTGCTGCCAGGAGAAAGCCTGTTTTAGAACTTTCATATTCAATGATTTGAAAGGAAGCTAGGTTTACCTCTGAAGCCAATGTGGCATTTCCCTCGGCCATCCTGGCATAGTCTCTGGCCTTCATGGCATCTCCCTCTGCAGCTGCGATGGCATCGGATGCATTATGGGCTGTCACGTTGGCCTGGTTGATCATGGCCTCAATGTCGGGGATTCTTAGCATGGCATCCTCGGCTTCTTGCTTGCTCTTTTCAATCTCCTCATTGAATCCTGTGTAAATGAGACAAAAAAATCACATAGGAGATGCCATGGCACAGCGGTTGAACAGTTGTCTTCGGTAGAACAGCAAGTGGATGATCTAGTGCCCTTTGGAAAGGCAGTTCTCCTTATCACAAAGTTCCTCTGAGAGGACTTAAAACCATTTTCCCTAGTTGCTTACTGACAATGCACATATACAAGCTTACACTTGGAAAATAATTAACCAACCAACCAACCAACCAATAAACCAACCAACCAATAAACCAACCAACCAACCAACCAACCAACCAACCAACCAACCAACCAACCAACCAACCAACCAACCAATAAACCAACCAACCAACCAATAAACCAACCAACCAACCAACCAACAAACAAACCAACCAACCAACCAGCCAACAAACTATGAATTGTCACATTGTACAGGGTACTGAGTGGCCTGTGCATGATCTCAATTTCCAAACGTACACTTTCTAAAAAAATGGATTTCAGTACTTCATATAAGGTCACAGACAGCTACCAGTAACATTAACCCCATACCTTGTAATACTCTGAGGATATCCTTGGCTTCTTGCAGCGTTTCGTCTCCTTTCCTCTTGGCCTCTAGGGCTATGGAACGAGCATTATCTGCCTTGGCCAGTAGAAAATCTATCAACTGCAGAGAAGAAAAATAACAATGTGATACATATCCCTCTTCATGTACTGAAAAAATTCAAAGATAACACATTCAAACTTACTAGTATGTACAGTACATGTACATCATATAGTGTTTGGAATATATTCAAGGGATATAATTCCCCTCTTGCTCTCACAAATCTACCCTGTTGGTCTAATGTTCCATTGACCAAATGACCCACTGGTCCTATACCAATAGATCCCATTAAAAGCGAACCTTAGCCCAAAAGAAGACTAGATGCCTGATTGGTCCAAAGCACATTGTCCTCAGTACAAGGCCAACAGGGCATTAAATGAATGCAACATGGACCTACAGGACAAGGAACCAATGTGACATTGGACCAGTGGGACAGGACCAATACAACATAGGACCTAGGCACCAAAGGATCAATGCGACAAAGAACCAGTGCTATAAAGATCCAATGTGGCAGGGAACCACTGAAATATACATGGACCATTGCAATATAGGACAAACATGAAACACATGTACATCAAACAGACAATATACTTTCAAATAAATTGAACTCTCACATTTTCAGCTGCGATGCCTTTGTCCAGGAGGTCTGCTGCTGTCCGTGCATCCTCCGCTACCTGGGCTAAGAGATCCATGTTCTCTCTCCTCAGGGCATTGGCTTCATCAATCACCTGCCTTGCCTTAAAGGATACAAACATGGAAAGGTTGCAGTCATCCTTGAAGCAACATTCACGATATGTGATGCTTAGGGAGAAGCTTGAGTTACAGGAAGGATAGTTTGTGAGCTTTCTCATTTATTTTAATGTGAGTTAGGAAGAATATGATAGTAGATACAAAAGTTCCCGGAAAAGCATTGCTCTTCAAATGCCCTCATATTCGAAATACAATAAGAAATAGCTGAAGTGTTCTGGCCGAACATTAATGTCATCTTTGTGAGTGGTCCCAAGTACTGTTTTCTTTGTGCAGTGCATGTGCCTTTGGGGAAAGTGAGTAGATTTCTTATCAATTTGATAATTCCACTAGACTGACACTAGACTCCTGTGTTTACATATCAACTAATCTACCTTTACCAGCTGTTTGGATATAGTCATTTCTCTCTCAATGCATTTGCATGATCAGCGTCAGTTATTAAGTTGTTGGTTGTTGCTAGTAACCACTGCGCCATCTACGTTGAATGTACACAAATGTCTGTCTGACACCAAGACTGCTAACGTGTAATAAAACATAATCAATCTGCACTACAAGTTGCATCTGAAATGCGTGGTGGCAGCGGTGGGATATGAACACAAGCCATCGAAATGACTGGTGTTTTCCCCAGTTTTATGCATCTGTCTGTATCTTAGGAACATATATCATGAGGCTATTGAAGTATCGCCTATTTATTTTGGGATGAGTATATAGCACGAATATCCCCTTCTTTTTTGTGTCCATTAGTTGTTAGGTTTTTTTTGCCAATGTTTGCCTCACATATTTTTGTCAGTCAGTATTTCCATGCGCAGGTCTCGTTGCCTACTTGTGCTTACAGTACCAGTTTTCTACTGATGTTTCAACATGTTCGCAGTTGTGGGTAGTTTTCTTACAAGGTTATAGTACAATGGTGTTATATCTTTCAAATGATTTAAGGAGGATGAGGGGTAATGATAGAGTTTAATTTTTGTTGAAAGTCATAATAGGTCTGAAATTTGTCTTAGATCTATGTGCAGTCGATAGGGTGATCCAATCTTGTAATAATACCTTGTGATTTACTTGTTTTTTATTCCCTACTCACTAGGGGCTGTTTGAGTCTTCTAAAGTTAATGTGTTTATTCATGTGTGTTAGGTATGCCTAAGTCAGTGAGGGCTATTTTTGTGTATAGTTGTTTTGTTAATAATTTCTTTGATAAAGTGTTTTCACCTAGATTAGCATGTTATGTCATAGCGAAATGCTGTTTGCGCTTTTGTGTATATTCACACATCATATGAAAGTTTTTTTTGCCTACAGTTTTGATATATAAAGGAAGGAAGAAAGAAAGAAATGATTACGCCAGTTATTAAGTTGTTGATTGTTGCTAGTAACCACTGCACCATCTACATTGCATGTACACATATGTTTGTCTGACACTGCTATTGTGTAATAAAACATAATCAATCTGCACTACAAACTGCGTCTGATTATTTCCTTAATTGCGCAGAACTCAACTTTCTCTTAACATTTATCTATTTTCTTTAAAACAGAATGTAAGGGCAAGTATATATCATGCATACCAACCGCCCACTGCAAATATGTAAAGTGCAGTGCGCTTAAAAATCTCCCGCATGTGTGAACTAGCCTTTAAGGAGAGAATTCAGTGACGTGTATAGTAGTGAGAAGAGCATATCATATTACTTTGTTATCTTCGATAATCCTTACTGCTCATCCGCTGTCAAGCTTTTGAGATTCTGTCTCCTAAAACTTATGAAGAAATAATTTCTGCTGCATAAAAACACCTAAGAATGTTCACTGTTGTGTAAAGGAGCACAAAACAGGTGTGAAAGTCATCAAAAACGTAGTTTGAAGGAATTTCAGGAGGAATTTATTCCAACTGCTGGAAAGATACTTTCCGCGATGTGCATACGGCGAAGGAATTGACTGCATGTGCAAATGGGATCTCAATGTAATTTCTATCAAAAATCATGATATAAAATCCTTAACATGCAATGACTTACTCTGTAACTGATGTCATTGGCTGCATCAAGCAAGGAGTTCACATCGATTGGTGAGAGGGGCATGTTAGCCTTTGTGAGTAACCTGAGAGCATCATCTGCAGCCTGTTGCGCCCTAGCGTAGCATTCGTCAGCAGCCTGGGAGGCCTCATTAAACAGTTCTTGGGCATCAACGTATCTAAATTGAGGAGAGCAAATGCAATACCTTGAAGCATTATCTTAAGCCCACTGCACACTACACGATCTGTCTGCCATCCAAACTTGGACAAAAATTGTTACGGTACATGTATATGGTTTGAACTGGCAAGCATGGAAAATCATACTGAGCAAAATTCTGAACAGTCTTATGAATACTAAAGTTGCGAGCCTCCTTGTTTGTATAAAAGCGAAGTCAATTCCGAATCATAGTGATGTCATAGCAATCTTGCAACTGGCTAAGATTTGAAGCTGATTTGGCCTTTACTCCAACCTAAAAGCTTGCAGTTGACCAAATTATAGTATTCCTATATTCATTCTGAATCTGAAATAAGATAATTTTACTTGTTTAAACTTTCATATTCAATGCAAAATGTCATTTTTTCCAAAGTCTAGTGTGCAGTGGTCTTGAGAAGCCTTGGGTATCAACTTTAAGATCATCTTCAATATGACATCATTATCATCACCACAATCACGACCCTAATGAGTGATGGTATCATCTTGGATATAATTGCCATCAATGTCCATATTTCGTCAATCATGAGTACATTTATTCAGAATCATCATCATCAACACCATCATTATAATCACAATCATCCTCATCCTCATCATTATTATTATTATCACCAATATCATCATCATCATTATCATCATCACCATTATGGTCATGATCATTATCATCATCTTCCCATCATCGTCATCATTATCATCATCATCCTCACCCTCATCATCCTCCTCCTCCTCCTCATCATCATCATCATCACCCTCATCATCATTCTCATCCTCCTCCTCCTCCTCCTCCTCCTCCTCCTCATCATCATCATCCTCCTCATCCTCATCATCTTCATCCTCCTCCTCCTCCTCATCATCATCATCATAATCATCCATCATCATCATCTCCCCCCTCCCTCAATATCAATATTACCATAACCACATATCATCACAACCATGCCAACCACCATCAATATCACTTAATTTTCCTCCTCCTCTTCCATCACCTCCTCCCCTTCCTCCTCCCCTCTCCTCCTCCTCTCCCTCTCACCCTCCTCCTCCTCTACCACCACCTCATCATCACTTACTTGCGCTCTACTGCTTCTACCAATGCCTCCAGATCTCCACCGCTTCCACTGTTCCTGGCTGCCTCCAAAGCCTGGTAGGCAATATCAACAGCTTGCCTTGCAGTTTCCTCAACCATCGAGGCCATTCGAGTATGACTGTAAAAGCATACACAGAAACCAAACATTATCTTCCCCTTTCTGGTGTTTTTTTTTTTTTGGAGGGACATTAAATGAAATGGATTTAGAAGTATATGATTTTAGGTTGTTAAACTGACCAGAGCCACACTGCATAAAACTTACCATTGATGGTAACTTTGCCATCAATGGTAACTTCCATGGAAACCTTGAATTTGATTGACTGTTGAGCAATGTTACTATGGTAGTTACCACTGATGACAGAGTTACCATTAAAGGTAAGTTTTATGCAACGGGGCCAATTTAATGATGGATTTCAGGGCTTGAAGAAACAACACCATGGTCTAAACTTCTAAAAAAAATCTACAGTTAACTCCTATGCGAAGTGAGAAAAGTGTGCAATAAACAATTCTTCAAACAGATATTGTTTACATATTTCACCAAAGCGATGTATAACAACTTTTGGATCCCTTTGTCAAATAAATCTTCACATGCTATTAGGAAATACTTAACCCACTGATTGCTGCAAATTTGAAAACATATCATATTGTAATTCCTCAACATTGAAAAAGGTCAAGGGATTTTCTCCTATCATCTAGTGTCTACCCATCACATCTGAATTTAAAAAGGAAAATACAACAAGACTGATACCTTTTCTGCCATGTTCCAGCAAAAATTACCTTATATTTTTTTTGTTTATGCTTAATGAATTTCTGATTTTTTGGTCCACATGCACATGTAATACACTGTACCTAACCCTAACCCTAAACCTCTTCAGATGAGCAGGATTTGTTCCTGATGCCAGAATGAAGACTTACTTATCAGCAAGTTGCATAGCTTCTCGAGCTAGCTCCTGCATTTGCCTATCTTGAGCAGACATGTTTGCAGTGAGCCCTCTAAGTCTATCCAGAAGAGCCCATCCCTCGTTATCGAGATAATCCTGGGCAGCAGGCAACATACGCTTCAGACGATCGATGATGGCCATCGCCTCAGCAACATCTGGAAATACAGAAAAAAAACAATCACAACAAAATATTAACAATATGGTCCACTTACATAGCAAAGCTGCTATACAAATATACTTTACTGTGTTTTACAAATTATCATACAAGTATTATCACTCCGGCTGTAGCTGAGCTACCATGGTAGGCATTAAAGGAAAAATTTCTTCCGACTGGGTACAGACTTATTACACCTGGGTAAAGAGTGGCAAACCTGGATTAGTGTCTTGCCAAAAAATGTAAGTGCCAGGCCAGCATTCAAACCCTTACCCCTTTGATTGAGAGTCAAGTGAATGAACCACTAAGCCATGACACCTCCACCATTTCAATCGGTGGCTGCTAGAACAAATCACTGTGTGCCAGCAGAAAGTTGTTAACATGGAAACACAGTTAAACCTTAGGGGAAAAGGTGTAGGGTGTTATTATCTTTTATTCTATGTGGCCACATTTGTGGGAAAATAATGATAGAATCATTGTCTGTAACATGCACTCTTCTATAGTGTGTCACAATGTGACTGTCTCCACTGCATAGCAATGTCCTGTCTTACAGGTAAATTGTAACTGACTGGAAAATGGAAACAATTAATAATATATTATTCTATAGTGCACACCACATTATGATATAACATACATGTAGATATGTGCTTCTATGACTTTGGATATCATTACCCAGCTTTAGCTCTGGCAACTGTAGTGCCCAGTGCATTCAAGGAATACATCCTACCAGGTACCCTCTTACTACACCTGGGTCAAGTGAGGCAAATGTAGATTAATGTCTTGCCAAAGGACATTAGTGCCATGGTAGGGATTTGAAGCCTTTAGCTTGTGCTTAACAGTCTGGGGAATTATCCACTAGACCACAACACCTTCACAGAAGGGGGAAAGAAGAAGGGTCTTGTACTTACCCTGTTTAGCAGCCTCTGTGACCCCATCGGCCTGGTTGATTTTGTTCCTGATACGAGCTAAGGCATCTCTGAGATCTCCTAGATCATCCTTAATGGCGTTCAGATTATCAGCCAAGGTACGGTCCTCAGCTGAAATATAAATCATAGGCATACTCAGGATTGATTGAAAGAACTTTGGTAAATAAAAGAAACAAGTCTTACTGGTCAATTAGATGTTTCATTGCTGCAAAATGTCAAGGTTATTGGATCCAGTGGATGCATAAAGAGCAGATACCGTACTGATAGCAAGGTTAAATGCATGTCTGCATTGCCACTATGACCATCATCACCATCACCATCCTGCTCCTCCTCCTCCTTCTCCTCTTCTCCTCCTCCTCCTCATCATCACCATCAGCATCATTCATTCACTCACTCATTCATTCATTCATTCATTTGTCCAATCATTCCTTCACTCCTTCCTTGCTTCATTCAATCAACTATCCACCCATCCAAAAATTCAATCATTCACGCAATACACCCATTCACTCATTCCTTCAACCATATCCATCCTTAACTGTAGTTTTTGAGCATCGTCAGTAGTCTTATTAAGGATAACCTAAAGTTCCATCGCTCCCATTTTAATTCTTCCATTCATTCATTTCATTCATCCTTCCATCTATCTGTTCACTCATTAACAGTTCTAAGCATATTAACAATAGTCTGATTTAGGAGATATTTTGGCTCTCCAAGTCACATCTCAGGGTTGTTCTTTCTTTCAATCATCCCAGCACCCATCCATTCAATCATGTAGTCATCCATCCATTCAATGATGTAGTCATCCATCCATCTATCTATCTATCTATTCAATCATCATTCTTATTCTTTACTTATCTCCCCTAAAATGTAGCTCTCTGAGCATCAACATTCTGATTTAGATCCTCAGCTTCCTTGCTCAATCTCAAAGTTGTTCATTCATTCATTCTTTCATCCATCTACTTATGCATCATCCATCCATCCATTCATTCATTCCTTCATTCAGTCACCCCTCACCTGTTGCCCTCTGAGCGTCATCAATAGTACGATTTAGGAGATCTTCGAGCTCCCTCAGTCGCATCTCAAAGTCGGTGTCATTGATCACGGTAGGGTTGCTAGAGATCTGGTTGATCTTGTCCCTTAGAGCATCGAGGTTGAGACGATGGATGTTAACATTGTCCCTTACCAAATTGTAGCATTCAGGACAAGCTGTATATGAGGAAAGAGGCAGGGGAGAGAAGTTTATTCATTTATCTTTTCATTTATCACGATTTTGATGATGATGATAGTGATAGTAATAGTATTAACAATAATGATAATACTACTAACAACAACAGCAATAATAATGATAATAATAATAATAATAATAATAATGATAATAATAACAATAATAAAGAATGGCTTATATCATCAATAAATGTGGTCTTCAATGAAGTCCTATTCATTATGCACTGAGATTTACATACATATCGATATATAAACACACGAAAACAAATCATTTACATGTATATACAGTGTACTACATACAAAATCAAAATTAATTTGTACAAATCAACTGTTATGAAAGAGAGACAAATCAACAGAATCCCGCAAAAATACTATTTCTCATCAACTCAATTTGCTTGTGAGAAATATATAAAAACAGGAACCAAAATACTTTTGATTAAAAACATTACTTTAAACAATGCAAGAATGAGTTATCATTACACCTATCATATTTCTTGTCATAGGTAAGTATGATTATCAAATATGGCAATGATGGTCAAAACATCAACACACATATCTTTAAACAAACATAATCACTTCTGACAATACTCTTAACTAAAAACCATATTTGGTGCCTTTCATCACAGCAAGTCTGAACTTTGTACATATGTGAAAGTCACCGGTTGTACTTACGTATGCAGCCAAGGGCAATGTTGTAAAAGTTCTCTTCACATGAATCACATTTGTCGCCAATGACTCCTTGTCTGCATTCGCACACGCCATCATCAGTACAGTTAGCATACAAAGATCCCTGAGGATTGCATTCACATGCTACAGAGGGAAACAAATAAATTTGTAAAAATCTTTGACATCAGATCTGGATCAAAAGCATACTACTACATGTGTACTACTTCTAATTGTTATAATATTATAATTAATAATTGAGCTTCCACAACACTTCTAAAGGCATTATGCACTTATCTTACTAGCATGCATGGTTCTTAGTAGTCTGGTGAAATAAACCAAAAAGGAATGAAAGACAGAAGGTCATAACATGAGAGATTACTTAAATCTTCCTACTAAAATATCAATGCAAAGGTCCCAGCAATCAACTTACGTATACATCCCGTGTCAGAGAAATCATAGTGGTCATACTGGCACTGATCGCACCTCAGCCCAGTGACCCCTGGCTTGCAAGGACACTGACCGGTGCGGATATCACACTGGTCAGATGTTGACCCTGTGGCCTCGCAGTAGCAAGGCTCGCAGCCACGGCCACTGTCGATGTTCCAGTAGCCTGGGTAGCACTCGCTGCAGTCGCGACCGGTCACGTATGGCATGCAGCTGCACTGACCGTTGCTCTGGTCGCATTCGTTGCTGGTTGAGCCGCTGGCGTAGCAGTTACAAGCTGGACGACGCATAGAAAAAAAGAGCAAGAAGGCAAATGATCAAGAAAAAGTCATTCAAGCACCATTTAGATCTTGCTAAGGAATCACAAATACCCTGTATCTATTTTACAACTACTATTCATTCAATATTTACAGATATTCTAATGGCATACATGTTTTCCACGTAGCAAGGGGGTGATGGGGGCAGTCCCCCTCCCCACACACACACACACTAAAAAAAAACTTGAGCGAGAAGAGAGAACGGTAAAAGAGAACCTGGGAAGAGAAGGAGCAAGATAAGGGACAATAACAGAGAAATTTTCAAGCTTCCGTGCTTCACGTGGGAGGGGACCCCCCTTAAAATGAAATCCTAGCTACATGTACATCACTGATACATGTAGGACTAAGACAAAAGTGTTCAACTTGATCCCAGCAACCACCAGACCCCTTCCTCTGTTTGTAACTGATATGGAGGGGCAGGTGAATCAATTCACTGGGTTTTTTTCGTTTTGTTTTTTCCAGCCTTTATCTTATTTATTTTCAAAAAGGCCAAACAGCCGTATGATGCATGTTTTTCTGCACACTTGAGAACCAATGAATATTCTGTGGGGGCAGCAGGGGGGGGGGATCCGCATGATACCAATCAGCATTTTGAAAAGCGATTTGTGATACCATACATTGATTCTATGAAGAAAAAAATCAAGAGAAGAAAAAGAAATCAACTACTCACGTTGACACTGCTCTCCCTTGGGTGATCCAAGAGCGTTGCCATAGAAACCTGGTAAACAGTTCTCGCAATAGAAACCTCCGGTGTTGAAGACACACTTGAGGCATTCACCAGTAAACCTATATAAAAGGCAAAAATTAGCAAATGATTCATAGTGTAAACATATAAATAGAAATTTCATGGACATCACAAAACCTCTCTCTAAAAGAAATATCTCAAATCATTCAGGAATCTGTGCTCGTTGAATAACCAATGATGTAATGATTACATCTCTCCAAAATTGAACTAAACATATTGGTCGGAATTCACAAAAGAGGTCTAAACCATGGGGTGGTTTCAACCTCTTCATGGGTTTTTTTAAGCACATGTGCACAAAGAATCCCATCTAATTATCTGTTTTCAATAAGTGTGCGCACAGCCAATATGCGCCAATTTATGCTTATTTTAGTATTAGTTTAGTTTACACCATCCCATTACCATCTACATTCGGATGTTACAGGAGTTACCCTGTCAATTTTTCTTTGACTCTACCCTTACCTGTCACAGTTGCCGACAGCGTTGGGGTCGATGTTGTAGTTACAGTAGCACTGTCCACAGGCTCTTCGCTCGCCTTGGATGCCAGTGGGGTCACCGTAATAACCGTCCGCACAGTATTCACAGCGGTTACCTTCAAATGAAATGTAGAACAAATAAATCAATAAGGACTTGCCATCTACCAAATGAGATACTCCAACAAGCTGGAGGTTCATCACATAATCTGTGGAACATGGAGCCTTCAAACTGAGCATGAAACGCGAGGTGACAGACGAGAGTGAATGATTAGGGAAAAGCCTTAAAGCTGGCACCCAAATGAGTCTACACCATTAGCACACACAGTATATGAAGATTGAAGAGTTTAATTCTAAAAACGGATATATCCCTTTCTGTAAATTTGAGATATTCGCATTTGAAGTTGCTGAAATATAAAGAAAATAAAAGATTAAGTGACACTCTAGACCATAATTCCAAACTTATTCCTAGCTATAAAATGAGCGATATATCAAATGTAAGGCATTTGCTTTGTTCCATACAATGATTGTATTACTTTAAGAATGTTGAAAAAAAAAGGATTTTATTGGATTTGGCAATGAAACCCTTCACATGTAGATCAGGATTTGACAGCGATTTTTCCATATTTTCTTCGACTACAATTTTCCTTGAACAAGACTAGCTACAATAAACACCAGGGATACAAGGCAGGTCTGAAACTTACCAACATAGCCATCTGGACACTCGGTACAGACCACTTCACCAAGGTTGTCTTCAAAGCACTTCGTTCCACCGGGGCAGGGACATGGCTGGCAATCATATGGAGTGCCCTCAAGGGCATTACCATAGAAACCATCCTGACACAGCTCACAGCTTGCACCCTTGGTGTTGTGGTTGCAGATACATTCACCTAGAGAATTCACAGAGAAAAATATCAAAATATTTCCACAAAAATAAGCATCAGTATGCCATATTCATATCAACTGTTGATGATCCATTTGTAAAAATCAAGAGTGACCAGTCACAATTTGCATAAGAAAAAAAATACATATCAGAATAACATCAAAATAACTATAACACGTAAAAGTAGATCTAATGTACATTACTAATAAATGATAAAAAAAAAGATGCTTTTTGCTTCAGTGTTTTTTTTCTTTTTATTCTTCATACACATTCATTTACACGTAAAAAACGTGTTGGTTTACTGCGGGGGGTTTGCCACCTCTTATGTGAACATGGAAGAGACCTTGTCATGCCATCTCACCTGTATCAACATCACAGTAGTCAGCATGTCCATTGCACTCGCAGGGGATGCAACGTGTGAATGGTCCGTTAGGTCCGTACGGGTCCCTGCGGAAGCCAGCGGCACAGGACTCGCAGAACTGACCGACGTAACCCGTTGGGCAGCTGCACAGCTCAACAAACGAAGCCCTTGTACCCTGGGGACCAACTGATCGCTGGGCGCTGACCAGACGGACTTCATCAAGAAGTCCTTGACCTGAAAGAACAGTATTCACCCTGTGCAATATGGCATTTGTTCTGTAATTTTGTAAGAATGCACTGTAATTCTTTTTTTGTTGTCAACACATGCAGTTTCAATTCAAAATCAAGATATTTGATTACAAAATTTGAAGGTACATACATTATATATATATATATATATATATACACCATTCAAAATATGAAAATGCATATTGAAATAGCCATTCATAACATGGCAGGAACAGGATTATGTGGGTGATGACAATGGCATAGACTTTTTTTAACCACCCTTCTACAGCAGTTGTGCTGATAGCTAGGATTTTAGGGTTATTCATACATGTTCATGTCGTGTGTTTGAGATAGAATTATTATCATTACAAAAAATATGCACTTGACGTTTGTCAAGTTATCTTAACAGTTTCAGTAAAGGTTTTTTTTTTTCTTATATTTTAGAACAAAGTGAGAAACCAGTCTATTCCTTTCATGACCATGTCAAAATGTTGAAGGATCTTTAAGAACAAAATCTGGGACTGACCTCTATCACTGTAGGTTGCTCTGATCTTGATGGCAGTCAGGTTGGAAAGTAGAGTCTGGAAATCAAAGGCTGAAGGTCGCTGAACCCATCCCATTTCATCCTCAGCACGCAGTCTGTAAGGAAATTTTGGAGTGCGATTCAAGGTTACATCAAGAACAGGAGGCGGAATTGCAATAAAAACTGCCAAGAAGATATTTTGAAAGGTTTATTGGGTAGGAAATCAGAAGAGTCTGTATTACAAGGTCCTGAAACCTTCAAAATTGTAAGAAAAAACTGCTGGTTTTGTACAAAGGTACAAAGTGTACAATTTCTGTTGGATGCAATATTCTACTTAGAAGTACATTTTACATGTGGCCTTGTGCACCTTCAGTAAAGGGAAAAGGTCAGTATTTCAAGACCTCAACTCAACCTCTTCCTCATCAATTCCTTATCTGTAAGTGCCAGGTCCTAGATTGAAAACCATACCACTGCACCACTCACTATTCCTCATCGTGGTTCTGCATCCCAGTACGATATTTCTTATATCCCAAACTACACCCCGGTGAGATCTTTAAGCTCATGCACTTTTGGTTCCGTTGTGATTCCTAAAGTCGTAAAACTTGCGGGGAAAGATCCTTTGCTCAGGACCTGTCCTACTTATGGAATAGCCTTCCTGAAGACATCAAAAAGTGTGTAACCTCTGATTTCTTTAAAAATAATTAAAAGATGTTACATGCGCCTTGAACACTCTATAGAGTGGATTTGGTGCAATACATGTTACCTCATCATCATCATCATGAAAAGTTGGTCAGAAAGGTCCAGGCAGTTATGTACAAGCCATTCTCTTACCTAGAAGCACATACTTGTTTTCTTAGCAATCAAGTATAAGGAATCTTAAATCTCACTTACTTGAAGGTGTATTTCTGCGGGTAGACGCCTGGTTGCGGATTGCCCTGGGCAACCAGCGGGGCAGAGATCTGCCTGCCTGCTCCCTCCAAAATGAGATCTTCCACACTGAGACCGACGTCATCACTGCCCAGACGGAGCTTGAAGCTCAGTTCCTGGCCGTAACTGAAGAGCTTGTTACCCAGGTACTCATCTAGATGCAGGGAGGTCAGATAAATGGGAAGAGCTAATTAAAAGTTTGATATGGATCCAATGTGGGTCTTAACCTAGCAGGACATGATCTTATTATTCAGAATTTGTGCAGTTTGTTAATTTTGTTTTATAATACATAGATCATGTAACTATTATGAGTTAGTTAATTATTCATTAAGAGAAGCAGTGAACCATTTGATTAGCCCACTGGAGCTCTCAGTAAATGACATTTATTGATTCCACAGGTGTCTGGTGAGGCTTCTGTTCACTTTTACATTATATATACAACAAAAAAAAAGAAGAAAACCTGCAAGGAGCACTGCCTAAGTCTATTCAGAGTCGCTTGTACGTTCAGTAAGAGAGCACATGTATCTTAACATTGCGATGTCTCTTTATGGAAGAAATATTTCAATCTAATATTATGTAATCTAATCTGGAACTATGAATATTGTTAACCCATTCGTGACAGAGGTCCACATTTTGTGGTTTGGCCTAATATCTTTTGATGCAAAGCTCTAAAAATCATACCAAATACATGAGCAGAAAGAGCAAAAAATTCTACACAAACTGTGCCCATTTTGGTTGCGTCAATATTCATTGTTTGATGCTGAAAATTTTTAAAAGAAAAATAAGCATTAAAATCCTTAAATTGGCAATGTGATAGAAGTTTTAAAATCACTGTTTTCCCCTGCAAATTGGCAACTTTTTGACTTCTCATCATAATTTCTGTCAATTTATATTCATTTCAGATACATGACGTTTTATAAGAAAAATGCAGCAATAAAATAAGAATGTTGGTGTTGCCAATTTGAAGAATAAGAGCTGATCACATTAGGCTTTAAATAATTCCTGTCACGAATGGGTTAAGAAAGATACCATCCCTATAAAACACACCAAAGAAAGTATTTTTGATGACTAGTATAGTTTAGAGTGAAAAATTCTTTGATCAATAGAAAGATGCCCGTGTTAGAAATAATTGTAGAAAACGTACCTGGAGCCACAAAGTACATGGGTTGGTTGTCGACGGTGGCTATACCGATGTCCTGTCTGATGGCATTGTAAACAAGCAACTCCTCGTCTCCGCTTCGGCTCTCAGCTTTCCACCCATCAAGACCTACATGTACAAGTAAAACAAAAGTAGATATCAAAAGGGGAAATATATTGCAATCTCCACAAAGTGGAAGGAAATGATGTCATTTACACAGTTTCCATGACCGAAAAAAATGGTCAGTGTAGGTGCTCACAGTATTCATTTTCTTGAGACAACAAAACTCAAGCAGTTTCGAAACCCTGTACCCACTAGTGAACCCTTGACTACAAATTTACAACTTCATTTTCAGTTAACCTAAGTTTTAGTTTCTGAAACTTCTACCAACCTGTTAAACCATACTTTAAGTGAAAGCTACATGCACTTGTACTTGATACAAACCCATTGACTACTGTAACTGAATGCTTCCCATATTAAACATTAGGGAATTTGAGAAATCAGTAGTAAAAGGGTTAATTTGGCTTTTCCATGCAAGTATTTTTCTCGGAATCAACATCTCTTAGTTTTGCCCACACCACTGTCAAAGTTGGACTTGATAAGCTCAATCTCATATCTAGGAGCAGTGCAGTATTAATGTATGGACAAGTTTAATCAATACACACTGTATTAAGAAACACAGCTTGAGGGAAACAAAAAATATGGTCTTCGCAGACAAAATGATTTACATTCTTCTCACCATCAACATCTTAAGGCTTGTTCAGATATGATGCAACAAATGCCGTGACAAACCCTCGCATTTTTTTAGTTTTCAGATATGGCGCGGCAAACCACGCCACGTACGTTAATGAACGCACATTCACACATCAACGCTCAAACAGAAGAAATTTTTCTGTCAAAAGTTGTGCAGACAAAATCATGACATCATATTTTGCGCTAACTTTCTAAGAATTTGATTGGTCCACAGCCTTTTGCCGCTGGGAGGCAAAAAATATGCCTCAGCATTTTTTGTATTTTTTGGCTGCCTCATATCCCATTTACTTACTACACAAAAAAAACGTGGGGGGGGGGGGTTTGCTGCGTCATATCTGAGCAAGCCTTTATAGAGTTCCTCACAAACCGGTGTTAAAGTTGGACTCAATGTAGGCGATCTCATAGCCAGGAGCCGAAGAGCAAGACGAGGAATGCCCGTGACAGAAGCAAGGGAGACAACCGTACTCATCAGACTCTTGCAGGTTGAAGAAACCAGGTTTGCAGCTGGAGAAAGAAAGATTAAATGGTATAAGTAGTTGACCTTCATGATATTGTACATAATTTACACTTTTTAGTACACTCATGGTCTTCTTTAGTTCCTGAAAATGTTCCTGAAAAAAGACTGCTTGATTTCCGGTTTCTGTTCACTGTTGCATTTTCCACACAAGAGTGCAAGACCGAGGGGTAAAAAAAAAATATTTCAGTATGTCTATACTAGCAGCTTTCCTCCTAGCTGTTACATTTTTGTTCTCAAACACTTTTTTGATGTGCAAATCATAAGAGAGGCTTTTCAGTGGCAATGTAAGCATATAAGGAAAATAAGTACTTCAATCCCTAAATTGGCAATGCAATGGAAAGTTCAAAATCACTTTTTTCCATGCAAATTTGCAACTTTGCAACTTCTCAACATACTTTCTGTCAATTTATCCATATTTCAGATACATGAATTTTCATAAGAAAAAAAGCAGCAATAAAGGAAAAATACTGGTGTTGCCAATTTGATGAAGAAAAGCTGATCAAGTAAGGTGTCTAATGATTCATGCCATGGCTATCAAGATGATCAAGAGGTAACTTACGTCTCACAGTCTCGTCCTTCGACATGAAGTTTACAGTTGCAGAGACCCGTACCCTGGTTACAGTCTGGGTTGTTGTCTATACTTCCCGCACGCACACACTCGCAACTCCTGCAAACATGAACAAACAAAGATTATTACAGGTGGGGCTGTGATACAAATACATGTGCGTTTAGAAACCAAGGGCTCTCAGCAGAAATCGACAGACCTTTTCAGGCTCTTATTGCTTTGACAGATTACAAGGTGTAACCCTGAAAAACTTTGTTCAATGAAGTTTCTCCATCATGAAAGGTATTGGCGATAAGTGAAAATTCAAATGGAAGTTTTAAAAGGCTCTTATTTACACTATAAAAATAAGATTTAAAATACCTTTTAAAAAGAACAGTATTATTCAGAAGAGAAATTCACCCGTACTTCGCATAACCAAAGAAACCTACATCATGACAGTTTTACTTCCTATCACAGGGACTTACCTGCATCCTCCTTCGCTAAAGTCATAGTAGTTGGGAAGACACTGGTTACATTTATCTCCTCCTACTCCCACCTTACACTGGCAACGTCCTGTGTTATCACACTGCTGGCTCAATGACCCTATAAGGGGAGTAAAAATACATCAGTGGAAGAGCTGCCTTTATAAGTATACAGATTATGAATTTAGAATTCATCATTCCCGCTTAACTCCCTACTGACTTGACTAATGGGTCTGTAAGACAAATAAAGTACTATACCTTCCTACAAATATGTAAATCATGTTTAGAAGTTGTTCAAAATTTAATCAAGTGGAGTATTTGTGGAGTGACCTCAATCCAAAAATAATTTGTTTCATTCTTCATCAGACATTTCTTATGCTTTCACTTAACCATTGCTCTGATTTTCCTGCTTTTCACTCAAATAAATTTGATGCTATCCTTCTTCTTCTTCTTCTTCCTTCCTCCTTCCTTCCCCTTCCTCCTCCTCCTCCTCCTCCTCC